>JAFBMS010000315.1:0-218481 GCA_019788955.1 Albula glossodonta | reverse complement strand
TGGGCAAAACAATTAAAATTTTAATATGCACTTTTGTGAAGTAGCAGTAACACCAACGAACGTGACTTGTGACGAATTGCAATGCTGGGTATCTCATGTAAGGTGAACACAGTACTGTACTCGCTTCTCATATTTAGCTGTTATCAGCCTCTCAGTCCCTTCAGTCAATCAATCCAATAAACAAACAGTCGTGCAGAAAGATTATATTCTTTCATTTCAGTCGAACCAGCAACGACCCATTTCGTGTATACATTCTGTTCTGCCGAGACCACCTGGGTAATTTTGCTTGGCGAATCAGAGCGTGACAGTGAGGAGCTTGGATGAGGTAAAACACGCATGGCAGCAACTCCTTACCGTCTTAAAAATTGGTCAAGACAGGAAGAGCACGGTTAGGTTCTCACGTGAAATAAACTGCCTATCTTGTAATTTGATTAATACATGGTAAACTACATGTTTATCGTACTGAACGCCTGCTGCTGGAGACCGGTGTTTTAACTGACCAACTTTCGTAACCCCGTTGATTTCTGTTTTGTATCATCTTCCTTGATTAAATTGAGTGTCACCTCAGCGTCTTACTTACGTTAGCAAAAATGTTCATTCGAGTTTAGGTGAAGTAAATAAAATCACTGAGGTTTGATAAGAACGACGGTTTACTTAACTTGCATACATTTTTACAGCGTGATTTATCGTTGAACGATAAACTTTGGTTGATATCATATTTTATACTGTACGAGTATCTGAGGTGAATGATGAATTTTTTCTAGAGTTAGTTTTGCTTGACCTTATGATTACATTTGTATTGGCATATGGTAAGTCTTGAGATCTGTGAATTATTGTCCGTGGGTTTATAGAGTTTAAAAAGCACAATACGCCAAAAGCGTTAATGAGTTTATATTTATTTGAGACGCGCGGACTGAGGAACAGGGACCGAAATGCAGCTATGCATTTCAAATTCAACAACTCAATTGATGGCGATGGTGAGAGCCATACTTTTACGTGCGCCTGTTATCCAGAAATAATTTAAATGATTTCAAGAGTTATCCTACACCATGCAATACGGCAACACTGAAAAAAATGTAATTTCAAATTCTGACCGATAGGAGTACACGACTTAATACAGGGTTGTGATGCGTGTAGGATACACACACTGAAAATTCGCTTTAGTCTGAATCCACGTAGAGGGTATTGTAATGAGAAACGCCCCAGTTTCTATGAATCTCCACCCCAAACCAGAAAGTCTCCCAAGCACGCGTAAGGGTTAAAGGTCAGAATACCAACAGGCACTGAAAAGGCTCGCAGAAAGGTCGAAAAAGCGCTTAAGTCACGCTGAGCGCGGGTCTTACCTTTCCTGGCAGTACTCTTTTGGTCCTGCACAGCCTCTGTGGTCGCTGCAAAGAAAAGAAAAAAAAAGTTCATTTATAAGCTAGTTGATGTCAGAAGGTGGAGCCATACAGTGCTCTTACCATGTTCATATCTATTTGTAACTGATATGTAATATGATAATATGATTGTAACTGGGATGTGAAGTGATTGTGAATGTAAAGCTCAAGCTTATTCCTTCTGGTAGACGTGAAGTAATTCTTAAGAGAATTTGTTCATTGTTTTAAAGTTTGCAAGTTTTTTATGTAGCTGTACTCTGAATTTTTGCAAGTACTGTAAACGCACTTCCAAATGCATTTTAAGATTCACCAGGTCAGTAATCTTGGGAATTATTTTCCAACATCTCACTGCTGCAGGAGCAATCAAAATATGTCTAATTAATAAATATGTAAGCAATCTCTCAAATGGATTCAGTCTTATTTGATTTAATCTTAAGCTTATGGTCGTTATACATGGTTCTTCTTCTGAGCCAAAAAAGTATGATATGGTGTTCCACAGGGAAGCATCTTGGGGCATTTATTCTTTCTATTGTATATTAACGATTTAGAATCAGCTTGTTCATGCAACATTTTTATGTGCAGATGACTCTGCTCTTTTAATTTCTCAGAAGGACAATAATAATCTGATAACAATACAAATAATCAAAAACACTTTTTGTTGTGAGCTGCAGAAAGTAAATAAATGGTTAACTGACAGTAATTAACAGTAGCTGACAGGGTTAGACCAAGTCCATCTCGTGTGGATCTAAACTTAGGTTCGAAAGACACCAGATTTTACTGTAAAATTTGGGGAGGAGGTTATTGCTGCTTAGACTAGCATAAACTATCTTGGCCATGAATAAGATGGATGCTTATCAGGCAAAAGTATGGTATTAAATGTTCTTGATAAATCTAAAATAAATCAGGGGACAAAATTCTTAGCCAGGAAAGTGACCTTTATAAATAGTTCTATCACGGGATCTCCTATTCATTGTTACTTTGATAATGCTGTAATGTCATGGTGTACTGGTTTTTCAGTGGAGTTCAAGAATAGGCTACAGAAAGCTGAAAATAAACTGATTAGATTTTGACACTGCATCCACAAACCCATATTGAATTGGCTCATTTTAGAGAACTTAACTGGGTTACAGTTGAACAAAGAGTCATCTATGTGAAAATGCTCATGGTGTTTAAAATCTTGAGGAACATTGCACCCAAATATTTAGTGAATTGTTTTACTCTTATTAGAAGTAATCATGGCTTCTCTACATGAGGCAGTTTTAAAGATTTTGTACATTATGCTTTAAAAACACAAATGGGTAAAAACACATTTCTATACTCTACCGCAGCACTATGGAAAAACCTTATAGAGAAATAAAACTATGTTTGAATGTGAGATCTTTTAAAGTATCGCTTAAAACATGGTAAGTACAAAATATTAAGCTTGCATGATCAGAAAGAACCCCTGTTAAGACGCACCCAACCATCTGTTTTTGTTTTTAGTGTTTTGTCTTCGGTTGTCTTTTTAAATTGTTGTGTGGTTTTTTTGACTTGTGTATTTCTTGTGAGGACCACAATGGAAATAGGCCTTATAGGCTTTACTGTGTTTAAATCCTCGTTGATTTTAAATGTACGTGATGGCTGCTCAAGAGCTGGATTATATGTATTTTTGATCATTAAAAAAATCGTCATCATCATCAGTGTAAATTATACAACAAGGCTGATCTTAACAGTAATATTTAAAAGAAAAAAAACTGCATGAGAATGGACACTAACACTTATGGTTGCAGGTGCAACGTCCTACGACCGATTTAAAATGTGCCATTACTGCAACAACACCCGCAAAGTTATTTTCTGATACAGGCCAGCACCGCAACAAGAAAAATACGGAAGGACAAAGCCACTTGCGCCTCTGACGTAATAAAGGAGCGTAGAAGCGTCATGTCTGGGAGTGTCCTCTGAAAACAAAGGGGAGTACCGTGCAAATTATGGAGCGCAATGCCCAAATTTGCAGTGTTTGTCCAAAGAGAAACCCTTGCGCTTAAGAGGTCTCAAAAGCAGGACTATTCGGCACTCGAAGGTAGAAAAATAAATTGTCAATTTAGGGTATCCTTGAACCATAAGAATGAAAGAGTCTTGTTTTTTTTATAAGGCAGAGGTCCGACTGGATGATGTCCTTGGAGCGGTAGTTTGAAGGGGGGATGTCATGGTTACGGTGCTGCTCCGCTGCATTTTCTAGGCTGTTGCTGAGTGGAGCCTCCCTCGCCTCCATCCGTATTTAATGTACCTGAGTGAAATATGTCATGCTAGCTACAGTGGTTACTGTAGGCTATATTCATTTTTGTGTCATGTGGTTTGACGTTACTCAACATAAAACGGGTTTTGGCAGTATTAAGCGATATATTGTATCACCAAGCATAAAGGAAAATGAAAACTATATGATGATCACAACATATATTTAATTATTGGACATGGTGATAAGCGCTCTGTAGCACATACGGAAATGTTGGTGATGTGAACTGAAAGTCTTGTTGGAGAAAATAATTGATAGACTATCTAGATGAATCTTTGGGGTTATTCAGAAGGAACCTTTGAGTTGTTTTTACGTTGTTTGTTTTGTTTTAGTTAAATATGTAAATGGTGGTCAATTTTGTGTGTCATGCTCTACTGATTCGGATTATGAACTCACAAAGGTACAAAAATTGCCTGTTCCTCAACAACATGAGCGACGCAGGGGTGTTAAACTCCTGTTTTTGTTGTTTCCTCTTAATCGGCAGTAACCTGAAAACCAGGGGCCATATTCACAAAACATTTTAAGACAAAAAGTTGCTCCCAACTTGCCAATTTAGGACAACCTCTCAAAAATAATGGGTGTGCCAGTTTTAATTTTAGGAGTCCTAAATTTTGGGTTTAAGGGTAATACACAAAGCCTTTTATCACTAAAACCAGCTCCTAAAACAGGGAGAAGTTAGGGGTAGTTAAGGGGGCTCCTAAGTAACTAAGGCTGTTTGGAGTACCTCATTGCTGTGGAAGCTCATTTCATCCCATGCATCCCTATTTGCTTTGGTGGTTATACCAACCCAAAATTTTACTCGTTTTACTCATTTTAATTGTTTCCTGTCATTGGCCAACTGGGTAAGAAGCAAAAGCTGTGGAAGCTCATTTCATTTCATGCATCCCTATTTGCTTTGGTGGTTGTACCAACCCAAAATTTTACTCATTTCGCTCATTTTATTTGTTTCCTGTCATTGGCCAACTGGGTAAGAAGCAAAAGCTGCTCTTGTGTCCAGCTGGGTTTGTGTTTGCGCTACATTATTATTATTATTATTATTATTATTATTATTATTACATTTTAAATCAGTGACAGCCAACATAAGACTCTATTTGAATATGAAAACATTACACTGTGTCTCCAGCCATTTCTTTGAGGAACTCACCAGCACAGACCCATCTCCTATCAACCAATCACTGTGGGCATAGTACACAAGCTCATGATGTCATCCATAGTAATGAGGTCAATCAAGTTCCTCCTCTTAGTGTAAGATTTCGCCCCATTCTTTAGTATGGGGCTAAATTTTGTCTTAAGTTTGTTTCAGCAGCTTTGTGAATCCTTTTTTAGAGGAGACTCTTATCTAGGAACTTTCGTTGCCATTTAGGAGATCTCTTATGGGTAAGATAAAATGCTTTGTGAATATGGCCCCTGGACTCAGCCAATCAGTGATTTAAGTTAATGAATTACCAAACAAACCAAAAACACTCCAGGACCCGAGTTTGACACCAGTGATTTAAACAGTGTAGACCTGTCGTAATGGTGATGGAACATATACACACTAGTGGATGTGCATGATGACACAGAGAGACCACACAGGGTCAGTGCCCCAGTTCAAGTGAACCGAGCAGATACAACAGAGACACCATGGCTCTGAGTGAAACATGATTCTCTGGAGAGGACACCCAGGATACACCTTCTTCTGGAAGGGGTTCCTGAAGACACCTGCCTGCTGAATGGAGCAGGCTTTGCTGTGAAAGTAAACTACTTCAGCACATCCCTGAGTCCCTCATAGGAATCAGTAAGCAGCTGATGACATGCTCCATCCCCCTGCCAACAGTCACTAAGCAACCCTGATAAGTGCATATTTGCCACAGTGGTTAGGTAGTAGAGTGGTTAGACTGGCTGCCTCACAGCAAAAGGGGTGACTCTTCTGTTTGATTAGTAATCTGTATGAAGTGTAGTGACTGCCTCTTCAGAACTGATGGAGGATTTTACTGTGGCTACAGTACAGGTAAACTACATACAAGAAGCAGTAAAACTGCAAAACTATAGTGATGACATGATAAAAAATTGATTGGGATCTCTGGAATGACACTTTCAGAAAGCCTTTCTATGCCACCCTATCTCTTACTTTTATCAATATTGTTAAAGGCCTTTTATGTGCTTGAAATATTTATGTAGCAATACTGTGTTTACACTGTATACACAATATTGTATTTTTAAATAGTAAACTTGACTTTGTATCACAACCTGACACACCTGCAGACTCACGACTGCAAAATGTCTCTTTTGGCAGTGCCATATGTACACCACACACTTCCACTCACTAAAACATTGATTCCCTTCTGTGGGTTTGACAACGGCTACAGAATGATAATGATGAAGCCTGTCTTACCTTTGTTATCAGGCTGGATGTTCACATTGACTGTCATGTTTCCTGCCACACTACATCCATGTACCTGTGGTGCAGCAACACTGGCTCCAGTCTGAGCTGTGATGGAGGAATTGCAAGGAACTGATCTCAGATTAGTCAGTGCCTGTTCGGTATAGTCCACAGCATTGCCTCCAGCCTCAGCTGTGACTGAGGGATTGAGAGAAGCTGATCTCAGATCAGTAGGTGCCTGTTCGGTATAGTCCACAGCATCACCTCCAGCCTCAGCTGTGACTGAGGGACTGACAGAAGCTGATCTCAGATCAGTATGTGTCTGTTCACTTGTTCCTGTGACAAATAAAACCAGGATCATATAATCAGAGATAATTTTAATTGAACCCATTAGACAACATTATAATAAGTGCAAATCACTGATAAATTTGAATTTAATATTTTAGGACTGGGTGATATGGCCTAAAAAAGATCTCATGTTTTTTCCAACTTATAGATGATTCACATCATTGATGCTTTTTTCTCTAAACAATCAAAAAAGGCCAAAGCATAAGGCACTGTTTAATAATTAATGTGACAAGGACACAAGGACAGCATTCACACATTTTGATACATGCTAACATGTCCTAACAAGCTTTATATTTGACTAAGAAAACGTAATGTTTCACTCAGCAAAACTTCATGCACACACACACACACACACACACACACACACACACACACATTATTTAGTTTGGCTACAAGCATAGGTGTTTCCGTTATGTTGATATATGTATAGCTTTGATTAAAATACATTTCAATCAAAGAAGTAGATAAAGAATTCTAGGAGAAACCTTGTTTGCTTGGCGAAGGGTGAACTGGTAGTGATCCAGCTTCAGTAGTACCATTGAACTAAATTATTCCTACACACACAAATATATAGTCACATTTTGTACTGCATAATTGTCATTCTCAGTGTAAAAACTCAGACTTACTCATTTCCAGATCATTCTCCAGCCTCTGAACAAGATCATGTCGCTGTATTTTCTTTAAGATTTCCAAGGTGAGCTTTACCATGTTGTTACCATTGTACTTCCTCATCAAAGAGACAACACCTGCCACACCTTTATCCTCCAGCTGTTCCCATGAAATGGGACTGCATCCTTCAACCACATTTTCACTCAAATAAAGTGTGAACTTTTCAAAGTCTTCTTTCCGCAGCTCCTCTAGAATCTCCAAGATCAGGCCAGCCATCACAAACCCCTAAGAGCAGACAGTAAGATAAACTGAACACAACACTCAAATCATTTTTGGTATTTAATGCCTGACAGGTGTTGTTTATATTTATTATTAATACATTTCTTACTAAATATTTAGTAATACAGTAAATGTTCATAGCAGTTAAACATTACAGATCACGACAGTTCAGTACCCCCAAGGCACTCAATTCATGCATTTTCATAAACGTATGAATGGCAGGGTAAAATGTGAAGGATTGCTACATAATAAAACTGTAATTACCTACAGGAGAAAACTTACATTCTTCTGGAACAATTTTTGCTGGTATTATTCTGCCCCCGGCTAGCTGGTTTCAGCTCTAATTGGTTAGTAGAGACAGGGTTATTTTTTCTTTGTACGTTTGCGCCCATCTCAGGGCTGTGTAAGGATGGTAAGTATTACCATCTTATTGTTATACCATCACATTTCTGTAGTGACAGTCAAATGGGGAAACTTAAACAGCAGCGATGGAGTAAGTATATTTGGAAAAGAGAAGATAAAAGAAATTAGAGGGGTGGAAATGCTGGTAAAACTATCAGCTGTGACTGAAATCTCACATTTCAAACAGAGGATGGCAGCAGCTCTACCTGTCTGTGGTTCCAAAAGTCTTGCATGAAAAGAGTACATAGTAGATTGAAAGGTGCTGTAGATGCCATCTCTGACTGTCTAATGCATAGTATTATTAAATGCACCAAGCTGACATTTTCACCTTCAAAAAACCTTTCATTATTTGGGCAAAGAAGCTGGATTTTAAAAAAGTGTAAACATATTAATGCAAATGTGTAAATGATTAAAAGTATGAGGAAAACTACACTGAAAATGATAGAAAATATATACCCCATGTGCTGTGTTCCCAGAAATATAACTGTGGTTATTCAAGAACATTCCATAAACAACAAGTAATATTTGTTAAACAAACTGATAAATATATTATTATATTGTAATAAGTCAGTTATGAGGGCTATATTTTTAAATCCTCATTACAAAATATGTGCTCTCACGTATTCTGTGTGCCTTTTTAACATAATAATCATTGTTACCCAATCATGTCAGCTGTCTCCTACTGTGTATCCTTTGACACACAATTTAAAATAATGTAATTTAGATTTACATTAAACTGCGAAGAGTGGAAATACTGGATAATGACTGCAACAGAAATTAGACTTTACCTTGAAGGATTTTCTAAAGGATCTTCAGATTTTCAATTTATTTTTCAAATAGTTCCTTTTTTCCGAAGAACCAAAATGTTTCTGGAATGAAACTTCTTTTTGACTGTCAGTGATGGACATTTACAGGAAATGGAGTAATTACTAAAAGTTTTGCTTAGCTGTGAGTTTTGTAGGAGGAGTTGGAATTTTGTACATACATATCCTGGCCCTTAAAGAAACAGCGCTCATTAAGGGGCTGTAAACACCCACCCACACACACGCAGAGTTGGCTTTATCAGTCTGTATCTCAGATCCTTGTATATTTGAGGTTGCACTGTCGTATTTATATTTATGTATGCACAGTGGCATGTGTTAAATCTTTAAGATAAAGAGAGGGGGGTTGTGGGGGAAATAGGGAAAGAGGATGTGAAATTCAGAGAGGCAGAAAAGGGAAGAGTCACACACACAATGCAGGAAGTTAATCCATTTAGTTGTGTGATATAGTTGAGTATTGAGATATCAACTTTGGTAATATACTGTATTAGTGCAGTGACCCTTTATCTCAATACAGATACTAAAGTGCATTCTGATATACACATTACACTCTGAGCTACACATTACACTTTGGTATACTCAGTACGCTGTGAGATACACATTACACTCTGAGCTACACATTACACTCTGGTATACTCAGTACACTGTGAGATACACATTACACTCTGAGCTACACATGACACTCTGGTATACTCAGTACACTGTGAGATACACATTACACTCTGAGCTACACATTACACTCTGGTATACTCAGTACACTGTGAGATACACATTACACTCTGAGCTACACATTACACTCTGGTATACTCAGTACACTGTGAGATACACATTACACTCTGAGCTACACATTACACTCTGGTATACTCAGTACCCTGTGAGATACACAAATGCAGTCTGATGTACATAGTAAACTGTGAGATACACAAATGCTGTCATATACACATCATGTGTATGAAATAGATGTGTACAGAGACGTCATTATCTGTATCTGTTCAACCAACAAAATGATCTGTCTCTGTATCTGTATTCGGATAGCTGACTAGAAGTGGGCGTGGTTTATACCGGAAGTCACTTCAGATCATGCAAATGTGTATTTTCTGACCTAATATTCATTGGCAATGCAATTTTTGTGCTTTCAAAGCATCAAATTGATTTAATAGTGCCATATAATTATGAAATATATTTCCACATACTGTACTTTTCATCTCTCTGTCTCTAATTTTTTTTTATCTAAACTAAGTTTTATGAACTGACGGAACCCCACCACCCCTGGGAGATACTGGACAATCAGAAACTGAAAAAAATGTTTTATAAATCAAAAGATTCTGTTTTGCATTGGAAACTATTTGCAGTAAATATATACAGAAAAATATCCTTCAGTTGAAGGGAATAATCTTAAATTCCAATGATGCTGCGTTTGCTTTTCTTGATGTGTTAAATGTTACTGCAGTCCACTAGGGAAATGTGAATTACTACATTACAACAGTAACTACATTACAGTCATAAATTAACTTTTTTGTCAATTTTTTTATTCTTAATTTTTTTCCCCTACTGAACTAAGTTTGGATAGACTGTAAACCATCTGAAGGTAATTAATACTTTAGAAAATATAATAATCTTTTAACTTTCTTCATATGTCACATTCTCGTATTTCTGCTTTGAATGGGAAAAGGGAATAAGGAAGGAATTTGTTTTGCAAATATTTGAGGATTAAATGTTTTTTAAATCACTTTTATATTGTCGAATGTCATACGCTCAACTGACTCGAGTGCATACAGATTGAGCTGTAATGATGACAGAAAGGTTGTCATGTCTCATGGGGGGCCCTGGGGGGGGGGGGGCAAAAAGGTTGAGAACCACTAATTTACATGATGAGTTAGTCATAATGGTGTCAACAACTCAACAACTTTTCCAGATATTACAAATTAAATTTACATGAATTATTGCACCAAAAAAGGTTTCAAACGAAAGCATATCAGAAATTGTAATGTTACCTTGCAGCTCTTTGATATGGGCCCCCCTGTGTGACCCTGCACACATCAATGCTGAAATCAAATTCAGTCTCACTCTCAGCAGCACACCGGATCCATAGCAGCAGTGACACATCATTGAAAGCCTTTCAGAGTGATGGGTAGGGGAGGCTGTACTGTGTCTGCCGTATCCATTTGGGGTCAGTAAAAATACATTGGAACATTAAAATAACTGGTATTTATACTTAACATTTTAACTAAAACTGTATCACTGGGTGTAGACCTCATCACAGCACTGAAATGGCTCTGCTCAAAGTGCTTAATGATTCGCTTCTCTCCACTGACAGTGGCTGAGTCTCCTTACTTGTGCTCCTACATTTAAGTGCAGCCTTTAATACCATCGACCATCATATTCTATTAGAACAAATTGAACATATTGTTGGTGTAAATGGACATGCCCTCTCTTGGTTCAGGTCTTACCTCTCAGAAAAATTTGTGCATATTACCAATGGCAATTATTTACCTCTTGGCAATACTATCTGTAAAAATGGTGTTAATTTCCACTGTTATGCCGTTGATACTCAGCTGTACATAATCAGGCTGAGGGCCACTTCCAGCCACTTCCAGCGTTCGCCACCAGAGCAATTATCCCCTATGACTATGCTCACATGAGACCCATCCATCATTAGGCCACTATTTATACCTGTGTGTTCTTACCTTCTGTGCTCAGTCATGCTTAGCCGTGTCTCTGGTAATATGAAAATTTGATGGGTAGCCAGTGAGGAGAAGCTAGAACTGGGGTTCTAGCTAGAACTGGGGTCATGTGCTGAAAGCATTTTGTTTTTGTTAGATTTCAGGCAGCTGCATTTTGAACCAGCTGGACTGGCTTTACGGAGGTATTTGCACATCCTGACAAGAGGGCATTGCAATAGTCCAGTCTGGATGTAAAAAAAGCATGGACTAACTTTTCAGCATCCTGAGCTGACAGAATTTTCCTGATTTTGGCTATGTTCCTCAGATTGAATTAAGCAATTTTAGAGATGTTTTTTATGTGTTTCAAGGGATAACTCAGGATCAATAATGATGCTAAGGTCCCTGGTGACTGCACTCAAACCCACAGAGACACCATCAAGGTGCAGAGTGATGTCAGAGAGCCAGCTCCTGATGGACTTTGGAACAACCAACAATTCAGTTTTGTCTGAATTTAGGAGGAGAATTTTTGGCCATCCATTTCTTTATATCTTTGAGGCAGGTTTCCATTTTTGATAGCCAGGGGAAGGCATCAGGTCTGGCTGATATGTGGAAATTAATATGTGTGATAACAGTGGAAATTAATGCCATTTTTAAGGATAATATTGCCAAGAGGTGAAATATACAAGGAAAACAACAGAGGTCCAAGCATGGATCCTTGTGGTATTCCATATGGTACTGTAGATCAATTTGAAGACTCATTGTTAATTTGCACAAATTGGTGTATGTTCAAGTCGTTTGAATAGAATATGATCGTCAATGGTATCAAAGGCTGCACTTAAATGTAGGAGCACAAATAAGGAGACGCAGCCACTGTCAGTGGAGAGAAGCGATTCATTAAGCACTTTGAGCACAGCAATCTCAGTGCTGTGATGAGGTCTACACCCAGTGATACAGTTTTAGTCAAAATGTTCAGTATAAATACCAGTTATTTTAATGTACAAATGTATTTTTATTGACCCTGAGGTAAGGTCAATTGCAAGATAACTATTGCAATCTCTGATATGCTTTCATTTGAAACCTTTTTTGTTGCAGTAATTAATGTGAATTTAATTTGTAATATCTGGAAAAGTTGTTGAGTTGTTGACACCATTATGACTAACTCATCATGTAAATCAGTGGTTCTCAACCTTTTTGCCCCCCCAACCCCCATCCCCACTGAAAAATTCCAGGGCCCCCCACGAGACATGACAACCTTTCTGTCATCATTACAGCTCAATCTGTATGCACACAAGTCAGTTGAGCATATTACATTTAACCCTATAAAAGTGATTTAAAAAACATTTAATCCTCAAATATTTGCAAAGTGAATTCCTTCTTTATTCCCTTTTCCCATTCAAAGCAGAAATACGAAGAAATACGTGACATATGAAGAGAGTTAAAAGATTATTATATTTTCTATAGTATTAATTACAGTCAGATGGTTTACAGTCTATCCAAACTTAGTTCAGTAGGGGGAAAAAATTAAGAATAAAATAAAACAGGCAAAAAATTTAATGTATTACACAATTCACATTTCCCGAGTGAACTGCAGTAACATTTAACACATCAAGAAAAGCGAACGCAGCATCATTGGAATTTAAGATTATTCCCTTCAGCTGAAGGATATTTTTCGATTTATATTTACTGTAAATAGTTTCCAATGCAAAACAGAATCTTTTGATTTATAAAACATTTTTTTCAGTTTCTGATTGTCCAGTATCTCCCAGGGGTGGTGGGTTTCAGACAGTTCATAAAACTTAGTTTAGATAAAAATAAAAAAAAAAAATAGAGACAGAGAGATGAAAAGGACAGTATGAGGATGTGGAAATATATTTCATAATTATATGGCAATATTAAATCAATTTGATGTTTTGAAAGCAGAAAAATTGCATTGCCAATGAATGTTAGGTCAGAAAATACAACATTTGCCTGATTTAAAACGACTTCCAGTATAAACAACGCTTCCACTTCTGGTCATCAATCCGAATACAGATACAGAGACAGATAATTGATACAGATAATGACATCTCTGTACACCTCTATTTCATATACGCATTGTACAAAGTACACTGTGTATATGACTGCATTTGTGCATCTCAGAGTGTACTGTGTATCTCAGACTGCATTTGTGTATCTCACAATGTACTGTTTATCTCAGACTGCATTTGTGTATCTCACAGTGTACTGTGTATCTCAGACTGCATTTGTGTATCTCACAGTGTACTGTTTATCTCAGACTGCATTTGTGTATCTCACAGTGTACTGTTTATCTCAGACTGCATTTGTGTATCTCACAATGTACTGTTTATCTCAGACTGCATTTGTGTATCTCACAATGTACTGTTTATCTCAGACTGCATTTTTGTATCTCACAGTGTACTGAGTATACCAGAGTGTAACGAGTGTATCAGAACGCACCATATTATCTGTATTGAGATACAAGGCCACTGCACTAATACATTATATTACCAAAGTTGATATCTCATTACCCAACTGTATCACACAACTAAATTGGTTAACTTCCTGCATTGTGTGGTTGTGTGACTCTTCCCTTTTCTGCTTCTCTGAATTTCACATCCTCTCTCCCCATTTCCCCCACAACCCCCCTCTCTTTATATTAAGAACACATGCTACTGTGCATACATAAATATAAATACGACAGTGCAACCTCAAATATACAAGGATCTGAGATAAAGACTAACTGATAAAAGCAAACTCTGTGGGTGTGTGTGTGTGTGTGTGTGTGTGTGTGTTTACAGCCCCTAAATGTGCACTGTTTCTTTAAGGGCCAGGATATGTATGTACAAAAGTACAACTCCGCCTACAAATACTCACAGCTACGCAAAACCTTTAGTAATTACTCCATTTCCTGTAAATGTCCATCAGTGACAGTCTAAAAGACGCTTCATTCCAGAAACATTTTTTGTTCTTCAGAAAAAGGACACTATTTGAAAAATATATGGAAAATCTGAAGATCCTTTAGAAAACCCTTCAAGGTAAAGTGATTATCTAATTTCTGTTGCAGTCATTATCCAGTATTTCCACTCTTCGCAGTTTAATTTAAATTACATTATTTAAAATTGTGTGTCAAAGGATACACAGTTGGAGACAGCTGACATGATTGGGTAACAATGATTATTATGTTAAAAAGGCACATAGAATACGTGAAAGCACATATTTTATAATGACGAATTAAAAATATGGCTGTAATAAGTGACTTATTACAATTCAGGAGAATGAACATTCAGACAACATGAATGCGTTTGGAAGGAGTTTATTATGATGTAGCGAGTTGTATATTGGTAGGAACATTGATCTTGGGCTTGGAGTCCAGGGGGGCAGTGTCATGCCTCACTATTTTTTAGGATGAAGTGAACACCCCCTTTTTACTGTCAAAATAGGGGAAAAAACAGAAGAAAGGGAAGTACACTTGAGGGTGGAGATGGGGAGGGGGAGGGATACGGGAACAGAGAGCGTGATGGTAGAGAAGGTATGTGGCAAATTAATACCTGCATAGACAACCAGATTGGACTGACACCGGTATTTGAGTGAAGGGTTGTCCGAAAGTTGCCTCCCCCGAAATTTGTTATTAATAAACTCCAATATAATTATATATTCATCAGTTTGTTTAACAAATATTACTTGTTGTTTATGGAATGTTCTTGAATAGCCACAGTTATATTTTCAGGAAACAGCACATGGGGTATTTCTTTTCTATTATGTTCAGTGTAGTTTTCCTCATACTTTTAAACATTTACACATTTGCATTAATATGTTTACATTTTTAAAAAGTCCAGCTTCTTTGCCCAAATAATGAAAGGTTTTTTGAAGGTGAAAATGTCAGCTCGGTGCATTTAATAATACTAATAATGCATTAGACAGTCAGAAATAGCAGCTACAGCACCTTTCAATCTTCTATGTACTCTTTTCATGCAAGACTTTTGGAACCACAGACAGGTAGAGCTGCTGCCATCCTCTGTTTGAAATGTGAGATTTCAGTCACAGCTGATAGCTTTACCAGCATTTCCACCTCTCTAATTTCTTTTATCTTCTCTTTTCCAAATATACTTACTCCATTGCTGCTGTTTAAGCTTCCCCATTTGACTGTCACTACAGAAATGTGATGGTATAACAATAAGATGGTAATACTTACCATCCTAACACAGCCCTGAGATGGGCGCAAACGTACAAAGAAAAAAATAACCCTGTCTCTACTAACCAATTAGAGCTGAAACCAGCTAGCCGGGGGCAGAATAATGCCAGCAAAAATTGTTCCAAAAGAATGTAAGTTTTCTCCTGTAGGTAATTACAGTTTTATTATGTAGCAACCCTTCAAATTTTACCCCACCATTCATATGTTTATGAAAATGCATGCCTTGGGTGCCTTGGGGGTACTGAACTGTAGTGATCTGTAATGTTTAACTGCTATGAACATTTACTGTATTACTAAATATTTAGTAAGAAATGTATTAATAATAAATATAAACAACACCTGTCAGGCATTAAATACCAAAAATGATTTGAGTGTTGTGTTCAGTTTATCTTACTGTCTGCTCTTAGGGGTTTGTGATGGCTGGCCTGATCTTGGAGATTCTAGAGGAGCTGCGGAAAGAAGACTTTGAAAAGTTCACACTTTATTTGAGTGAAAATGTGGTGGAAGGATGTAGTCCCATTTCATGGGAACAGCTGGAGGATAAAGGTGTGGCAGGTGTTGTCTCTTTGATGAGGAAGTACAGTGGTAACAAAATGCCAAAGCTCACCTTGGAAATCTTAAAGAAAATACGGCGACATGATCTTGTTCAGAGGCTGGAGAATGATCTGGAAATGAGTAAGATATAGTTCTCTGAGTTTTTACACTGACAATTATGCAATTATGACAATTATGCAGTATATTACATATGTATATATGTGTGTGTGTGTGTGTGTGTGTGTGTGTGTAATCAAAGCTATACATACATCAGCATAATGGAAACACCTATGCTTGTAGCCAAACTAAATAATTGTGTGTGTGTGTGTGTGTGTGTGTTTGTGTGTTTGTGCATGAATGAAGTTTTGCTGAGTGAAACATTGCATTCTCTTTGTCAAATATAAAGCTTGTTAGGACATGTTAGCATGTATCACAATGTGTGAATGCTGTCCTTGTGTCATTGTCACATGAATTATTAAACAGTGCCTTATGCTTTGGCCTTTTTTGTTTGTTTAGAGAAAAAAGCATCAATGATGTGAATCATCTGTAAGTTGGAAAAAACATGAGATCTTTTTTTAGGCCATATCACCCAGTCCTAAAATATTAAATTCAAATTTATCAGAGATTTGCACTCATTATAATGGTGTCTAATGGGTTCAATTAAAATTATTGCTGATTATGTGATCCTGGTTTTATTTCTCACAGGAACAAGTGAACAGACACATACTGATCTGAGATCAGCTTCTCTCCACCCCTCAGTGACAGCTGAGACTGGAGGCAATGCTGTGGACCATACTGGACAGGCATCTACTGATCTGAGATCAGTTCCTTACCATTCCTCCATTGCAGCTCAGACTGGAGCCAGTGTTGCTGCACCACAGGTACATGGATGTAGTGTGGCAGGAAACATGACTGTCAATGTGAACATCCAGCCTGATAACAAAGGTAAGACAGGCTTCATCATTATCATTCTGTAGTGGTTATCAAACCCACAGAAGGGAATCAATGTTTCAGTGAGTGGAAGTGTGTGGTGCACGTACGGCACTGCCAAAAGTGACATTTTGCAGTTGTGAGTCTACAGGTGTGTCAGGTTGTGATACAAAGTCAAGTTTACTATTTAAAAATACAGTGTTGTGTATAGAGTGTAAACACAGTATTGGTTCATTAGTATATTTTCAGCAGATAAAAGGGCTTTAACGATATTGATAAAAGTAAGAGATAGGGTGGCATAGAAAGGCTTTCTGAAAAGTGTCATTCCAGAGAACCCAATCAATTTTTTATCATGTCACCATTATAGTGTTCCAGTTTTACTGTTTCATGTATGTAGTTTACCTGTACTGTAGCCGCTGGCTCAACTGTATAATACTATGTGTATACATGGGTTTGGACAGTAATCATTTTAGTAAAATCCTCCATCAATTCTGAAGAGGCAGTCACTACACTTCATACAGATTACTAATCAAACAAACAAGTCGTCCTTTTGCTGTGAGGCAGCCAGTCTAACCACTCTACTACCTAACCACCGTGGCAAATATGCACTTATCAGGGTTGCTTAGTGACTGTTGGCAGGGGGATGGATCATGTCATCAGCTGCTTACTGATTCCTATGAGGGACTCAGGGATGTGCTGAAGTAGTTTACTTTTACAGCAAAGCCTGCTCCATTCAGCAGGCAGGTGTCTTCAGGAACCCCTTCCAGAAGAAGGTGTATCCTGGGTGTCCTCTCCAGAGAATCATGTTTCACTCAGAGCCATGGTGTCTCTGTTGTATCTGCTCGGTTCACTTGAACTAGGGCACTGACCCTGTGTGGTCTCTCTGTGTCATCATGCACATCCACGAGTGTGTATATGTTCCATCACCATTACGACAGGTCTACACTGTTTAAATCACTGGTGTCAAACTCGGGTCCTGGAGTGTTTTTGGTTTGTTTGGTAATTCATTAACTTAAATCACTGATTGGCTGAGTCCAGGGGCCATATTCACAAAGCATTTTATCTTACCCATAAGAGATCTCCTAAATGGCTATAAAAGTTCCTAGCTAAGAGTCTTCTCATAAAACCGATTAACAAAGCTGCTGAGAAAAACTTCTACTAAGGAATGGGGAGAAATCCTACACTAAGAGAAGGGGCTGAGTTGACCTTGTTACTGTGGATGACATCATGAGCTTGTGTTCTATGCCTACAGTGATTGGTTGAGAGGAGATAGGTCTTTGTGGGTTCCTTAAAGAAATACCATGAGACACATTATAACGTTTTCATATTCAAATTAAGACTTTATTGATGGCTGTCACAGATTTAAAATATAATAATAATAATAATTAATGTACTAACTAGAAAAGTAAATGTTCAGCTAATTGTCAGACTCTTACATGTCTGACAGCATGTTAAATAACGAACAAATATGTATTTAAACAGCCTTTTAATTATTTGGGTAGAATAGCCATGGCTGACCGCAGTACATGCAACACACTGCAGCACAAACGCAAACCAAACTGGACACAAGTGCAGCTTTTGCTTCTTACCCAATTGGCCAATGAAAGGAAACAAATAAATTGAGTAAAACAAGTAAAAGTTTGGGTTGGTATCAAAGGTTCCTTCTAAATAACCCCAAAGATTCATCTAGATAGTCCATCAATTATTTTCTCCTACCATTTATATGGTTCTCTCCAAGAACCATTTATAATTACCATCTGCGTACGATTAATCTAATAAGACTGAGTCCATTTGAGAGACAGCATACATATTTAATTAATTAGACATATTTTGATTGCTCACTGCAGCAGTGAGATATTGGAAAATTATTCCCAAGCTTACTGTCGTGGTGAGTCTTAAAATGCATTTGGAAGTGTGCTTACTTGCAGAAATTCAGAGTACAGGCTACATAAAAAACTTGTTAACTTTAAAACAATGAACAAATTCTACAGAATTACTACACGTCTACCAGAAGGAATAAGCTTGAGCTTTGCATTCACAATCACTTCACATCCAAGTTACAATCACAGATATGAACATGGTAGAGCACTGTATGGCTCTACCTTCTAACATCAACTAGCTTATAAATGAACTTTTTTTCTTTTCTTTGCTGTGACCACAGAGGCTGTGCAGGACCAAAAGAGTACAGCCAGGAAAGGTAAGAACTCTTATTCTTACAAACAGTGTGAAAATATCAGTGCTGTATTCAGTATGCAAACAGAACTGGAGATGGTGCGACTCAATAATCACTATGCAGACCTACACAAGCAATATTAATAAATAATATGCTACACAAAGATTTCCCCAAATTAGGAAATTACAATTACATTGTACTTACACTCTTGTAGAAAGAATTCTGTTCATGTACATCTCAAGTATCAGTGTGTCTTAAGTATCAGTAGATTTGTAAAATATAATAACAGACACCACACTCGGTTGCTGGCATAACAAAATACTTTATCAGATATTGACATAGAAGAGCCCAGACAGGACCAATTAGTGGTCATATTAACCCACAGCGCCATCAAGTGGGCAAGATGCATCAATGCACATATTTAGCACATAACAGTATGGAATACTGTTATTGTTACGACCTCATAATATTCATACCCTACCAGCTCAGCCAACTGCCTACATATGGTGAAAATGTGTTGTTAGCGAACATAAGCCAATCGCCACATCCTCTTCAGAGGTACTTATGTGGGGTAAAAATTTCAAACAGGTCTAGCTCTGTAATGGGAGAGACACAGACACATAGTTCCAGGGATATTCATATGTAAACAGGAAAGTTATTCCACGGTGTCAAGCGTGGTAAGGTGATAATTTAGAAAATAGGGTGGTATGTCTTGGAAGGGAGAGGTGTTGGAAAGCACAGGATATGTTTTTAAGCAAAGTTTTTTGGCCACTACCTCTAAATTAAGATCATTACATTACATTACATAGTCTGCATTTGAGTAAACATTTTAATAGGCTGTTTTCTTTTCATCTACCAGGTTGTGCAAGAACAATTTGTTCTTTGATTAAAGTGTTCTCCATCTTCATTTTCATCAAGTGAGGTTTTGGCTTCCTTTGGTAATGACAGCACTTAGCCGTAGTCTAAGGTTTGGTTTGGTTTTGGTAGTTTGGTTTTGGTTAGTTCATGGATTGAGTCAACTGGTGCTGCTGCATTCTAGATCAAATGAAACATAATAAAGTTCATCATTTGCAGTAATTCTCTCAGTCTGAATATGATGTTATAAGGCATCTTGACACTGACCCTAGCAAAATGTCAGGGTAGATTGTCAAACACAACAACAGAAGCTAGGGGTACAGGCAGGACTTCCTGAAGGTAAATTAAATATGAAACAAGACAAAGTTTATTCATCAAGTGCAATTTTTCTGACCATAAATAAAACAAATATCTTCTTCGCATCACTGAATTTGCTGATAGAATGCAACTCAAATCTCAAATAAAGCTCCCAGACAATATAATTGTTGTGAAAAGCAACGTGTTATTTAATATTTTTGTCAAGTTTGCTTCAACAATACAACAATAGGTAACAATGACTGCGGTATAAATGAAAGTACTCATTATGGTTTTTAATTATTATTTGTTGACAGTTTACACAATATAGCAGAACTAGTGAATACTTAGGGAACTGCAATCTCACCGAATGAATGATAAATTGAGCAATGACTTGGTCTTGCTGGAAATACTACTGAACAAAAGAAGGAGAGAGCCAAATGAATGAATCTTTTGAATGCACAGAGCCAAAAGAACCGGCTCACCAAAACAAACAAAAGTTCCCATCACTACTAAAGCCTCGTCCACTTAGTAGAGTCATTGACCCATTAACATGAGGGGAATAAGAACAGATCTTACAACATAATTATGTTTCTAAGACATGATTTTTTATCGCAGCTCTCTTTGTCATGTGCTAATTACCTTTTCCAGATATTTAGCAACTGTCCTGATGAACTATCAATATTAGTAGTTGGGATTTGCTGGCTCTGAGTGAAACCCTAGCCAGCTAACAGGGAAGCAGCTGTAGTCTGGAGATAACATAATGTGGAAACCACCTGAACATGAGTGGGAATTTTTACCAGTAGAAATGGCAGGGCTGCACATGAATTAGAGTATAATTAAGCATAAAACAGTTCCCTTGTTCATAACTGGACATAAGAAAAATTATATGGTGTTGACGGATTTTATATTTTTTCGAGAAATATGTTTTCCAATTTCTGTCATGAAATTAAATGAGGTGAATTGGAAGTTAGGAAAATGCCTAAGTATTGTTGAGGTACACCAGAGGAAAGTACAGAGTGTAAGGTCTTACCAAAATGAAATGCCCCTTTAAAATGAGAAATTACCCACTAGAATTTAATGAATACAACATATTGAATACAGAATATAACCCTCATCTGAGAATGATATTTTAAAAATTATGCACCATAAAAGTTGTGTTATGTAACACACTGTGAGAATGGTGTGTAACACTATGGAAAGTTGACTGCGTAAGCACTTCTTACTGTCTTTTGTTTTTCGATCAACACTTTCATAAAGACAACATTTAAACAAATTATTATTTTTAAAACTACTTTGTACATTTCGTCTTTTCAGATGAACGCATAATAGGAGCCCAGCAGACACTGAAATCTGATCTGAAGAGAACATGTGAATGCATATTTGAAGGTTTGGCACAGGAGGGCCACTGTACCTTCCTCAATGAGATCTATACAGAGCTCTATATCACAGATGGGGGAAGTGGGTGGGTCAATGATGAACATGAGGTCAGACAGATTGAGGCAGCATCCAACAGACAAACCACACAGGAGACTGCAATCCTCTGCAATGAAATTTTTAAACCTTCACCTGGACAAAATAAACCCATCAGAACTGTGCTTACAAAGGGCATCGCTGGCATTGGGAAAACTGTCTCTGTGCAGAAGTTCATTCTTGACTGGGCAGAAGGAAAAGCTAATCAGGACATTAATTTCATCTTCACTCTTCCTTTCCGAGACTTGAATTTGAAGAAAGACAGAGAATTCAGTCTGATGCAACTCCTCCAGCACTACTTTCCACAGCTGAAAGAGATTAAAACTGTTGAACATGATAAAGTCAAAGTTGTGTTCATCTTTGATGGTCTGGATGAGTGTCGACTTCCTCTAGATTTCAAGAACAATGAGATCTGGCGTGATGTAACAGAATCAACATCAATGGACGTGCTGCTGACCAACCTCATTAAGGGGAATCTGCTTCCCTCTGCTCTCCTCTGGATCACCTCCCGACCAGCAGCAGCCGGTAAGATCCCTCCTACATGTGTCCACCAGGTGACAGAGATACGAGGGTTCAGTGACCCACAGAAGGAGGAGTACTTCAGGAAGAGAATCCGAGATCAGAGCCAGGCCAACAAAATTATCTCACAAATAAAGTCATCCAGAAGTCTCTACATCATGTGTCACATTCCAGTCTTCTGCTGGATTTCTGCTACAGTTCTGGAGACAATGATGGGTAAAGCAGATACTGGAGAACTGCCCAGAACTCTGACTGAAATGTACACCCACTTCCTGCTCATTCAGACCAATGTGAGGAATCAGAAGTATCATGGCACCAGTGAGACAACCCCAAAGAGCTCAGCATCAGATGCAGAAATGATCCTGAAACTGGGGAAGCTGGCTTTTTTACAGCTGGAAAAGGGCAATATGATATTCTATGAAGAGGACCTGAGAGAGAGTGACATTGATGTCAGTGAAGCTTCAGTGTACTCTGGGGTGTGCACAGAAATCTTTAAAGAGGAGTCTATGTTGCGTCGGGAGAAAGTCTACTGCTTTGTGCATCTGAGCATTCAGGAGTATCTAGCTGCTTTGTTTGCGTTTCATTCATGTGTAAATGAGAACAGAAATGTACTCAGTCCTAAAGAAGGAGATGCTGACTATACTGATGCTGATGATGGTGATGATGATATTTATGTTGATTATGAAGTAATTGAAAGATACAAGAGAAAAACACAGCTGTCTGAGTTACACAGGAGTGCAGTGGATCAGGCCTTACAGAGTAAGAATGGACACCTGGACCTTTTCCTCCGATTCCTTCTGGGGCTCTCACTGGACTCCACTCAGACTCTCTTCGGACGAGTACTGACACAGACAGGAAGCAGATCAGAGACCATTATGGAAACAGTCCAGTGCATTAAGCAGAAGATCAGAGAAGAGTCTTCAGCAGAGAGGACCATCAATCTGTTCCACTGTCTGAATGAACTGAATGACAACTCTCTTGTGGAGGAAGTCCAGACATCCCTGAGATCAGGAGTACTTTCTGATAAAGAGCTGGAACCACAACAATGCTCAGCTCTGGCCTTTGTGTTACTGATGTCAGAGGAGGTCCTGGATGAGTTTGACTTGAGGACGTACAACACAGCAGCAGCAGGTCGGCAGAGACTGGCACCAGTAGTGAGGAACTGCAGGAAGGCCATGTGAGTATTGTTACATTATTCATAATACAGATGACTGACACTGATATTTTAATAAACAGTTTATATTTATGTGAGAATAGCATGCCTTGAACATAACGCAATTTCATCATTAACAGAAGACTGTAGACACCTTCAGAAAATATTCATGAACACAGTTTTAAAAGTAATATTTTCTGTTCTGAAGGGCCTGAAAACTGCTTAGTGTATGTATGAAGATCATATCAAATATGGTATATTATTCGTCCAATATTTGTTCCCCATCTCACGATAGCTGTTGGTCTCTCCAATTTCCACAACATCTTATGTGGATTTGTGCTGTAGGGGTATGGATTGAGGTGGGAGACCCACTCTGCTATACTCCAAACAGGGCATGTTGTTCACTGTCTCCTCTGTCTGGGGAGGATGGGTTGTGCATTGTGTATTGTGCTGTTGTTGTTGTTCTGACTGCTGGCCCCTCCATTATCTGTGGGCCAACCAATGCCCTTTGTAGCTGCTCTGTCAGCCCCAGTTCCGGCTGTGGACTTGGCGGTGGCAGTGCTGCATTCTTCCTCCCCTGGGTCCACAGGATTTGAACAGTGCTGTTGCAGCCTGTCCCTAAAGTGGGTCAGAACACCATCTCCTTCCCTCTAAGGGCCAGACTCAATCTCTACAGAGAAACACAAAAACACACAGGACAGCGTTCCAGACAATGGAGGCTATGGGGATAGAGAAAGGGTACAGGCTCTGGTTAAATCAACCTGCACAGGTCCTTCATCCTACACTTGGGGGCAGTGTGAGGGCAAAAGAGCTGAACGTTTATGAAGAGGAAACCAATCAGTAAGAGGACATTGCATATCTGCAGGAGACTCATTTTAGCCAAAGACAGTAACTGCGTGCAAAACCAACACTACAAGATCATTACATCTTTCACTGCTATTCAGTTTGAAAGGAAAGTTCATCTGAATATCACTTGCAGTAGTGATAGTGATGGTACATTCTGTTATGTAGGGCCCTATGAATTCCACAAAATGGAAAACGTGGACAGAATCGCAGAATTGAGCCATAAAATGATGGTAGATTCCGTTATGCATTGCTGTCTTTCAATCCGATCACATTGTGTGTAGCTGATCTCTATCCACATAATGTATTTGATGCCCACTGATTTGATTGAGTTACACACTCACTCCTTGATTTGCTAATGGTGGCATTAGCTGGTGACTTCAGTCATGTATTTGATCCTCCTTTTGATACTCACCTCTAGTCTGCCTCTCATTCTCTTAATAGCATACAGATCCTTAGAGATGAGAGAAATTAACTCTGTACCTGGGTAATTCAAAATCGCATTGTTCAGGATTACACATTTTACTAAAAGTTTCAAAACGTTTGTTTTGATGTTACTTCCACTTAAATAAAGAATATATTTACCTCACCTCACAGACCTGTAGTGCATATGCTTAATTTCAGTCCAGATGTAAAGGGAGCCCAATTCACTTTTCTGTTGCTGGATGAAAAGTTTCTTAGTTTGGGCCTCTGTATGGGTCACACTGCTATTCTTGAAGTGTAAACCCTGTTCTTGGGGGTTTGACGACCAGTTGTGCCATTGCTGGCTTTGGCCAGAGGTCTGCATTGTTGAGACAACAATTAGCCCAGCCTCACTGGGGAACGATAGAGGGCAAACTGGCCGGTTCTGTTCGTCTTATCGCTCTCAAGCAGCTACACCTGGTCAGACTGAGCACCTGCAGATGCATGAATCAAGACCCTGCTGGCCCTGTGATCCTCCATTGACATGGGCAGTGTGTAAAGCCTGTGATCCTCCATTGACATGGGCAGTGTGTGATTGGTGGTGTATGGGCAGTGTGTAAAGCCTGTGATCCTCCATTGACATGGGCAGTGTGTAAAGCTTGTGATCCTCCATTGACACTGGCAGTGTGTGATTGGTGGTGTATCAGCAGTGTGTAAAGCCTGTGATCCTCCATTGACATGGGCAGTGTGTGATTGGTGGTGTATCAGCAGTGTGTAAAGACTGTGATCCTCCATTGACATGGGCAGTGTGTGATTTGTGGTGTATGGGCAGTGTGTAAAGCTTGTGATCCTCCATTGACATTGGCAGTGTGTGATTGGTGGTGTATCAGCAGTGTGTAAAGCCTGTGATCCTCCATTGACATGGGCAGTGTGTGATTGGTGGTGTATCAGCAGTGTGTAAAGCCTGTGATCCTCCATTGACATGGGCAGTGTGTGATTGGTGGTGTATCAGCAGTGTGTAAAGCCTGTGATCCTCCATTGACATGGGCAGTGTGTGATTGGTGGTGTATGGGCAGTGTGTAAAGCCTGTGATCCTCCATTGACATGGGCAGTGTGTGATTGGTGGTGTATCAGCAGTGTGTAAAGCCTGTGATCCTCCATTGACATGGGCAGTGTGTGATTGGTGGTGTATGGGCAGTGTGTAAAGCCTGTGATCCTCCATTGACATGGGCAGTGTGTGATTGGTGGTGTATGGGCAGTGTGTAAAGCCTGTGATCCTCCATTGACATGGGCAGTGTGTGATTGGTGGTGTATCAGCAGTGTGTAAAGCCTGTGATCCTCCATTGACATGGGCAGTGTGTGATTGGTGGTGTATGGGCAGTGTGTAAAGCCTGTGATCCTCCATTGACATGGGCAGTGTGTGATTGGAAGGAGAGGATTAACTGAAAGAAAAACAAAAAACAAACGGTAAATGATGCCCTCCCCTTCTCCATTTCCATTGGAACCCACCTCACTCTAAGCCCTCCCTTTGGTTACAGAACAACAGTAGAGGGGTTAACTCTATTTCACAGGATAACATATAATAATTCTCAAAGTAACTGCACTGCAACTGCAACACAACGCTAACTATCCAGTGTTGTGTGTGTCACTAACTATGACAGAGCCGCTATTTAATTGAAATATGCACACAACAACAAAAACAATGCAAAGTTGCTTTTCTTAGACATTGCCTATTTGTATTAGCTAAACTTCTAGACAGAAATGTAGGTAATAAAGATAGAGCTGTTCTTGGGTTTTGAAAATGCTGATTTGTTGGACCACAATTCCACGACAGACCAACATTTCAATAGCATCAACAATATTGAAAAACCAACCATACACAAAGTGTCACTTCAACAAAAGCATGTGGTTAGTCAGCTTGCTAGCTGATATTGTTTAGCATGCTTGAGTAGGAAGCACAATAGAGATGACAATAATAATAATGCATCAACATGAGCTAACTAATGCATAAGGCAAGCAACACTGCTAGGCTACTGATAGCCAACTACAAGCTATTATGCTCCTTTTCTTCAAATGAACCAATAAAAACATGGAGACCATCCTCCATGTCAAGCATGAGATGTAACATGTTTAGTGAGGCTATCGCTAGAAAGCCATTACAATCATTCTTCATGTCTGAATAATATGCAAACTAACAGTCTCAAGCCTCAGAGCATGACTTACCAATGAAAACCCTTAGTGTATCCACAATATTTTCAAAGCCTTTATGTGTTAAACGATATGTGTGAGGCTTCCCTGCTAGTGTTCTTTTACATTGCTAGCACTCAGATTAATTTATGTACTGAATGGTATGCAATTTAGGATTTGTTTTGCAGAGCGACCTGATTTTGTAAAAAAAAAAAAAAGTAGCGGATGTAACCTGTTTAACCCATATATTAGCTTGCCAGATACATTAACTGAAATACAGTACTGTATGTGTATAGTATCATGGCTATTTAGTCAATACCAGTACACTACAGTATCCCATATAGCTTTGATAATATGGTCTTCGCATAATGTCATATCGTCCTATTTCACAGAATGTACTGTGGAAATTAAGCGACGCATACCTGTATATGGAAACACTGAATTCAAATTGAATGTAGTTATAATGCTCATTGCGTTTTCATCAAACTGAAAAAAAAAACATCTAGAAATGCTGCATAAGTACATGTAGATTGCAGTAACTGTACTTTGTCTGTATTATCTAGCTACTTTTCCAATAAAGTTGAGATGGCCGCGATGTGAAGGGTTTACTTGCGTCAGGTCACATATGTAAATGTCATAAGACTAGCGTTACCTCCACAGTTATAGACATGTCTAATTAAGTCTAAATTAATAAAATAGTGATTATTGAAATTTGTATCGATTCTTCATGTGTGAGGGCTAAATAGCTGAAACAGCCTAGGAACTCATGCTCACCATAGCATGTCCATGTATAGCTACAGACTCTATAAAACAGTTGAAAATGCTACTGTAAGTTATTTGTGCCCATTGTTTCATATTATCCACCCACCATTCTACAGTAGAAGTGTGGGGTGGAATAACATCCCCTCATCTTATTAACGTTTGGGTATGTTCCCAAGTCATTTCTGCTACAAAATGTCACCAGCTACCATTGACAGAGTGTTTGTTTATAATTCCCCCCGGAAATCCTGCACACATTTCACGCAAGGCTTCAGTGGACTCTTGTGGATATCGTGGATATAAACATTCAGAGAAGGAGGGTGTGTTCCAATACTTTTGCTTGTCTCAAGCAAAAGCTTCGGAAAGCACTAACGTAGTGTCCACTCCCACACTAACTCTCATCTCCTACCCAGAGGTATGAGGAGAAAGGGAGGGGAGGAAACAAGTGGGGGAGAGGAGGAAAGGAAGAGATGCTATGAAAATTGGAACAGCTAATACGATTCTCCTGTCATCAAAGTCAACTTCAGCTATTAATGAAGCAGTAACTTTGAGTGACATCAAGGATACCTAAGCCAATCACGCTTCTCATACTCTGTCAGCCCTTTTTATGAATTAAAATATGAATGTCAGGGTGTGTTCCAATACTTGAATTTAGTCTCCTCTTCTTCTCCACCACCACCTCATCTCCACTGTACCCCAAAAACCGATCTATCAGAGACCCAGGAAATGTAATTTTGGCTGAAAGCTGGCCCCTTGGTAGAGACAGTTGCTGTGTCCCAAACTGCATCCTTGTGTACTTGTTAGTAATTCCAAGTGCATTAACTAGTTTGTACTGTTAGTAAGAGCGTAGAAGCTTAATGTCTGGGAGTGTTCTCTGAAAACAAATTTGAGTACAATGCAAAGAGAAATCCTTGCTCTTAAGAGGTCTCAAAAGCAGCCAAAAGGTAGCCAAATAAACTGTTGCACATTGACTCGGCCATGTTAGCATGCTCAACATTTCACTAATGAAGACAATGGAGGCGTTTTTTTTTTTTTTTCTTTTTAAGTTTTATAGTTTAAAAAAAGTATAAATTGTATAGATTAGAAAAATACAAGCAACCTGACCAGTATATTCACGCCTCTGGTGGTCAAGTTTGGTATGTCTAGCTTAAAAACTGTAGGAAGAGATAACCAGGAATAATAATAAGAGGAAGTAAAGATTCTATAGAAGAACAGCAGTTTGCAGCTTCGGCAAGCAAACTATTTAACCTTTTCTAAGAAATATATACATTAAGTAGAATGTAGCACAGATTAAATAAATGATTTTGACATTCAGAGAGCATAATTCACATAAATAGGTTAGACATATTTTTATTGATTAAAGTGAACATTACTGCTTTCAGTACGTTGAACTTAAATTACTTGTGTATTCACAAGTTTCTGTAGTTCTAAAAATATCTTGTAATGTTCAACAAACTCATCCCAATTGTGTGGAACCACAGTCAAAATTAAGTTGTGTTCATTGAATTAGGTATTTTTCTGGGTGCAGTCTAAAAAAGTTGTGTCTTTCGTGACTTCAGCGAGATGATATTTGTTTAAAGATCAGGGCACCTTTTTTTGGACTTCAAACCATAACAGCTTTGATGTGTACTTCAGCATAAACAATTATATTTTTATTTATTGAAGGTAATAGTTGTTGGGATTTAAGCCTCACATGGGTCACCACATTTCTTACAGGCAGTATCAATTATGTATAGAAAAAATATCTATATCCTCAACATATGACAAATGACTATTTTATAAATTACATGGGGCATGAGGATATGTCAAAGAACAATAGCTTCACATGTTATTTTTGTTTAAAGGTTTATATGATTTTGTAGCAATACCTTTGACTTACTCTCATATAAATTTATAGAGCTCATTTTGACAGTTTATATTGAACTGATCTGAACTGAATTGTAATATTGAATAAGCCATGTGAATAGTACTTGATTTACTGTGTTGTGCGATGTCACAATTATTTTGAGTGTATTACTTGATTGTTAAATTTGGCTAGCTCACAGCTAATATGTAGAAATGAAGAAGCAGACTGGACTCAAACGCAGATAATGTTAACCAGAGTTTATTGTGCGGTCATAGAGCAAAATGCAAGTCAGGGACAGGCAGGATCAAAAACCAGAGAGACACAGCAAAAATACCAAAACACCCTTCCAGAGTTAACGAGTAAACAAGCTATGGTTGGTACCCAAAGAGAGCTTGGCAGGGAAACCAGCATCAAAATCCAAAAAGCGAAGTCAATGCAGCAGATAAACAGACAGAAACTAGCACCGGCAAGGGGACAAGCACAAATACACTGAGAAAACAACTGGAAAACAACAAGAGAAGAACAAATGGGGTATAAATACAAGAACACAAGCGAGCAAACGAGACACAGGTGAACAAGCAGGCAGGTGAAAAAATTGGGTAATCAGGTAAGCGGGTAATGAGGGAACAAGGGGGCGGAGAAACACGAAGGAATATGAAAACAAAAGCACATGGAAGGGGGGAAAACAAATATTTCACCATCGAAAAGTTCGAAAACATGACAAGGGATTTACCAACACTTAAGTATAAGTGCCTGAACAGTAAACAGTAATCGGGTAATTTACATTAATGGGAAAACTTTTGTTTTGCGTTTTCAAACATGTCCACATTGACGCGATATATTCACATTTTTCAGATGCAAATGGAAATTATACCAATGTATGTTATGGTAAGTTTATTTATTCCTTGAACAAATGTTAATGTTACATCATGAACAGAATGCCAGAAACTGACATTTGTATTTTAATACACGAAAAGGGCTGGCGGCAATCGAGAAGTGTGATTGGCTTTGGTATCCTCAGAGTCAGTCTAAATTACTACTTAATCAATAGCTGATGTCGACTTTTATGACGAGCAAATTGGATTAGCTGTTCCAATTTTCGATTCATCTCCTTCGTTCCTCCACTTGCTTCCTCCAAATGTATTGGAACGCAGCCCTCGAGATCTTTTGCTTCTGCGTCACATCCTCCCGAGGGAAGTTTGCATGTGCAGGCAGAAGCGGATTGTTTTATGGATTAAACCACAGCCAGAGTTTGTCGATCCTTTTATCACTGAAGTTTTATTTCCCATTCTGTGTTTCCAGCTGTACAGTATTGGTTTACTGTATCGAATATGGGCAGTCTCAAGTAGTTAGGATGATGATGTCATGACTAATGATGTCATGGTGAGCGTGTGCACATTGGAAGAGCCACTTGCTACGGACCCTACACACTTACAATAGTTAAAGCTTGATCTTTACAGTCAGACATTAATTACTACTTATCAACTATCTAATTCTCAATACTACACCCCCCATGCCCAACCCCCTGAGTTAGAGTCAGTTATATCTAAAATAACATTTCTGTGAAATTTATAAATGTTCAAACATATCAGTTTCAAGACCACATAAAGCAAATATGGATTAAATCTACTGAGAGAATTTAATATAAACTAATCAAATCAAATGACAAATATTTGAGGAATCTTGCATCAAATATATGTCATTTTATTGCTTTGAAATGAATCAAATAATCTGAAATAGATTGTTTTAAAATAAAAAAATAAAACAAGACACTTTTATTTCTGCTGAAATAAATTAAATAAATGTAGTTGAATGGCCATGAAATATTTGAAATATGTATTTGACCCAGGCCTGATTTATACTACATTATCAAGTTATAAATATTAATAATATAATATATCAACACTTATTTCAGACTATTCAGCTGTGGTTTTACAAAGAAGTCCTGTGAAATTGTGGCCTCAGCTCTCCAGTCATCTAACTCGCCTCTGAGAGATCTGGACCTCAGCTACAATAACCTGGAAGATTCAGGAGTGAAGCTGCTCTGTGCTGGACTGAAGAGTCCAAACTGTAAACTACAGACACTGGGGTGAGTAGTGTTGTGTTCTATGTGACCTTTAGTAAATAAAATGAGTGATTATGGCTCAATACAGAGAAATGTTAAACAGCTCATTTGTTCAGTTTTCTCCTCTCTCTCTCAGCCTTTCTTCTTTGTCCACATTGGTCCCATCTTCTTACTACTCTATCACTGAAAAGTAAAGCAGGATAAAACCCAATGAGTCTTAGGGTTGACAGCTGTGTAGTTCCTGACCTGAATTATCTTGTGTTAAAGTTCAGCGTGAAAGTGAGATTCTGGATTGATGTGTGTAGCTCATAGTCTGTGAGAACAAATGAGAAAACTACTTCTGGCTGTGTGTGTGCGTGTGTGTGTGTGTGTGTGTGAATTCTGCACAGGTTGGTCTCTATTTACAGTGTGTTTTCTCCACATGTTGGGTTAGTGTATGATTGTAATGTGTATGCTCTGTCCATAGGCTACGTTGATGTTTGTTTATATATATATATTTGAATTTAATAAATGCCGAACTAAAGAAATAAATACATATTTTAGTGTAAAATAGTCAGACAGCACTGGTGATCACATGTAAACTATATGTGTGTGATGTAGAGACCTTACACTCCTAGATATCACTCCACATTAAGGAGTACACTCAGTATTACATCATACAATATCATACAATAATTCTATTTTTTTCAGACTAGGTAGCTGTGATCTTACAGAGGAGTCCTGTGAAATTGTGGCCTCAGCTCTCCAGTCATCAAACTCACACCTGAGAGAGCTGGACCTCAACTACAATAACCTGGGAGATTCAGGAGTAAAGCTGCTCTGTGCTGGACTGAAGAGTCCAAACTGTAAACTACAGAAACTGGGGTGAGAAGTGCTGTGTACTTTGTGACCTTTAGTAAATAGAATTAGTAATAATTGCGCCATACAGAGAAACGTTAAACAGCTCCTTCTCTTGGTTTACTCCTCTATAGATGACAAAATTGCCTCTGTGTGTGTGTGTGTTTGTAATTTCTCCACAGTCTGGGTTGGTGTATATTTATAGTGTGTGTGTGTTCTCTCCACAGGCTGGGTTGGTGTATATTTATCGTGTGTGTGTGTTCTCTCCTCAGGTTGGGTTGGTGTATATTTATATTGTGTGTGTTCTCTCCACAGGCTGGGTTGGTGTATATTTCTCGTGTGTGTGTTCTCTCCTCAGGTTGGGTTGGTGTATATTTATCTTGTGTGTGTGTGTTCTCTCCACAGGCTGGGATGGTGTATATTTGTAGTGTGTGTGTGTTCTCTCCACAGGCTGGGTTGGTGTATATTTATAGTGTGTGTGTGTTCTCTCCACAGACTGGGTTGGTGTAATCTCACAGAGGGCTGCTGTGATGATCTGGCCTCAGTCCTGCATTCTCCCCACTCAGAGCTGAGAGATCTCGAGCTCAGAGACAACGAGCTGCAGGATTCAGGAGTGAGAGCGCTCTCTGCTGGACTGGAGGACCCACACTGTAAACTGCAGAGACTGGGGTGAGTAACAAATACAAATGTAAGTACCTACCTCAGTGAGGTAGGTACTTACATTGCGAGTGCATTTGGGTGAAATAGACAGGTGTTATAGTTCATTTTCATAAGCATGTTGAAAACCAAGGCTGCAACATATTATGTATTCATGTGGTTGCTTGTCTGTGGCTCAAACAGCCAATGTAGAAATTGGTTTGGGTAGCAAAGCAGCACAGTTGCTGGCATTGATTTATGCACAATGAGCAAAGATGCACACCATGCACCAGAGGAGATTTAGCAAACATAGTGCAGTTTTTTTCATTCTTTGTTTTTTTTTTTGACTTACATTCATTTCAGTAAACATCACATAGTGTAAAAAATCATATTAATTTCAAACAGTTTCTCTGTGAGTGTTGTGGTTTCCCATACCTAGCCACAAGACTGATGAGAAGTACTGATTCCAATGGCTCCAAATAGGAGCTAGCCTCTAGCTAGCCAAGCTATGGTGAGATGGTAGCAGCATCTAGATGGGATTAGATTGTTGACAAAAGCAACAGGTAACCTGCTTGCTTAGTTAAGTAACACACGGTATTTTATGGAATAACTCAACAGAAACAGGCGTGAACCAACGCCCTATTTTTTTCCAAAGATGAAATCGCTGACAGGGCGTTTAAATCTAAATTATTAAAGCAAATAGATTAACTGATGTAACGACCATCACAAATTGAAAAACAAAATACTGGCTTTCAAGTTTAGGGTACACTTAAATACACGATCTGCCAGAGATTGAGCTGTCAATTGGTACTTAACTTTTTTGTTTGCAACCTGACCTGTCATTTGGCTACGTAATAAGTCAGTTTTTGAGTGAACGTATCAGTTAAATATCTTCAGCTTTGACACAGTAACCTCTATCTAGATAGACTGAGAACTGGCGACATGCTATTGCACTGGTGAATATTGTAATAAACATGCACAGGGCTATGACTATTTCAATAGCCCCCCATGTTGAGCCAAACTAGAGGTTGCACACAGACACACACGGAACCAGATTTAGAAGATAATCATTTTATTAACAATTCATAGGCCAGACCCTGCATCTACCAGGTGGAAAGGGGAGGAACAAATAACAGGAATGGAAGGCTCCACTCAGTGTATTTTAAGAAGAGTTTACCACATCTAATAAATAATCGGTACAGTATACCACTACAGAATCACACAATAAGTGCAAATATAAGGCACTTCAAATGCAGTCCACCCCACACAACATAACTGCCCGGCTAGATGCACCTCCACCACAACATCCAGCTATGAAGACTGGTCTGGAAGAGCTGGCATAAAAATATTTAGAACAATACAACATACAAGAATTAAAAAGGAGACTCCCTTGTCGACGTCAAGACCCTCCCTTGGTTGTTGGAGTGGGCAATCTGCACCTCAGAGTTGGGAGGCTTGCAAGGTAGGCTACCAGAGAGATCACAGAGCTTACACCCCCAGCCACTGCAAGCAAGAAGCGTGGGTAATTAACAATAAGGTGCGGTGTTCCTACCCCGACCTCCTAACTGAACTATGTACGACTCTCTCCATTCTATCAACCCCCACACTTAAAAACCATGTCTCAGGTGCGCCTCATTATTACTAATTACTGTTCAGTTCACTGCCATACCACACCCCCAATCATTCCGCCCGTTCATAGTTCATCACAATATATTCAAGCATTTTTCGTATGCTGTAGGCAGACAGAACAGAACATAAGACTGACCACATTTCAGTTTGGTACACAGTAGTCAGCGATTATTTGTGTTCATAAGGGAGAGTGTAAAAGCAAAGTATGAATGCACAGATTTACATTAAAACTGCCCTTCAAGGTTAATGGGGATTATAGAAACAGTTGGTTCCGACCAAGTAATTTGACTGGACAAGAGGCATTCCATGTGTGCTGATACTGAGTATAACAGCACAGGGATGTTTTACGATCATGTATCACTTTGCTTTACAGGTGTTCCGATTCAATCATTGATCACACCAACGCAAACTTCAATAATAACATAAAAAAATTATTGAAACCATTATTAACATTATAAAATTATACAAAACAAGAAAGTTAATGAGCCAATCCCTCTCATTAAAATAATGATAAGGTGTATACTACGAATTCCACAACCCTGTTATTTTATATTTAGATTCTGAAAGGTGTGTAACACACTGTTCTGTGTTTGATTATGATAACCACTAATTCCACAGCCCTGTTATTTTATATTCAGACTCTGTTTGGTTTGTTTATCCAGAGCTGGTCTCCTTCTCTCTGCAGGCTGTCAGGCTGTCGAGTCACAGAGAGAGGTTGTGATTATCTGGCTTCAGCTCTGCGTTCAAACCCCTCACACCTGAGAGAGCTGGATCTGAGCTACAATCACCCAGGAGACTCAGGAGTGAGAGCGCTCTCTGCTGCTAAACTGGACACACTTACACTGCTGTAAGTACAGAGAGTTTCCACACTGCACCTCATAGACACACTGCTGTAAATACAGAGAGTTTCCAAACTGTGTGTCACTCAGTCACTGTCTGTTCTGCTGTTCCTACAGTGTGGACCATGGAGGAGAGAGCAGGAACAAACAAGGACCCCGGAAATGTGAGTCTGTCAGCACTGAACACTCATTCCCTCCAGACACCTGTCTACGTATCTGTATCTAGACAGATGTCTGTTCATACATACAGTGCTCTGTGTGCGTGTGTATGGTGTTTCTCATGGTTTGTGATTTCTGTTTAACTATTTGTTTGAAGGTAGCGTTTACAAAAATGGAGCCAAATACAGACATACACATTAGCACATACAAACAGTAGTATATTAAAAAACAAACAGACGAACAAAATGTACGCATAAGCACACTCACACAGAGATGCACACACATACATGTTTCTCTCTTTCTCTCACACACACTCAGTCACACACAATGAAATGGATATTGATAATGATAATTAATCTCATTAATGTCTCTGGTCTGCAGATGGCTGTCAGCTCACACTGGATTCAAACACAGCACACAAAGATCTGTCTCTGTCTGAGGGGAACAGAAAGGTGACATTCACATGGGGAGAGGAGCCATATCCTGATCGTCCAGAGAGATTTGACTGCTGGCACCAGGTTTTGTGCAGAGAATGTCTGTCTGGACGCTGTTACTGGGAGGCTGAATGCACTATGTTTCATGGTCCGGCTGATTATTATCTGCCTGAAAACGGACAGGTTTATATAGCAGTGACATATAAAGGAATCGGCAGGAGAGGAGCGGGTGCTGACTGTGGGTTTGGAGAGAATACAAACTCCTGGAGGCTACACTGCGCTTTCAACGATTTCTCTGTCTGTCACAATAAGTATCAAACACACATACCTGCCCCCCTCTCCCCCTGTGATGATGATGATAGAGTGTGTGTGTACAGAGTAGGAGTGTGTGATGATGATGATGGTGAAAGAGTGTGTGTGTACAGAGTAGGAGTGTGTGTGGACCGTCCAGCCGGCACTCTGTCCTTCTACAGCATCTCTGACTCTGACACACTGACCCTCCTGTACAGATTCCACACCAACTTCACTGAACACACACCCCTCTGTGCTGGCTTTGCAGTTTTGGGATCTAACACCTCAGTGTCCTTGTGCCAACTGGAGTAGAGTCTCACAAACATAGTAACTTACACACACACACACACACACACATACATACATACACACACACATACATATACAGTAGTCTACATTGCATTACACACAAGCCCACAGAGTCTAACATGTCTCTAAAGCATACCGAAAGCTTAAAGGTAAACCACAAGCCAGTTAATTTAAATTAATTATGATGGAATCACCACTTTGCTGTGAGAGGAAAATGTCCACAACAAAACCTCCACATCTCCGGCAAGCAGCTAAATCCTCAAAGCAATCATGCTGAACTTTTTACAGTTAATGAAAAAGGTACAGTACAGGGAAAAAAAATGGTGGAGCAGGTGGTGTGCTGAACTCGACACTCTCAGCAAGTCCCATGTAAATCTTCAAAGTTACGACACCCGAACTACAAAAAAAAATGAGATGGAACACAACGAGACTGTGCAACTTGAGAGTTTTATTGATCATTATTATATTAAAATGAGTTATAAAAAAGATGCAAAGTGCCCGAGAGAACTATTAAGTTCCAGTGAAACGGACTCTGAAACAACTACGGCGCTATCAGAAGAAGACCGCGCGATGTTAGTGTCAATGAATGAACCGAGGAAGCAGCTAAGAAAGCTAGATCTGCTGCACAATGTCATAAAAGACATTGTGGAATTAAAAACAGCGGTGGAATACAATAATAAACTTATAGAAGACCTAAATCAAGAAAATGCGGCTCTCAAAAAAAAAAAAAACTATGAGCACCCTCCTTACAACAACAACAGAAAAACTCTGATGAAAATAAGCAAATGAAAACTGGACTTGACATGTAGAAGCATGCAAAACAATTGTCGTTGTAATGGGAGTGAAGGAGGAGGAAAACATAAACTATAGATACTACGACTGAAAACATGCTGAAACTGTTCATGAAAAACAAACTTAAGATGTCTGAGAAGCAGGTAGGAGATGCTGACATTGAGGGAGCGCGTAGGATTGGCCACAAAAAGGATTCCAAGAAACCCAGGCCAATAGCAGCATGTTTCCTCCATTTTAAAGTGAAAATGTCAGTGCTTGAGCGTGGCAGGGAACTCAAAGGCACACCATTTTCTATGTACGAGCAGTTCCCTCCCGAAATCATGGAAAGGAGATGCGCCCTTTTTCCTATAATGAAAAGCAACAGGGCACAGAACAATAAAGTGAGACTGTCTGTGTATAAACTATATTTTAATAACCAGCTTCTCTGGGACTCTAAGATAACAACGTGGTTGATAAGTAGGCACTTTCCTACCCTTTTTCGGTCATACAGTGTTTTCTTTTTTTCCCATTTTATTTTCTCCTTTACAGGAGGAAGCAGATGGGTAACTATTGGTGTTGTTTGGTCATATTGAATGTGCGGGGTGGAGTTTTCACTTGTGTCCAGGCAGTTTGTGCAAAGCCGGAGTCTAGTGCCGGCAGCATGAGCAGTGGATCTCCCCGCGTTGTATGGAATCATCAAGTGGGGAATGGTTATGCATGGACCGACTGAAATATCTGAAAGTATTATAATAATACTATAATTGTTAACATTGTTAGCTTAACTTGATTTAATAATCTGTTGGTATTATTATTATTATTATTATTATTGTTATTATTATTATTATTGTTGTTGTTATCATTATTACTACTGTTTATATTATTATTATTATTATTATTATTATTATTGGGCAGCATAAAACGCATTTGTGGGATAGTGCTGAGCGATGTCCTTTGTGGATGAAGTGGTGTTGGAAATGTGAGAAGTGTGGTGAGGGAAGGAGAGGTGGGTGGATAGAGGTAGATTTTACATCACGACACGTAGGGAGAGGAATGACACTGGGAGGGGGGAGGGAGGTGGGGGGGCAACACATAATTTATGGAGAACTCAACCATCTTAATCCTTTGCATGACATAATTACACTGCCTTGTTTGACCCATTGGGTTAAAGAGTCTGTCAACTCAAACCTTAATATATAAATATGGTTATAGGAGAACTATGTATAGCCAGCTACAACTGCAATGGTTTAGCAGACCATAAAAAAGACAAGCAATTTTCACCTGGCTGAAAGATAAAGGACACAATGTTTTTTGTTTACAATAGACACACTCTATACCTGTGGATGAAACAGTTTGGGCGAAGGAATGGGGGGACAAATTCATTTTTCCCATGGTACAAAAAAACTCAAAAGGTGTTATGACACTGTTTCAAAACAACCTGGATGTTAAAGTACATCTTCTCAAACTTACCCACAGGGAAGATCATCCTGACCATATTAATTGATCATTAGCATATGAGTATTATTAACTTATATGGTCCAAATAATGATGACCAAACTTTAGTACCGAAAGTTAAAAAGGCATTAATTGAAGACAAAACGAGATCCGATCTCCAGCTCATAGCTCCCCACTTAGGACTTACCAATTTCCCTAGAGGCCAAGGATACTGGAAATTTAATCAGAATCTTTTAGTGGACAATACTTTTTTAATAAAAACAAAAGCTTTTATTATAGATTCCTTCTCTAAAAATATAGGTTCAGCAGATCCTCTTATTATGTGGGATACATTTAAATGTTCTTTCACAGGCCACACAATCCAATATTCTTCTTTTAAACAAAAGCTTTTAGGTTAAAAGAGAAAAAAACTAACAAAATAAACTGAAGAGCTTACACTAATTATTGATAGCACTGATAAAATACCAACAGATGTGTTAGATAAGCTAGATGAAAAACAGAATTAGCTTGAGGAAATTAATCAGGAACAATAAAGAAATGCGTACTTTAAAAAAAAAGCAAAATGGATGGAGAAGGGAGAAAAAGGTAACCAATTCTTTTTAAATCTTCACTACAGAAACATATCTAAAAAGAATATACAGAAACTACTCACAACCAATGGTGAAACCTTTGTGGCCCCAGCTGATGTATTAGAAGAAGAAAAATATTTCACAGAAAAGTTTTCATTTCTGTCTCCACCATTGCCACTGAATGATGATCATTGCAAAGACTTTTTCCCCAAAATCATGTAAAACTTTCAAGCACAGAAAAAGAGTCCTGTGAAGGCCTAATTACAGAAGATGAGCTCAGACAGGCAATAAAGTCATTTCAGCCTGGGAAAACATCCAGCCTTGATGGCATCCCAACTGAGGTATATCAGACTTTTTACAATCAAATTAAAGAACCATTGCTTACATGTTTGAATTATTCGTAAGACAAGGGTGTGCTGTCTAAGATCCAACAAGGTGCTGTAATCTCACTACTACTAAAACAAGAGACCAAAGGCCAATATAAAGACCCAGTCTACCTGTAAAACTGGAGACCTCTTACTCCTCAGTGTTGGGATGCTAAAATATTAGCAAAATGTATAGCCAGTCGCATTAAAAGTGTCTTGTCGGATATAATCCACTATGACCAGTCTGGGTTTTTACAAAGTCGAAATATTGGGGACAATATCAGGCAGTTACTGGAAATCATAGATAATTACGAATGGTCAAAAAAGGCCAGTTTAATTTTTATAGTACACTTTGAAAAAGCCTTTGACAAAGTTTGTTTGGATTTTATTTATAAATGCCGAATCCTCTCCAACTATAGCAACCTCACATGTAAAGCTATAAATAATGGACTTATTTCACGATCACTTTCACTATTTAATTATCAAGAGGGGTAAAACAATGTTGTCCCTTATCGCCGTATCTGTTCATAATGGCAATCGAAATACTTGCTCTAAAGATAAGGTCAAATAATAATATCAAAGGTTTAGAATTCCAGGGACTACATGCAAAGGTTCTAATGTATGCCGATGATACCAGCTTCCTGTTGACCCCACAATGTTCATCCTTGCAAAGTCTAACACAAGACCTTGATTATTTTTCCAATTTGTCAGGTTTGAAGCCAAATTATGACAAATGTACAATATTGAGAATTGGGTCTCTGAAAAACACAACAGTCACCTTACCATGTAATTTACCCATAAACTGGAAGAATGGATCAGTTGATATACTCGGTATTCACATTCCTGAAAATACAAGAAATCTCTCAGAAGTTAATTTAAAAAATAAACTCATTAAAATAGACAACATTCTGCAGCCATGGAGAGGGCAATATGTGACAATATTTGGCAAGATCACCTTAATTAATTCCTTAATCGTATCTCAATTTCCATATTTATTTATGACATTACCTACACCAAGTGAATCATTCTTCAAACTATATGAGCAAAAAATCTTCAGATTTATATGGAATGGTAAACCGGATAAAGTCAAACGTATGTATCTGTGCAATGGATATGGATCAGATGGCCTAAAATTGTTAAATCTAAGGGCCTTGAACCTCTTGCTAAAAGCCTCCTTGATTCAAAAACCTTTTTCTAAGCCCAAAATGGTTTTCCAGGAGATTATTAGAGAATGTACACCCACTGTTCAAAAAGGGACTATTTCCCTTTCTACAGATAAAACACCCTCAGCTCTCACAACGTACTGAGGATATTCTCTCTCATGTATCCCCCTTTTTTAAAAGAAGCCGTACAAAGCTGGCTGCAATTCCAGTTCTATCCTCCAGAGAACACAGAAAAAAAATTGACAACAAATCATATGGCTTATTTCCAATATTGTGATAGGTGGAAAGTTTATTTTTTGGAAAAACTTGTTTGATGTTGGCATTAATTTAATAAATTATATTGTAAACAAAGAAGGTAATCTAATGACCTATATGACGACCACATATGAAAAATTTTAAATGGACTAAAAAGACGAGTATAAATAGAAAAATGTATCAGTTTTATCTAAATTCAAAAATCTGATAGCCATTCTATATAATATTTTCGATTCTTAGGAGAATATGCTGGAATTTCTGATTTCATGGAATCAGGTGTTTGATTTAATTTACAAAGCAACAATTTATTCATAATTCTATAAGATTTTTTCAGTTTAAACTAATATACAAATTTTTGGCCACAAAAAAGATGCTTCACTTTTGGGGAATTGAAGAGTCACACTCATGTAGATTCTGTCAAGAAGAGGTTGAGTCGGTAGATCATCTATTTTGGTACTGCCCCTTTGTGGCTCTCTTCTGGACAGGGGTTTAGGGGTGGATGTCTTTATACTGTCGTCAGTTTACACTAGATTTGCCCACTGTGCTGTTGGGTGATCTAAGAAATAGTGCCCAAACAACAGTAAACATTGTAGTACTTTTTTGAAAATTGTTTGTTTTTAAATCAAAATCTGTGGAGGCTTTGAGGACAGAGAGATTCAAACTCTTACAAACATTACATTACTTACTAAAACATTACAGCACGATTGAGGGTTACATGGCACAAGAAAACAGCAGGCTAATTGTATATAAGGACAGATGGAAGGCACTGAGAGTGGCAGAAGGCTAGGAATAGGAATAACACAGACAAGCTTAGGTATGTGTGAATATTGATACATGATTTGAATATGGGAAAACACAAGTATACTTACTGTAAAAAGAAAATATGTCAATTATAAACATAAATTGAAAAGGCAGCATTAGTGGATCACATAGATAACAAAAATATGTCAAGTAGTAAAGAAGTGAATCGCTACAGCAGGCATGTCAAACTCAGTTTGGCTCTGGGGCCGGATCCGGACTTTTTGTTCTCAGGTGGGCCGGATCAGTAAAAGAATGTAAACTCCAAATATTTAGCTTTGTTTTTCAGTACTATGCTTTATCATTCAGGCTACATTTGTAGCCTACCCTACATATTATAATCACGGATGACAAAGGATCTTTTCTAAGCACAACACATTTATTCACAAACCATGGAAAAAATAATTTTCATGTTTGGCGGTGAATGTGTTAACAACTGGTTTATTTTAACAGTTGAGTGAAAGCAGTTTTACACCTGAACCAACTCACCACACTAAACAAACTCAAGTGGGAGCTATGAAAAAAATATTTTCACTTTGTCATACTACTTTGAAATAAATAAAAAAAGAAATACAAAATAAAATAAAATAAAAAGTTATAGCAGTGCATGGGCAATAAGATTAGATTACATCAGATTAAACTACTAGGCTGGGCCTACTGAAGCTGAGATATACTGCACAATATTGATTGTCTTTAATATAAAACCAGATTAATCTTATTTTTAATTATCTGTATTCATGAGTGCAAACAAATTTCGTGTCATCACACTTTTTTTCTCTCTCTCACTGCACTCCTGCAGTCTACTTGCTGCTGCTGGCTCCTGAAACTTGGCATCTTTTTGCCTTCACAAGTGCATCGATATTAGGTGTCAAATCCTGAGTAGCAGCACATTTAACGATGTCATTCAAGTGTTTATTTGTTAACCTTGAGCGCTGCTTTGTTTTATTATTGTTCATTACGGAGAACACCTGTTCACAAAGATAAGTAGTCCCAAACATGGATAGAACCTTTGCAGCCATGGCTGTTAATTTGGGGTAACCTGGCACGAGATATTGATAAAACGTATCCAATCCTACGGACCCAAATTTATCCTTCATAGCGGAATCGCACTGCAAGTCAATAAGCTCGAGTTGAATGTCAGCTGGCATATCAGAAGGCTTCACTGTAAATGGCGAGCGAAAAAAGCCAAATTTGTTCTCAAGTTCACTGAATACCTGAAACCTCTGCTCAAACTAAAAGTAGACTGCTGTTTCTTTAAACCAGCGACCAATTTGTTTATCTTGTCTTTCCTTATTTGTCCTTTCAAGTGGTCATACTTGTCTTTATGATGAGTCTCATAGTGGCGCCGAACATTAAACTCTTTGAACACTGCAACTTGCTGATTACATGCCAAGCACACTGGTTTTGCATTCACTTCTGTGAATAAATACTTCTCAGTCCATTTCTCCTGGAAATCTCTGCACTCCGTGTCCACTTTTCTTTTTTTTGACAGTGCCATTTTGGGAAGGGTGTGTTGACCGATAACTTGTTTAGTAGTGGTGAATGGTGAAGCAAGATTGCCGGTTTATTTTTACTTAGACACATCATGTTGCGAATGTTTATTTCCTGTGACTAACTCGTGTCAGTGCCGCATGCTGGACGTGAGCGCTTTTACACATTTACTGCCCTATAGCGGCCGGAGGGAGCATTTGGTTTGTATTTATTTTAAAAAATCACGACTTTTGATAGAAATGAGCTAGAGACTCGCTTCTTTTTTTTTGACATACTCAGAAATTTATGCCGGGCCGGATGAAATCATCCAACGGGCCGGGTCCGGCCCGCGGGCCGTATGTTTGACATGCCTGCGCTACAGGAAAGATGGTTGCGTTGTCCATGTAAGGAGGGTCGGTAATGATGCTCTGTAGGGCATAATGAAAGAAGGAAATCAAAAAAAGTATTGATCATTTATTTATTTATTTTTGTTTGTTTATTTTTTTGTTTTTTTTTTGTCTTTAAATTTTTTTTTTGTAACACATTATATAAATTTCTCGTTCTATTTATTTTTTAATTACTTTTTTTACAAATACGATTATTATTATTTTTTCTTTCTTTCGTTTTGCCCTTCCACTTTTGTCTGTGTGTGTATGGGTGTAGGGGTCTGTCATGATGTGTGTAAGGGTGGGGGGAATCAGCTGTGCTTGGTTGGCAACCTGAGAGGTATCTTCACAAATATATTGTAATTCAATTAATGCAGTTGACTCACAAAGTGGGGGGTGGGGGTTTAATAATAAAAAAAAAGATCCCCTTGAAGGGTATTTTTTTGTATATCTTCACTGTAAATAGTTCCTATTTCCAATGCAAAACAGAATCTTTCAATTTATTAAAATTTTTTTCAGTTTTTGAATGTTTCATATCCCCAATTAAAATAACCACATAAAACTTAGTTTAGATAAAAGTAAAAATAAAAGAGTAGAGACAGAGAGATGAAAAGTACAATATGAGGATGTGGAAATATATTTCATAAGTAGCTACACAATTATGATGATTGTTTTTATTTGTTATTATTATTATTGATATTTGTATAAAACACATTTCATACAAAGGTAACATATAATGGCCCTCATGCAGGAAGCTATTGAGGAACAAATTTTCTCTTATTTTTGCTCATATCCATAATTTGTTCTTATTTTGTTAGTACCCATTGATTTCTGGGATTCACCAATGTTTTCTTATTTTTGCTCTTCTCTTAGGAAAGAGAAAATTTTCGAGTGGTCGAGAGCACTCTCACCAAGATAAAATAAAACAATGTCGTTTTCACTGTCCCCAAATTGTTTGTCCAACATAACGAAACATAAGTTTTAAATTTGAGGAACATAAAAAAATGCATGAATATTATATAATCAACTTGAAATTTTAGATGTTTTAGAGTAATTATAATGATTGGATAATTAAATTTGTGGGCTAATACTATTGGTCCATTGATCCCAATGAATACTATAAAAACCCTTGGATGATATTGTATTCGTTCAGCTTCTGATTGGCTTACATTCTGCTCTTAGATGCGTTGGCCATCCAGGCATTAAGCAGAGAGCACGTTTTTAGAGATTGCACAGATCTATTGGTGAGACGGATAAATGGCTGGTGAGCCGTTCTGATGCTCAGAACTGCTGCAAGGGGAGCGTCTGACTGGACACCAGCCTGTTAGTCCCACCTCTCCAATCATTTCTAGAAATCTTAGGTCTACTGCAAGACCGCCACCTCCACCACTTGTCATCATGGCGCTCAGCTTGGGCAATGCGTTTTTTTAACATTTTTTTCTTCATGTCAAACCATTTTCTTTTAATTTCAGTTATTGTGTGTCCCTCTGCTGATACAGCATTTACAGCATCACAAATGATTTGCCATTGATGGGTTTTTGATTTTCCTGTAATGGCAGTTCAGACACCCTGGAAAATCACATTAAGTTTGTTTGAGCTTATTTAACAGTACAGGTATGCACCACATAACATCCATTCGGGGAACCTCTGACCGCATACATGTCCATGGTCCCATAAGGTTATAATAGAGTTCAGAAATCCCGATTGGAGAACGGGACGTAGCGGACTAAAACAACTTAACCCACATATTACCTTGCCAGATACATTAGCTGAAATACAGTGCTATATGTGTAAAGTATCTTGGCTATTTAGTCTATACAGGTATACTACAGTATCCAATAGTTTTGCAAAGTATTGTAGCAGTGGGCAATAATGAAGAGCGGTGAGAATTGGTCAGGATCTTGCTACCAGCCTTTTTAGCAACTTTAGCAGCAGAAGAACTTCCCCATATCAATAGCCAGTACAGTAGATAACTCGAGGTGCTGGACTTATCCATAATGGTGGCTAAGCACCTCTAACATTTACACACACCATTACAAGGTTAAAAGCCCCTTCACAACGCACACCAAATCCCAGGCTGAAACATTCCACACTGTTGGAGGAAACTATGGAAAAGAATACTAAAACAGTATTTAGCCATAATTCCAAACCAGGAACTGCATAAAATACATGAACTCACCGCTACACTATCCCCCCTCCCCCCTCTCAAAGTCCTGCAAAGTCGAGGTGCCCTGGAGAGGCATGAACCTCTCCGTGGGGTCACAGTCCCTGCAGAAGGCAATGCAGTTGGGCTGGAGTTGTTCTGCACTCGCAACTGACTGTCAACACCACCTGTAGGAGAGGCCAGTGCGGCACCAGGAGTGCCATCAACTGCACCCTGTTGTGGGACGTGGCGTCGAAGCCTGGGTGAAACTGTAGGAGGGTCAGCGGTACCCTGATAAGGAGCCAGGTGGTCCCGGTGGAGGACAACAGTTCTTGGTCTTTGGTGGAGGTGGACCCTATAAACAACATCTGACAGGCAGTCCAGAATCAGACGGGCCCTCCCAGTCACTCTCCAATTTAGGACATCGTTCCTTGCGTCCTCTTGGGTTGTGCACCTACACGGCCTTTCCTGGTTCTAGCTTCCGCCCAGCTCAACGTGTGTCGTAATTGTGCTTCTGCCGGATCCCAGCACCTTGTATGTGCTCCCTGGCTAGTGGTGGGCTCTTGTCTTCTCGATCCCCAGACGGTGGCGGACCTCAACGAACACCTGGGACTCAAAATTTCAAAATGTGCAGCGATTCAGGGACCCCAAACCGTGAAAACAGGCCCTCCAACAGGTGATCAACGATCACAGCCGTCTCTTGCGAGGGAATCGCATATGCTTCTGGCCACTTTGTAAAATAATCCATTGCTGCAAGCACATAATGGTTTCCTCTGATCAAGGAAAGGGTCCCAGGACGTTGATGGCCACACGCCCCACTAAAGAGCTGCTGGAGAGTTGCCCGTGCCCTGTCAGCTGGCCCCTTTTTTCCAGCACACACATCACATATAATGCAGAACGTGGCCACATCTCTGCGGCAGCTGCCCCAATAGAATCTCTTTTGAAGTGCCCCCAATAGAATCTCTCTCGAAGAGCCCCAATAGAATCTACATTCTCAGAATAGCAGAGTGCCCCTCCAGAGAGCTCGGATTCACAAGACGCACTTGCTGCCGTAGTGAAGAGGGTCGCAGTGCTCGGAGGAAGGCATCCAGGGCAAGGTCATCTCGGGAAGAGTGGGGTAACTTGGGGTAAGCTTTGAGTGTTAGACGGTTTATGTCTGTGGCTAATAGACCTAACCATTCACTGTTGTGGCGTTCACAAGTTGCCAGCTGCTGTTTAAGACTGATTGTAGAGGTAACTCTGCCAAACTGCCTCTCCAGTGCCTCACAAAGATTGTCAAATGTCTTTGGAAGAGCTGGGTCAATGTCCAGGAGGGCTTCCAGGGGATCCAGCTCCAATGCTGTGGCAAGCTGGACAGCTCGCTGGTCATGGTCCCACTGCTGTGCCTCAGCAACCAGGTTGAACTGGAACAAATATGCTTCCCAATTGCCTTTGCCATCAAACCGGCAGAGCTTGGGCAAGGTGAGCTGAGTAGAGAGGTCCTTCTGCGCAGGGCCGCTGGCATGGTCTCATTGAAGGAGCTGACCCACTGCGAGCTGGAAGTCTTCCACTGTGTAAAGCAACTGGAGGCTCTGAGAGATGGTAGCTGTACTGTCCTGGTTCCTCTTTGCAGGTCCTCCATGCAGCCAGTGCGAGGGCAGGTAAAGACAGCTTGCCAAGGCTGGGTGGTTTTGTAATGGTGTAGGAAAGAAAAAAGCAAAAAACTAAAGATTAAAATGTTTTTGAAACAATCAAGCAAGCAAGATTGAAAATAGTGTTGAAACAAAAAAAAAGTTTGAAAGTCAAACAGAGTAAGCAAGCAAGTAAGCAAGCAAGAGTGAAAATAGCATTGAAACAAATCAGCCACTACTTATACCTGGTTAAAAATGTATTTGAGTCTGGGGAGTGATGTCCGTGAACATTTTTTTGTCAGGAGGATCATGTCTCAGAGATGTTCTCAGGTCAGAAGTTAGCCTAAAATGTCCCAACTTGGAGAGACGCGGAAAACATGGGGAGGAGTTGGGCCAAAACTATAGGTTACCAACACAAAAGAAGCATCCAGTGACGGCCAAGGAAATTCTGTGGGTGTTACGGAAGGCAGCATAATTGAAAACAAGCACATGTTTTCAAGAGACAAAAGGCTATCTCTTGCAGATCCACTCGGGGATACAAAAGACGGTCAGAGACTAGGCATAAGGCTTGACCCCAACAAAATATGATTAAAATATGCATAGTACCTCAAAACAAAAAGCATGTTTTCAAGTGACAAAGGGCTACCTCTTTGAGATCCATTCTTGGATACAAAAGACAGTCAGAGACACACTTTTGGCTACAAGAGGCGGGTGCAACAGCAGGCTGAAAACTATAGTTTACTTCAAACTACAATCGAAAAACAATATGTCTGTACAAACCCTACAAAAAGTGTGGCTGTAAGTATACACATTTTCATTGATACATGCTTATATTTATAGCGTACCTTGCACTTTAGAGCTGAAGTGTTGTTTTCTGCTCTTATGAATAACAGATATCCCCAGCACGCAAACAATGAACGATGGTGAGTGTTTAAATTAGCATATGTATTTACAAAATTAACAGGGGCAGTCCTTTTTGGCTCCTTTTAAACATAAATAACATCTTACCCAGTCCTAAGGGAACTGCACGACAGTCAGGATCTCAGGACCATATCGTTAGGGTCGGACCCAAGTTCACCTGAGAGTATTATCCATGTCGAAGACAGTTCGGAGCTTTTATCGACACCTATGTAGGGTTTATTTTACACAAACTAGTGTGGATAATCAGTCTCATAAAATTTTAACCCAGTTACATTGTTGTTATGAATTCAGAAATATTGACTTTCATAAATCGATTCAGTTATTTGTATGAATAACCCAATTTAATATTAATAACTTATATCTGAATTATAATTATCTTTAACTAGGGGTTCTTCAATTGTGAGTTAGCTTTAGCTGGATGTATGAACAACATTGAGACGGACACCACATTCATCAAACATTGTTTATTAATACAAACTGGATAAATGGGTATGCTAACACACTAATAAAACTGATGACTGAAGTGGGAAAAGGAGACAGAGAGGGAAAGCAGAGGAAAGAGAGGCAAGAAACAATCATACGTGTCCGCTAGGACACGTGGCTGAACTAGTTAATTGTGTAAAACACCTAAAAGAACAAAATCAGTGCAATGTAAATTTTACTTGTGTCCTTGTTGAATTTCTTATATATTTTGGAAGAACAGGGCCTACCTAAAATTGTTCAGTTATATTTGCTCTCATTCTCAATGCCGCAGTGTTAGGGGGAAGGAAGTGCCTCCTGTCAGGCATGGGCTCATCGGGTCTGGGTGGATCATTCAGTGGAATCCCGTTCTTGACTGCAATTTTGTGGAGCGCACTGCAAGCTTTTATGATTTAGCAAACTGAAAAAGGAATATGCACATTATATAAAATCCATGTAATGGTATTTGAAGAACTTTCATTACTGAGGCAAACCTTGCTAGTCTGATATTGCGGTGTGCCTCCTGTCCCTGACAAGAACAGCCAACACCCTTTCAGTAGGTCTGTGGTGCGCTCCACTGTTGTCTTTGTGTGCTAGTGAGCTCAGTTGTACCTTGCCTCTTGTTGGTTGGAGGGGTTGGTAAGGGAAGTCATCAGCCATGTTTTTAATGGGTAGCCCTGGTCTCCTGCAATTATAAATACAACGTAAAGAGTTTCTCAGGAAAGATCTAACTTGGCAAACATTGCAAATAAACAAGTCACTTTCCAATAAACCATCCATCCTCAACAGCTCCTCTGTGAAGGTTAAGGCCAACGGAACTGTTCTGAGCAGTAAATGAATCATGTGTCCCACCCGGCCATTTGGCCACCACATTCAGCAAAGCCATGGTAGAATCACAGAATACGTGCACATCTCAAGGGCCCCCCTGCAGCACCCTGAGGCCCCTTTTGGGCCCCGCCCCCCTTGTTGAGAACCACTGATCTAAATCCCATCTCCCCTGCCATGTGCAGAACACCCATCTCCTTATGGACCACACCTCTACCAAGCTCTACCAAGCAGCTCTCCTCCTTTCACACAACTCTATAATTCCCTTTCTGCAATTTTATACATTATCTCACAACCACCAACTCCTGTAGGCACTTTTACACAACAGAACAGAGCAGGTACTCCCATGTACTATAGAATAATGATGCAACTGTTTCTGATAAAAAACATAAATCTCATATGGTTAGAGATTTATAAATTTCATAAGGAGGTACTATCATATTGAAGATCATTGTCTGGTCTGAGGTTTGGTGACACTTTGAGATTGTCGTTTGTTGCACCTGGATTGCATCTGGTACAGTTTCAACCAGCTGATTTCAAAACCTGCACTGCACCCAAATAATACTACTGCTACTACTACTACTACTACTACTAATAATAATAATAATAATAATAATAATAAGACATTTTAAATGTATTATTTATTTGTATAACATTTGTATATGAAGATTGTCACAAAGCAGCTTTACACAGATCCCAGGCCTGAGACACCCACTGAAAAGGAAAAAGGAAATCACCCTGATTAAAAGAACGACACATCGAGCAGAACCCCACTCAGAGGGGGCCCATCTACTTCAGGCCAGCACCTGGCAGTTCTACTGTGTTAAACAATCATGTTTATTAGTGCTAAATGCTTTTAGCATGGGCAGACAGGAAAACACTCACAGAATCACTGTGTACAATCAAGAAATAAGCCCATGTACAGGACCAGTCTCTTCGCTTTCTGAATACATTTGTGTATTTCATATACACAGTGTACAAAGTACATTGTGTATATGACTGCATTTCTGTACCTCAGAGTATAAAGTGTATATCAGACTGCATTTGTGTATCTCACAGTGTACTTTGTATTTCAGACTGCATTTGTGTATCTCACAGTGTACTGTGTACCTCAGAGTGTAATGTGTGTATCAGAGTGCATTTGTGTATCTCACAGTGTACTGTGTACCTCAGAGTGTAATGTGTATATCAGAGTGCATTTGTGTATATCATAGTGTACTGTGTACTTCAGAGTATAATGTGTGTATCAGACTGCATTTGTGTATCTCGTAGTGTACTGTGTACCTCAGAGTGTAATGTGTGTATCAGGCTGCATTTGTGTATCTCACAGTGTACTGAGTATACCAGAGTGTAATGTGTGTATCAGACTGCATTTGTGTATCTCACAGTGTACTGAGTATACCAGAGCGTAATGTGTGTATCAGACTGCATTTGTGTATCTCACAGTGTACTGTGTACCTCAGAGTGTAATGTATGTATCAGAGTGCATTTGTGTATCTCACAGTGTACTGTGTACCTCAGAGTGTAATGTGTGTATCAGACTGCATTTGTGTATCTCACAGTGTATTGAGTATACCAGAGTGTAACGTGTGTATCAGTATGCACCATTGTATCTGTATTGAGATAAACTGCACTTATACAACATATTACCAAAGATCTCAATACTCATCTGTATCACACACTCCTAAATGGATTCACTTCCTGCATTGTGTGGGTGTGTGACTCTTCCCTTTTCTGCCTCTCTGAATTTCACATCCTCTTTCCCTATTTCCCCCACAACCCCCCTCTCTTTATCTTAAAGATTTAACACATGCCACTGTGCATACATAAATATAAATACGACAGTGCAACCTCAAATATACAAGGATCTGAGATACAGACTAACTGATAAAGCAAACTGTGTGTGTGTGTGTGTGTGTGTGTGTGTGTGTGTGTGTGTGTGTGTGTTTGTTTTAACAGCCTGTAAATGTTCACTGTTTCTTTAAGGGCCATGATATGCATGTGACAAAAATGCAACTTCTCTCTCAAAACTCACAGCTAAGCCAAACCTAGTTATTCAATTTCCTGTAAATGTCCATCAGTACAGTTTCATTCAAGAAACACTTTTTGTTCTTCAGACATAGGGCACTCTTTGAAAAATAAATGGAAAATCTGAAGATCCTTTAGAAAATCTATCAAGGTAAAGTGATTATTGCTGTAATTATTCAGTATTTCCACTCTTTGCAGTTTAATATAAAATTAAATTGTGCCGTCTAAGGATACACAGTTGAAGACGGCTGATATGATTGGGTGACAATGATTATGTTAAAAAGGCACACAGAATACTTGAGAGCACATATTTTGTAATGAGGAGTTTAAAATATGGTCCAAAAATATGGTATCAATCACAATATAATTACCTATTTATCAGTTTGTTTACAAATATTTGCATTTATGGAATGTTCTTGAATAACCAGTTACATTTTCAGGAAACACAGCACATAGGGGTATATATTTTCTATCATGTTCAGTATAGTTTTCCTCATACTTGAAATCATTTACACACTTACATTTCTATGTTGACATTTTTTTTAATTCAGCTTCTGTGCCCAAATAATGAAAAGCTTTTAGCAATGTGAAAAGGTTGACTTTTAATCTACTATCCAACCTGATATCCTGTATAAAACACAACACCAGGTGTTTGCTAAGTCAAAAACTGTCATATACATTTTGAATATTTTAGCTCTTTGATGCCTGTAACATCTGGAAAGGCTTCACATATTCCCTTGAAGCTTTAACTAAGCGTGCCACTAACAAAAATCTATTGTCATGTGAAAGAATTTTGCTCTTGTCCGGCTTTACTTCAGAGTGAAGCCCATTTAACACTGGACGTGTTGCGTACATGGTGGATAAGCAGTAAGTAGTTTTCAACGCAGGAAGCCGCAACTCCTTTTACACCAGACACAGCACGGCAGCAGCACTGTAGCTTGCAAAATTTGATTCTGCTTATTATTGGAAAAATGATTGATCCTTCAGCTTAAATAAGGCGGTAGCCTACCTAAACTCTATTGATGAAATTTACATTTAGGCTTTTAGCAGATGATTGTGTCCAGTCCAAGTTTTACACAATTTACATCTCTACGCCATCCACACATATTTACTGAAGTGATGTGGATTAAGTTCCTTGCTCAAGAGTACAACACCAGTGCCCTGCCTGGGAATCGCACCCAGTTGGTTCTGATATCTGTATTATATCGTAATTTATTGAAATATCCTTGGCCTCTTCTACCGCTTCCTCTTTTTTGCCTCCCTACCCTTCCACCAGCCTTACTCCTCCTCCTCATCCCTCTTCTTCTGTTGACCCGGTTCATTTCCTTGGTGTTCTTCCATTGTCAGAAATTGTAACACTGTGCTGTGCTCTGTCTATATATGCTTGCCAATTGAAGGTTAATGAGATGCACCTCTGAGCTATTTTAGAAAACTGGTGGATCATTGGTTGATCTAACCCTTCCCACATTCCCCTTCATTAGAGCAATTCATCAATTCAGGACACATTTACAAAAACGTCTAATAGGAATGTATAGAAAATATGCTTGACAGATTATGACAACTGGTTCAACCATTTTGCATGTAATGACTTATGCAATGAACTAATGCCCAGATGTTTTGGGGGGTAAGACTATTCAACAGAGAACCGTATAATAAATTTTGACCAACATGGCATAAGCAATTGATAATGTAGGAAACAGCAGACAAGTGTACATGATCATTTGCATGAATGTGCAGAAAGTATTTGCAGTTTGTTCAAAAGAATGAGAAATTGCTTTTATGGTTTGCACAAGTGACTGGATGATGTGGAGGTTGAACAAGTAGTTTTGAGAATTTCAATTCTGATCAGAGAAATGTACCAAAGCGACTGAGAAAAACTGAAACGAAGCGAACCCATTCTCAACAGAGTGTGGCGCTGGGAGAGGTGGAGGGAGAAGGAAGCTCCTCAGCTCCTCCCCTTGAACTGCTGTCAGTCTCCTGGTTCCCTCCCTCAGCCTGGAGAGTTAACCAGGGCTGCGTTCCAATCCGAAAAAATGCTTGCTTCTTCATGCTCACTCCCCCCCTTCAATTGAGGGGGGATTCCCCAAAAAGTCCCGTATGTAAGATGGCTGCAACCATGAGGGAGATTCCATTCCAGATTTGTTGAGGGAAGGGTGAATTTTCATTTGCTCAAGCCCTCAGTTTCACTCCCTCCAGTGGAGCCAACAAAAATCATCCCTCCAAGCGTTGATATTGCCTAGAGTGCATGACGATGCTTGCTCGCTTGCCCACATGTTAAACTTTACTTGAATATTATGCTCTTGCTACCAAAGAAATTTAAAAACAAAGTTTACCAAGTTCAAAGACCTCCATTGCCGATTGATTATACAATCCATTCGCTAAAATGCTTGTTTACACCCTGTTACACTTCACACTTATCATTAGTTGGTTTATTGATCTGTTTTACCATATTTTATAGTTACCAATTTTATTAATTATCTTTACCTGTCTATGCAAATTACTTTGGGGTGTACCCTGCTCAAAAGGTGCCACACAAATTACACAACACAAGTTATTGTAGTAACTATTGTTATGATTATGGTAATTATTTAATATGATTATTAAATTGTGCATACAAATAAATGGCTTCACATTGGAAAAGCTTGGCAACTTCATTGAAAATAACATCACATCAATTAATAGTAGATAAAAACATTGATTTAAAAAGATTTTATGGTCATGGAAAATATAAGGATTTTGGCATGGGGAATTAACATGTAGGCATATCGAGCTAACATGAATCTTCACTGTCTAACTACATTGCTGGTTAAGTTACATAACGTAGCCTAGAGAGAACTCTCTCCGTCTTTACATTGGTTATGGAGAGTTGAACTGGAGCAGGTACTGCAGCCTGCAAGTAACACATCACAGCAATCCAGTCCTTGCGAAGGAACGCAAAGTTCCAATTCGAACAGCCACGACCCCTCCCCTCCATTGCTCCCCCTCGTTCAGGAAGGGCTCCCTCATGAGCTACTTCACTGGAGGGCTCATTCGATTGGAGGGAAGAAATGAAGGGAGAATGTTATTTCGGATTGGAATGCAGCCCTGATGGGGTATAGGGTTTGAAGATTGACTGGAGGTATGGTGGAGCAGTTCCAGTCACTGCCCTGTAGGGGAGCACCAAGGTTTTACACTTCTAGAGCCAGTGAAGTGAGATGAGGAGGGGGTGTGACATGGTAATACAGATATACCCAGTTACCCTGTGATTATGATTATCAGTGTTGGGTCCAATAACACAGAGGGCTTAACTGTATTATGACCAGAGTGTAGAGCTGTTAAAGTACCTAATGATAAAACCCCACAGTAAATGCACCTGTATCTCTCAGCTACCACCCTCTCATCCTCTGTAACTTCTGACTATAATACTATTTATCATGCAATAATATAAGTGAAATATTATACATTATATATTCTATAATACAGAAATAATACACTATGCATGTGTGCATGTTTGGTGTGTTTTTGTTTATTCAGAGTCACTATACAGTTACTACATGTTACCATATTGCACATTTGTCTGTGTGTTTTAATTCATTATAACTGTGGTGTAGAGGATGTTTTTGTGTTTATCTTTGTTTATTCAGTATGTTGTTATTTTGTGTGGTGACAGGTCTGTTGATCTGGGTCAGAACCCTCTCATGGTCCAACCTGGACTGATATATTCCACACTCCTTGGTTTCTAAAATGAGTGTCTCTAAGGACCCAGAGACCAGCACTGGAACCTCCAGCCCTGATAGCAAGAGGTATAAATGCATTCATCAGATATATAATTATATAAGCCGATTAATCAGGAATAAAACATTGAATTTTGTATATATCTGCAGTGCATAATAGGTGGGCATATGCTGTATGTCACCCATTCTTAAGAACTGGGACAAGCCATATCCAACCAGAAAAGCTTCATTAATTATTTCTTAAAAAACAAATTGAATCCAATTGTGTGGTTAAAAAAATCAATTTGTATTTTATACACAGAATAGATCTAAAATTATTTTTGAAGTTCTTTAATTTTTTGACCTCTAAACCTGAAGATTGCCAGAAAATACATTTGTCAGAGACAAGATTTCACAATCAGAATTAAAATTTGTATTAAAAGGCTTTACATTTGGAAACTGACAATATCTATTGATTACACGCTTGTGAAAAATTACTCATAATACTTTGATTTAAAATGCCTCAGACCTTAATAATTTTAGAGTGCAGTATGAATTGATTTAATTTTATGCTTTATCATATTTTAAATACCGCACACAAGGAAAGAAGAAAGACTTTTCTTGAAATCTTCATTGTGGGAACTACTTTTTTGGCAAATGGTTGGATGTCAAAAACACTCTGTCTGTATTTGGTGTTCACTAAAACTTGAACTAATGTACTCAATTTTGAAGGTAAATTTGCACTAGCAAATATGCACAAGTGAATGTAAAAATCTGTTCCTCTATGTACTGTGAGTTAGAGCTGCAGTAAGAGGATGAGGTTAACTGGAAGCTCTGTCTCCATGTGCTGTGAGTTAGAGCTGCAGTAAGAGGATGAGGTTAACTGGAAGCTCTGTCTCCATGTGCTGTGAGTTAGAGCTGCAGTAAGAGGATGAGGTTAACTGGAAACTCTGTCTCCATGTGCTGTGAGTTAGAGCTGCAGAAAGAGGATGAGGTTAACTGGAAGTTCTGTCTCCATGTGCTGTGAGTAAGAGTTGCAGTAAGAGTATTTTAAGGTGAGAGATTGAAGTGCTTTGTCAGCTACAAAGTGATATTCTAATTCTTCTTCCTATTTCTTTTCTCCGCACCTCGAGTTCCCACGTTGTGTTTTGTAAGTCAGTATTGTATATTGCTGTATCTAACAACCTGTAGAAACTGAAATTCTGCGAGGAAAATGGTTTTTTTTCCCCACAGTTTTACTTATCACCAAGGTAATTCTGAAAAATAACTATTCTTAGTTGGATATTATGAGAATAAGGTGGGTTTATGTCAGCAAAAAGTTGGTGGCACCATGAACTGCTGGGCTGTTTTCATGAAATCATTTTTTCGAACAAATGTGCAATGACTCTATTCTCTAACAGGATCCAGAAGGAAAGAGCAGGGTCACCTGTACCCAGCTGTCTGTCAATGAAGAGTGACAACTCTATGATAAACCCCATAACATTCAGTGGAGGATTTACAGGTGATCCGAGGTAAGAAAATGGGTGCATTTTTACTCTTCATTGTCATTATGTTTATTTGTCAGTGGCAACATTCAAGTGTAGGTGATGTGTGACGTGTTATATTCAGGTGTATGATAGTGTATCATTTCACATTCAGGTGCAGGTTAGGAATGCTGTGTCAAACTCAGGTGAAGGTGGGGTGGACCACATCACATTCAGGTGTGAGAGCTGCAGTAAGAGGATGAGGTTAGCTAGGAGCTCTGTGTCCATGTGCTGTGGGTTCGAGCTGCAGTAAGAGGATGAGGTTAACTGGAAGCTCTGTCTCCATGTGCTGTGAGTTAGAGCTGCAGGAAGAGGATGCGGTTAAGTTGAATCTCTGTCTCCATGTGCTGTGAGTTAGAGCTGCAGTAAGAGGATGAGGTTAACTGGAAGCTCTGTCTCCATGTGCTGTGAGTTAGAGCTGCAGTAAGAGGATGTGGTTAACTGGAAGTTCTGTCTCCATGTGCTGTGAGTTAGAGCTGCAGTAAGAGGATGTGGTTAACTGGAAGTTCTGTCTCCATGTGTTGTGAGTCAGAGCTGCAGTAAGAGTATTTTAAGGTGAGAGATTGAAGTGCTTTCTCAGCTACAAAGTGATATTCTAATTCTTCTTCCTATTTCTTTTCTCCGCACCTCAAGTTCCCACGTTGTGTTTTGTAAGTCAGTATTGTATATTGCTGTATCTAACAACCTGTAGAAACTGAAATTCTGCGAGGAAAATGGTTTTTTTTCCCCACAGTTTTACTTATCACCAAAGTAATTCTGTAAAATAACTATTCTTAGTTGGACATTTTGAGAAAAAGCTGGGTTTATGTCAGCAAATAGTTGGTGGCACCTTGAACTGCTGTGTTGGTTTCACCAAATCATTTTTTTGAACAAATGTGCAATGTTGCTATTCTCTAACAGGATCCAGAAGGAAAGAGCAGGGTCACCTGTGCCCAGCTGTCTGTCAATGAAGAGTGACAACTCTATGATAAACCCCATAACATTCAGTGGAGGATTTACAGGTGATCTAAGGTAAGAAAACGGATGCATTTTTACACCTCATTATCATTACGTTTATTTGTCAATGGCAACATTCAAGTGAAGGTGGGGTGTGCCATATTATTTTCAGGTGTATGATAGTGTACCATTTCACATTCAGGTGTTGGTTAGGAATTCTCTGTAAAACTCAGGTGTAGGTGGGGTGTACCACATCACATTCAGGTGTGAGAGCTGCGAGGATGTAAGAGGATGAGGTTAACTGGAAGGTCTGTCTCTATGTGCTGTGAGTTAGAGCTGCAGTAAGAGGATGAGGTTAACTGGAAGCTCTGTCTCCATGTGCTGTGAGTTAGAGCTGCAGTAAGAAGATGAGGTTAACTGGAAGTTCTGTCTCCATGTGTTGTGAGTTAGAGTTGCAGTAAGAGTATTTTAAGGTGAGAGATTGAAGTGCTTTGTCAGCTACAAAGTGATATTCTATTTCTCCTTCCTATTTGTTTTCTCTGCACCTCAAGTTCCCAAGTTGTGTTTTATAAGTCAGTATTGTATATTGCTGTACCTAACAACCTGTAGAAATTTAAATACTGCAAGGAATTTTTTTTCTCCCCACAGTTACCAAGGTAATTCTGTCAAATAACTATTCTTATTTGGACAGTATGAGAGTACTTTCAGGGAGTTGAGGATTTAAGAAAAGTAACGATTCTCTGAATCCAGGGTGTTCTCATAATTAAAGCCCTTGTTTAACGTCTGGCACTCTAAAACCAAAAAGCAAAGTAAATCCCAAAGGTATGATAGTTCCAGCGGTGATGGTAGATAATCTGACAAGCGATGAAGCAGGAAGATGAAGCAGAAGTACTGAGCAATGAGGACTGAGCCATGAGGTCTGTTCCAGGCCCAACTTAAGAAGGGTCTCTCTCCCTCCTCCCTGGTGCTCTCATATCTAATTTTATGGTAGGGGAGTGCCTGAAGGTTTATCCAGGACTTAATCTTATATTGAAACTTAAACAAGTGGAAAACACAAGGCATCCCCTCAGTAGTAATGTTTCTGTGATCAGCTCTTTACGAGCATCACAATGACACCAAACATGAACATGTGCGGGTTTAGGGAGGAGAGTTCAGAGAGGAACAGGCCGTTCTGCACATGAATGGCTTTGTAGTTGTATTGAGATACACTCCTGTTGTAATGTGACTTTCTTACTTTAAAGAAGGTGAATATTATTGGGGTATAGAAGGGGAGAATGATCCTACAGTACCCACACACATGCAGGCATAAACCCACACACAGACATACACACACACATGCTCCAGAAGGGGAAGGAGCCAGAGGGAGAGAGAGACAGGTGATAGCCCCCTGTGGTTGGGCATGTTTAAAAAAAGGATTCTACATCTGGGGGCATCTTAGGGCTTACCAACAACAAAGAGGGTCGTACCACACCCAGTTCTGCTTTTAACTGGTAGCCCCAAATGTAGATCTATACTGGCAATCATAAGTGGTTCATCTTAATTTCTAAAAATGGGCCGCTCCTAGCCATGCTTGAAAAGCCTGTTGCCCTTTTGATCACTGGATTGGAGGGGTTTATCTGGCTGTGTCTGGGTGCATGGCAAGGGACCATAAAAGAAGGGAGCAGGGTAAATAACCATAAAATGCATGTTGCTCTCCCGACAGTACCATGTCACATTCAGGTTTTGGTGGGATGTACCATGTCACATTCAGGTGTAGTTAGGAAGTACCATATCACCTCCTGGTGTAGGTAGGGTGTACCATGTCACACTCAGCTGTAGATGGGGTGTACCATGTCACACTCAGGTCTAGGTGGGGTGTACCATGTCACATTCAGGTGTGGCTGGCACATACCATGTCACACTCAGGTGTAGGTGGGAAATACCATGTCACACTCAGGTGTAGGTAGGTGTATTATATCACATTCAGGAGCATATTGGGTTTAGAATGACTCTTGGTAAAGATGCTTTTACTGAACCTTATTACAGCAGCATAGTAAGCAACTGCCTCTTAAACCCACCCTCAGCTTTGCAGAAAGAAATTACAGCTACACATCCTCCATGTGCTGTGAGTTGGTGCTACAGTAACTAAATAAATAAACAAATGAATAAATGTAAATGTAACTACAACCTTTTTTTTTTTATCAAACTTCCAACACTGCATCGGCTTGCCCAAGGGCAGGTGGCTCTCTCCTGCACACACAAACGTGTTTGACATCTTTCTGGCCTGCAGTGTTCTGCATTATATCACCCAGTAAAACAGGGTGCCATTTTTGGACCAATTGCTCCCGGAAAACTTTTTGACAGTTCTTGGAAAACAAGACAGTTCTTGTTTTTAAAAGGTATAAACACATCTCTCTTAGGCATTACAAATCCATGACTTCAGTTGCCTTTATCTTCACACAAAGAACAAGGTCTGCCTAAACCACAGGACCAGAGTGTCACAGTGTAAATGTACTAACATACGCAAAATAAGATTTATACACTGAATTGTCCCGTCACAACTGTAATCTTTAACATGAGGGACCCAGACTCTGGCGTTAGGGGGTCTTTTCCCACGCCGTAGAGAGAGGGTGCATTGGTGATGATGTTTATTGAAAGGTTTAAATCGTGTTTTCTAGTGCTTCAAGATACAGTTAAATTAGAGGCATGTGTAATCAAGTCTCAATCTCCGTCCGGACGTTAATAAATGTAGGTATCTGAATTCCAAAAGTTGTCATGAGTCTCTGTGTCTGTAGTGCCTTCTCTGGCCTGAACCCTACAGATATACTGTAAGTATGAGTGACTCCACCTACACCCAAACAGCCCAGCCCCACAAACCTCCCACCCCCTATGTGAGTGTACCAGGTTTTTACAAGACAGAGGTCTAATGATTGAGCTTCTCAAAGACATTTTAATGCACTCTTCTATATATTTTTTCTTAATTCACTGTTTCTTTCTGTTGATCTCTGATTCCTCACAAACCTCTTTGCAGGGTCCAGCAATCAGCAGAGTCCATCTGCCTGGAACAGAAGAGTCCAGAGGGGAGAGAGCAGTGTATGGATGTAAACCTCAAAAAAAAGGTGTGATATCTCTTTAAATTATATGTATAGTAATCATCTTGGGGTTTGGCTTTGAGAATACTCTTTATTTCACCTCTCTTTTCAGGCTCATAACAATTAGAATGACCAACCTCTCACTCTGATATGGTGGAACTCGCTCAATTCAGAGGTTCAATTCAAGTTCTCTGCTAAAAACGACTAATTCTGATGAATCACAATCTCACAAAGATTACAGTAAATGGGACTCAAACTCCCAGAAGCACTGTTACTGGCTATGGCAGGAAGTCCACATTGGAAATGTAATAGCTGTTAAGGGACTCAAACACCCAGGAGCACTGTTACTGGTTATGAACTAGACAGTCACTTAGAGATAGCAAACCAAAAACACAGACACGAAACACACCTGCTGGTAAGTACGAGCACAGCACCCTCTTTTAGAAAACCAGAGAAGTAAAATAACAGGTGAATAGCGAATAAAGAGGGACTTAATGCAATGTTAGTATCAGTACCATCATTACTCCTTTTCAACGGTTTCAAAAACGTCAGTGGAGCAATGAAAATGGTAAAACTGCTTAGCTGACTATCATGCAATCATTTGATGATGAACAACAGCTGTACATGGAAACCTTATTGGTATCAGATTAACTAGATACATCCTTCTTCTAACACAGAACTAGATAAAGGGCCCTGAACGTATCACTCGGTGTACTGGAACTGAGCAACATTAATGATGTTCACTTCATAGTGTGCTCTGAATGAGCCATTTGTGATCCCTTTCCCTTTAGGCACTCCACAGAGTTACTGCAAAGGGTCCATGCTCACAGGGTGTAGGGTGCAGGGAGTACACTCTCAGGGTGTAGGGTGTAATGAACACACTCACAGGGTATAAGGTGCAGAGAACACGCTCACAGGGTGTAGGGTAAGGAACACACTCACAGGGTGTAGGCTGTAGGGAACACACTCACAGGGTGTAGGGTGTAAGGAACACACTCACAGGGTGTAGGTGGTAGGGAACACACTCACGGGGTGTAGGGTGTAAGGAACACACTCACAGGGTGTAAGTGGTAGGGAACACACTCACAGGGTGTAGGGAACACGCTCCTCGTTTGGAGCACAACACAAGAATAAACACAGAGCTGGAATGTGGTTTCAGCCAATCTTCCAGGACCAGATTCATCCCTTTTATCATCAGAATTTTAAATGTTACTTCAGCCTTTTCTGGGGCATAAAAAATTCCTGGGACTGAAAACTGGCAAGCATTTGGGAACCTGAGAATCTGCAGTGGACATGGTGAGCACAATTCGTCTTGCATAATGATATGCAGCAGTCTATTTATCCAGATTCACAAAACAATTCAATTTCTCTCAGGGAAAGCATGATTAATCTGAATTACTGCCTCTACAAAGTCATCAATCAAAAGCAAAAGCTGAACTTCAAAGAACTGGAGCGAATTATCGCACATCTCTTTATGTGCTTTTTTCAGTCACTGTGATACAGCACACCTCTTCATGTGTTTATTTCAGTCTTTGATATAGCACACCTGTTCATGTGTTTATTTCAGTCACTCTGATACAGCACACCTCCTCATGTGTTTATTTCAGTCTCTCTGATACAGCACACCTCTTCATGTATTTATTTCAGTCTGTCTGATACAGCACACCTCTTCATGTGTTTATTTCAGTCACTCTGATACAGCACACCTCTTCATGAGTTTATTTCAGTCTCTCTGATACAGCACAGCTCTTCATGTGTTTATTTCAGTCTCTCTGATACAGCACACCTCTTCATGTGTTTTTTTTCAGTCTCTCCAGCGCACTCTGATGAAGCTGGACAAAGAGGAGTTGAAACAGTTTCAGTGCCATCTGAGTCAGGATTACCCAGAATGCATGGTGAGACAACAGGAGGACCTTGAGGCCCTGCATGTAGCTGAGAAGATGCTGGAGACCTGTGGCAGTGAGAGATCTCTGAAGATCACACTCCACATCCTGAGGACCATAAAGCAGAAGGATCCTGCAGACTCACTGGAGAGAGATGAGCAGAAGAGTAAGACACTATTTTGTGTAAATCAGTCATTAATATATCAGTATTAGCAACTGCAAACAAGCCACTAAAGAGTGAATGTGTTTGTGCTGTGACAATTCCTTAGTAGACCTGGCCTTGAGAGAGATGTGCAACACACAGGGCCCTTATGTAAGGATATAAATGTTGGAAAAAGCTTCTTAATGTAGATTTAAAAAGCTGTGGCAGAATCAGTTTAGCATTTTAATGTTTTAAAGAGAAGCAGATAGAGCAAAGTACTGATGTAAAGCTTTGATCACATACTAACCAATGAGGATGTTTTGTACATTACCTTTAAATGAGTGGATGCATCACACATCCTTATTTTCCATGTTTGTTAGTGCAGGTTTTCTGCCTCTACTTTACTGTATCTCTTATTCCCTTAGTGTGGTGTCAAATGAGCACCACAGGCAGGTGCAGTTCTTCATAAAGTGGCTGTAGTGCTCATTTACCACCAGAATAATGGATATGTTAAAGGAATAGTGAGAGAGCACATGCCAGATAACACAGAAAAATATGACTGTGCCAAACAGACCGTATTTTAGTGTACTGTTCCAACATCTGAAAAGCATTTTCAGCATTTCAACATCACAAAAATAATACATCATTCCACCAACAGCCACCAAATGAAACCCAATATATGATACTATTACTGTTAATAAGATAATAGAATTGTGTAATCTTCACATATATGGTGTGTCTTCATGAACAAGGCAAAATCTTACTGTTCACCATTTTTGCAGATTGTTGGAGTGATGTGTAACACACTGTGTGACAGACCTGTGTAAAATATTAAAAATCAAGGGGAAAAGTTTATAACAAGTTTTTCAACAGATTTTTAAAAAAATTTTAATATACGTAAATTATCTGTCATATTTCCTCTTCTCAGAAAAACTCACAAGAGCCCAACAGACACTGAAAGCTGATCTGAAGAAGAAGTTTGAATGCATATTTGAAGGTTTAGTACAGCAGGGCCACCCAACCCTCCTCAATGAGATCTATACAGAGCTCTACATCACAGAGGGGGGAGGTGGGGGGGTCAGTAATGAACATGAGGTCAGACAGATTGAGGCAGCATCAAAGAGACAAACCACACAGGAGACTGCAATCCTCTGCAATGACATCTTTAAACCTTTACCTGGACGAGGGAAACACATCAGAACTGCGCTTACAAAGGGCATCGCTGGCATTGGGAAAACTGTCTCTGTGCAGAAGTTGATTCTGGACTGGGCAGAAGGAAAAGCCAATCAGGACATTAATTTCATCTTCACTCTTCCTTTCCGAGATCTGAACTTAAAGAAGGAGAGAGAATTCAGTCTGATGCAACTCCTTCAGCACTACTTTCCACAGCTGAAAGAGATTGAAAGTGTTGAACAGGATGAAGTCAAAGTTGTGTTCATCTTTGATGGTCTGGATGAGTGTCGACTTCCTCTAGATTTCCAGAACATTGAGATCTGCTGTGATGTAACAGAGTCAGCATCAGTGGACGTGCTGCTGACCAACCTCATTAAGGGGAATCTGCTTCCCTCTGCCCTCCTCTGGATCACCTCCCGACCAGCAGCAGCCAATCAGATCCCTCCTGAGTGTGTCCACCAGGTGACAGAAATACGAGGGTTCAATGACCCACAGAAGGAGGAGTACTTCAGGAAGAGAATCAGAGATCAGAACCTGGCCAGCAGAATTATCTCACACATAAAGTCATCCAGGAGTCTCTACATCATGTGTCACATTCCAGTCTTCTGCTGGATTTCTGCAACAGTCCTGGAGACATTGTTTGGTAAAGTGTTTAGCAGAAAACTCCCCAAAACTCTGACTGAAATGTACACACACTTCCTGCTCATTCAGACCAATATGAAGAATCAGAAGTATCATGGCACCAGTGAGACAAACCCAAAGAAGATCTCAGCATCAGATGCAGAAATGATCCTGAACCTGGGGAAGCTGGCTTTTCTACAGCTGGAAAAGGGCAATCTGATATTCTATGAAGAGGACCTGAGAGAGAGTGGCATTGATGTCAGTGAAGCTTCAGTGTACTCTGGGGTGTGCACAGAAATCTTTAAAGAGGAGTCTGGGTTGCATCAGGAGAAAGTCTACTGCTTTGTGCATCTGAGCATTCAGGAGTTTCTAGCTGCCTTGTTTGCGTTTCACTCATGTGTAAATGAGAACAGAAATGTACTCAGACCAGAAGAGTCAAGACCTAAAACTGACAGAATGCAGCTGTTCGAGTTACACAGGAGTGCAGTGGATCAGGCCTTACAGAGTAAGAATGGACACCTGGACCTTTTCCTCCGATTCCTTCTGGGCCTCTCACTGGACTCCACTCAGACTCTCTTAGGAGAACTACTGACACAGACAGGAAGCAGGTCATCTGTTTCAGGCCCAATTATTCAAACAGGGAGCAAATCACTCATACACTCCATCAGAAAACTATTCACACAAACAGGAAGTAGATCAGAGAGCATTGAAGAAACAGTCAAGTACGTTAAGCAGAAGATCAGAGAAGAGTCTTCAGCAGAGAGGACCATCAATCTGTTCCACTGTCTGAATGAACTGAATGACAACTCTCTAGTGGAGGAAATCCAGACTTCCCTGAGATCAGGAAGACTTTCTGATGAAGAGCTGGAACCACACCAATGCTCAGCTCTGGCCTTTGTGTTACTGATGTCAGAGGAGGTCCTGGATGAGTTTGACTTGAAGATGTACAACACATCAGCAGCAGGTCAGCAGAGACTGGTACCAGTAGTGAGGAACTGCAGGAAGGCCAAGTGAGTACTGGTAAATCATTCATAATGCAGATGATTGACACTGATATTTGCATAACGTTTATAATTGAGTGAGAATAAAGTGCATGAATCTAGCTCACCTATATCATGACCAAAAGCTTGTATCTAACTTCAGAAAATGTTCATGAATAATATTTCAGAAGATAATATTTTATGTTCCATTTTCATATACCCCTGTAAAAGTGAGCTCACTGCATTTCCTGCACAGCTTGGGCATGCTGTGATAGCACACCCCATCCCTGCTGTTCCCCAGTGTGCTGGTGCTGGGGATGTGACTTATACTCTCCCTACTGCAGAGGGGTGGGGTTTGACCTGGCATTTCCTGGCCCCTGTAGAAACTCTGCCCTCTTCTAAGACCCGCCTGGTGTCAGATTTGAACTAAACACACCATGTTACAGCACTGAGCTCCTATACGGCTTCCTTATAGTGCTGCACAGAGACCAGTTTGTTCTCCATCTCAGATAGGGGCTCAGTGGTGAAATTACTGAGGGACTCTCATCCTTCTCCTCTCTATGGAGATTCCAGAACCTCTCCAGAGCATTAGCATTTTAAAGCTAACCTTAAAGTGAGGCCTGGAACCTTCACCTCCAAACAGTTCATGCTGGGAATTTTGGTCTCTGTGGAGGATGGGTGGGGTGTTGTGCCATCCTTATTGTTCTGTCCACTGGCTCTGTCGTGCCAATTTGATCCGCCTGGGAAATCTGATCTGGCCCGATGCAACAATGGGTTCTGAACAGCTGATATAGTGTCTCTGCTGAAAAATCACAAAACTAAAAGGCAAATACATATTTTACAAAGGGGCATGCTTTGTAAGTATTCGTGATTAAAGTCTTTGGTGAAATTATAGTGACAAGCAAACGATTGTGGTGAATCTTAAGATTCAAACCTGATGGGTGTACAGATTCATGAGTGAAATTACTGGTCGCTCCTGAATGCTGGCCAGGGTGCATATTTACTTACATGAACATAAACATTAAATGCTGCGATTCTTTGGAGTTTCAGGAATGATCGCTCTGGGAAACTAAAAATCCCACAGTTATGAAATTACTCATTTTACAAAAGTGTGTTAAAAATAGTTTTTAATGCTTGTGAATTAGTGAATCGTGTTCAAATCTCTACATCTCAAATACTCAGACAAAATGTAACTTCTATGCTGCCCCTGTCCGGGGAATCACGTCATCCATGCACAACCAACACCCCACCCGCCTGTCCCTCCCAATACCCCCTCACCTGAGTCTGTCCAACCCAATCCAACTCACACCAACCCTAGAAGGCCCCTCCCATCCTGCCCCCCACATACACAGTGAGGGAAATACTAGGGAAAGAGATGGAGAGACTGTGGAAACAAAGAGAAAGAGTTAAAAAAGAAAGAATGAATGAGTCATGATTTTCAATACAGGAAAGTGTAGAGGTCACATATTTTGTTAATTTCACATTTACAACTTTCATGTTTTGGATAGCATAAATATTTCATTAAATTGTCTTACAGAATAAAAGAATATTGCATTATGTGCATGCTATTTTCCCAGCAGTAGAAATAAATTCAGAATAAAGTTCTGTGATAGGTCTTGATCATAGTGGTTAAACATCACAGATTGTGGATTAAAACATTTTTTCAGTTTACAGAGTTTCGTTTTTTGATTACTTGTGGACATTTCTTAAAATTTAAAATAATAAGTAGAGCACAGAGTGCAGATCTACTTAAGCAAACAGAGACAATGCACATTTTGTATTTTCAAATATTTTTCTATCTTCAAGTGAATAATACGTGAGTGTTAAATAAATGTTTATTGGGACCAAAAACAAAGAGATGCTGCTGAGTGCTGCTGTTTATTACATTTTTTATTTATTTATGTAAGTTTACACATTTTTGTTCTCTCTCAGAAACAAGGAGATGCTGCTAACTGCTCATAAGTGCTGTTAAGTGCACAAAATTAACTTTATTTTACTAAGCTTAGTTTTTTGATTACATGTGGACATTTATTTAGGTGATACATTTTTTTTATTTAAAATAAGCACACTGCAGGCAGAGTGTAGATCTACTTAGGCATACAGCGATAGTACAGACAATAACATTAGTGTTAAATAAATGTTCATTTAAGTTCAGCAATTTTGTGTCTCATTTGTTATTATTATTAAATAATGATATCAGCATGATATGTACAGTGGGGGAAATAAGTATTCAACACATCAACAATTTTTCTGTTCAACATATTTCCACTGCAGCTATTCACCTGCAATTTAGACCAGACATTGGTATTAACTCCACAAAACTACATAGCTAAAGAAATTGTAACATTCCAATCCATAAAAAAAGTTATGTGCAATAAAGGGGAATGACACAGGAAAAAAGTGTTGAACACGCTAACTGAAATTTATTTAATACTTACTGGAGAAGCCTTTGTTTCCAATGACAGCTTCAAGACGCTTCCTGTACGAAAAAACTAACCTCTCACAGTGATCAGGTGGGATTTTGGCCCATTCTTCAACACAGACGGTCTGTAAATCTTGAAGATTCCGAGGGGCCTGCTGGTGAATCTTGATCTTCAGTTCCTTCCACAAATTTTCTATAGGATTTAAGTCTAGTGATTGACTAGGCCAGTCCAACACCTTTATTTTCTTCCTCTTGAGCCAATTGAGAGTCTCCTTTCTAGCATGTTCTGTATCATTGTCCTGCTGGAAGATCCACCCACGTCTCATCCTCATCATTCTGGTGGATGGCAACAGATTCTTCTCAAGAATTTCCCGGTACATGGCTTCATTCATCTTCCCTTCAATAATTTGGATTCCACCAGCACCATGTGAAGCGAAACAGCCCCATACCATGATGCTTCCTCCTCTGAACTTCACTGTAGGTATGGTCTTTTTAGGATCATATGCAGAGCCATTCCTCCTCCAAACATGGCGTGTTGTATTGTTGCCAAAAAGGTTGATTTTTGTCTCGTCTGACCAGACTACATTCTCCCAGTAATCTACAGGCTTCTCCAAATGTTCTGTAGCAAACTTCAAAGGAGCTTCAACATGCCTTTTCTTCAGTAATGGAGTCTTCCCGGGGTGATCGTGAATGAAAGCCGTGGTGATGGAGTGCATTGCCTATTGTTTTCTTTGTGACAACTGTACCCGCTGCTTCCAGGTCTTTCTGGAGCTCTGCTCGGGTGGTCCTTGGCTCTTGGGCTACTCTTCTGGCTAACTTTCTGACTGTTCGGTCAGAAATCTTGCGAGGAGCTCCTGTGCATGGCCGGTTGATGGTCAAGCGATGTTCCTTCCACTTGCTTATAATGGCCCCAATGGTACTTATAGGAACATTTATGAGTTTAGAAATCCGTCGGTAACCAATGCCATTACTGTGCTGCTCAACAATCTTCTTGCGAAGGTCTTGGGAGAGCTCTTTGCCTCTACCCATCATGAGATGTTTCTCGCAAGACTGCTTGGTGACAAATGATTCTTTTACTTCCATTCAGAGGTGGGAAATGCTTTTTCAAAGATTGGAAGTACTTATACCCACCACCATGCACTAACCCAGCTGATTCTAATTAGCACAGGTGGGAGAACTTATTAGTGGCATAAGCTGGTTAAGTGGTATTTCTTACTGTGTTCAATATTTTTTTTCCTGTGTCAGTCCGCTTTATTGCACATAGCTTTTTTTATGGATTGGAATGTTACAATTTCTTTAGCTATGTAGTTTTATTGAGTTAATACCAATGTCTGGTCTAAATTTCATGTGAATAGCTGCAATGGAAATATGCTGAATTGAAAAATTGTTGATGTGTTGAATACTTATTTCCCCCACTGTATATATATATATATATATATCCCCCTGTATGTTTTACCCTTTTATTGCTTTCATAAATCAATCATGGTCAATAAAATTTGGCTTTTTTCACACAAAAAATTATTGGAAAAAACTCTTTAATGTCAAAGTTAAAACAGATTTCTACAAAGTAATGTCAATGAAACAAAAATATATAAAGAAAAATAATTGTTTGCATAATTATTCACCCCCTTCAAGTCAGAATTTAGTAGATGCACCTTTGGCTGCAATCAGAGCACTGAGTCTGTGTGGATAAGTCTCAATCAGTCTTGTACATCTGCACACACAATTTTGCTCTATTCTTCTTTGCAAAACTGCTCAAGCTCTGTCAGGTTGCGCGGGTACCGGGCATGAACAGCCCTTTTCAAGTCCAGCCACAAATTCTCTATAGGATTGAGGTCTGGGCTTTGACTCGGCCACTCCAGAACATTTACCTGGTTCTTTTTAAACCATTCCTGTGTAGCTTTTGCAGTATGCTTTGGATCATTGTCTTGCTGGAAAATAAATCTTCTCCCAAGCCATAGTTCTCTTGCAGACTGAATAAGATTGTCCCCCAGGATTTCGGTGTATTTTGCAGCATTCATTGTGCCCTGTATCTTCACAAGCCTTCCAGGCCCGGCTGCTGAGAAACATCCCCACAGCATGATGCTGCCACCACCATGCTTCACAGTGGGGATGGTGTGTTTTTGGTGATGTGCAGTGTTTGGTTTCTGCCAAACATCACGTCTTGTCTGATGGCCAAAAAGCTCAATTTTGGTCTCATCAGACCAAAGAATCTTCCACTTGACCATGGAGTCTTCCACACGCCTTTTAGCGAACTCTAGTCAAGATCTAATACAAATTTTCTTCAACAGTGGCTTTCTCATTGTCACTCTCCCATAAAGCTTTGGCCAGTGAAGAACCCGGGCAGCAGTTGCTATATGCACAGTCTCTCCCATCTCAGCAGCTGAAGCTTGTAACTCCTTCAGAGTAGTCGTAAGGGTCTTGGTGGCTTCTCTCACCAGTCTCCTACTTGCACGGTCACTCAGTTTACGAGGGCGGCCTGATCTAGGCAGATTCACAATATGTGCCATATTCCTTCCATTTCTTAATGATTGATTTCACTGAACTCCGGGGGATGTTCAATGCCTTGGAAATTTTTGGTATCCATCCCCTGAATTGAACTTTTCAATAACCCTTTCCCTGAGTTGCTTGGAGTGTTCTTCTGTCTTCATGGTGTAATGGTAGCCAGGAATACTGATCAACCAGTCTCTGGACACTTCAGACACAGGTGTTTTATTAATCAATCACTTGAGACACACCCACACCACTCAGGTGATCTTATTTCACTAATTGTGAGACTATCGGCACCCATTTGATGGACCTCTATTGAATTAGACCATTAAATTTAAAAGGGGGTGAATAATTATGCAAACAATTATATTTCTTTCTATATTTTTATTTCATTGACATTACGTTGTAGAAATCTGTTTTCACTTTGACATTAAAGAGTTTTTTCCAATAAATGTTTGTGTGAAAAAAGCCAAATTTTATTGACCATGACTGATTTATAAAAGCAATAAAAGGGTAAAACATCCAAGGGGGTGAATACTTATGATAGGCACTGTGTGTGTGTGTATATATATATATATATATATTATATCTCAGGCATTGGCCACCCTGCTCCCTATATATCGATATTGGCCATTGAAAAACCCCTATCGGTCGACCACTATTCAGCATCTCCATTAGCTTTATAGGCAAATCGCACTGGGTCTAGTAAACCCTCCGCTTTGCTATGTAGCTTTTACTTGACCGATCTCACAAATGATTTCATGACCAATGAGGTCAGTGCCACTGGCCTCAGTGCCACTGAGTTCTTTGGGGGTTTTGTTCTTTGCCATGGGTAACAATGATTGACTCCTTGTAGAGTTTGGGTACTCTCTTATCGTTCTATGGATAGGTTAAACTCATAGGAGAAAATATCACACAGCTGTAATGCACATATTTTAAATAGTTTTCCCGTAATCCTATTTGGCTCAGGGCTTTTCCCAGTTTTCCATTTTCTGAACATACCTCTAACATTTCAGGGACTGAACATGAACTCAGTAGACTTAGGGAGGACTTTTACACTTGGTCACCATGCGTGTTAGACTGATTGAATATATCCGACTGTGTGAACACATTCCATTTACACTTGGCCACATGACTGAGTCACCATGAGACAGATATAAATCTGATTTACTATCCATGCATTATAAGCAGTTATATGGCACTGTCTTCTGGAATGTAGGCAGTCAAGATGATGCCAGGCGCCAAAATTATTATCATGTCATTTTACAATTAAATTTACAATTTTGGTTTGTCTCCAACCATGTGAATCATTCATGCTGTTTTGCACGTATTGACTGCGGGGGATCCTAGTTGGTGACTTCTGTGTGCTCATGTAGTGCGCGTGTGTGTATATATATATATATATATATATATGTAGTATATTCGGAAGGTGTAAAGATTACGGCCTGAATGACCAGATGGTGTTTAGTAAAATTACTTGACAAGCTTTAAGATTTCCATGGGTTTTTTAAATCAAGATCAGATATTATGTTGTTCCAAATTAAAAAAGTAATTACAATATGTTCACCTTCTTCCAGCCATTTATAGCTTAACCTTATGAAACTCCTTTGGTTTTACAGATGAACTGTTGACTCACCTTGCGTTTCAAATTAAATGATTTAGTTCAGTTTTCTTCTGGTATATATTCACTGTATGCACTTAAAAACACAATAATGTTTGTGATCAATTCATTTTCCTCCCTTTTTTTCAGAACCTGATTTAATTGATAGAGTTTTGTATCTCTAATTTTAGAAGATCCTAGTTAAGATCATATCATGTTTCTTGCTGTACTTTATCCAGACAGAATTAATACATGCTATAATTTGATATCTAGTTGGCTCAAGTCCAAACAAAGAGGTATTATGTTTCCAGTAAGAGCATCTTCTTTTTGGATGAACATCATAAGTACTAAAAGCTTCTACAATAGTGTTCTGGTCTAACAGCGGTGTTGGAACAACCTCTACTTGTACAATGTTAGGGCATAATGAATGTGATATAAATCGGTATAAAATTGATCGATCCTAGGTTTAGATGGGCCAGTTTTATTACTCCAAGCAACCATTTGATCAGGGTTCCTGACTCTTAAAATGCTGGTTGGATCAAACATAGACATCATATTGGTTAAGAAGTTGTGATTACACTTTTGTTGGGGCCTGTGAGGTCATAAATCCATGTTATTTTGGGCTGGTTTAAAATCCCCACCTCATAAAATGTTAGGATTAGGGTTGATTTCTCAGAATTCATATGAAATAATTATTTCTCCTATTTTGGCTGTTAACCATAAATATTCCCAAGGAAATAAATAATAATTCCAATACTGCCCATCTGTAATAACAACTGCCAAGTCATAATGACCAGCAGGGTTGAGATGAGATAAAATAACTAAAATTTATGTTACAAAAAAGAAGCCCAGTTGAATATTGAATTCTTTCAATAATTCATTGACCATCCCTTGACTGTTGGTAAGATTGTCCTACAATTCGCCCAAGTGCGTTTTCAGATGATCCAGCCATCTGTTACAGACAGGCTATTTCTTATTGAGGTCTAATGTTGACCCTTTAAGAATGCCAGGAGATCTGTCATGATGCTGTATATGTTTGTGTTAAAATAATAAATTTTAGATAATTATTTTATAATCTTAGATTTACTTAATCCTTAAAAGCACTTCGGCTTGTTTGGATACGCTGTTTTACGAAGGTTGACATTGTTTAATTAAGGAGAGAGTGGTTTGACTCTGTGACCCGGAGAGTGATAAGTGAGTGAGTTGGATCGACGCTCTTTCCAGTGATGATTTTCTTTTCCTTGTTCATACTTAAGCAACTAAATTTTGTGACAACGTGTTGGCAAGGCTGTCGGCATCGTTTAGAAAACGCTGAACAAACCGATTGCTGGGGGCAGGGAACTGTTGCCTTCGCAATTCCAAGACCGGGCTGTCTGTCCCCGGCGACAAGAGCGAGCTGGCCGCGGAATGAGAAGCTCCGGCGTTGGGTACAAGCGTCGGAGGCAACGTCAGTCCTCTTTTCTTTCTTATTGTATTTAAACAAGCGGAGTGCATCAGCCCCATGCCACGAAACTCAGCAACCTTATAGCTAGCATTGACAAATTTAAAGACAACCAGAGTAAGGTCAGGCATGCAGTATCTGCCTAGGGAGGCTGTTACTCTATCAAGCTAGGAATATGTATCCTGTTTTACCACAAATATTTTAGAATCTATATCAGTTGTAAGCTATGTTTTCATCATCATTTCCGATCGGAATGCCAGGCTTCTTTCTTTTGACGAGGAAAAGTTTGTTGGAGCTCTCAATCCAGCAGGCTCCACTCGGACATTGTAGGCGATCACTCCAGTAATAGTGGCTTGCGCGAACTTGACTACTTGGTGGAATTCTCTCGTCAAATGGATGTTTTAGAACACAACGGGTAGGCTAAATACTTGGCTACAGTATGAAACATTGATTTGACTGCAGGCTGAATTTAAATATGATTATCAAACCTACTTTACTGCAGTCTTATATGACCATCTATGATTGAGTTACTTTGTAAAGGTACCAGAGTCAGACATGACGGCGCCGTTTGGAGTCCCTATAGATTCACAATTCCAGCCCTGTGGTAACCCCTCATCACTCCATGTGCGACACAGCAACATACTTTACTCGCAGTTACATTTATCCTAGTTACATAGATTCATGTTCTGGAACTTGATAGCTCGGTAAGAGACAATCAAGTCACAACTGAAGTCAACATAGGCTTTGTGTCTGTAGGCTAAATTATGGCGACTACAAGATTATAAAGCGAAACCTGTACAAAAACTGTGTGAACTCAAAGCAAGGTTTTTACTACAAGCTGACAATAGATCAGACAATAGACAATAAGACTAAAGAGAGAAGCTTTTCTGCCAGAGGTTGAAAGGGAGGCTATGTACCAGCTACCAAGCAAACTTATTCTTTTGGCGAAGTACTAGCTCGGCTACCCACAAGGTGTATGTTGAATATTCTGTTCTGTTCTACACCAAATTGGTGACTCTAACAGATGGAACTTTAATTTGGATGCCATGAGTGGCTCGTGAAGTTGAGCGACACAAACTGTGCACAGCCATAAGCTAGCGGTACCTCTGCAACGCAGCGCTTCATTATTATATCCTCACAATAGTTTTGGCGTGAGTGTGTCGCAGCCTGTTCCCTGTGGAGGGATGACAGCGCTCTCTAGTGGACTCATTTAGTAACTGCAGCAGAGCTTAGAGAGGAGCCAAAGTATTTATATACAGAAAAACTGTTCTGAATAAGGGCAACAATGGATCCAGCTTTGTGTTTGATTCCATTTCTAGTTTTATGCACCCGGTTAATGCTACAGCTGTGTTGGTTTTCTTGTAAAACTGAGTATTATTGTTGTAGACGTTCATTATTTTCAATTACACGAAAGACAAGCAAACACAACAAAAGATGGGAAAATGATGCACAGCTAAAACATTTACTTCCTTCTCACCCTAATCAAAAAAGTTTGATGATTCAGACCTTGTGTAAAATTATATTTTAAATTATATAGAGTGACACAGAATTTTCTGGCACACGGCATAGGGTTGTATATTTGTGAATCGGGTAATTCAGTGGTACAGTGCCACAGAATGAATTTATGCTGGATATACGACATTGACAGTGAGAGTTTGATCATACTTCAAAATGTGGGTATTTATAAACACTATACTGAAGTATCAAAGGCCTTCCAGGTACTGGGAAAAATCACTTAATTCCAAATAATTATTAAACACTTTCCATCCAGCATATTATGAGAGTTTGAGGATAAGGAGACTGTGATACCTTTGGATGCTGAGCACACTGACCCAGAACCTGGTACCTGCTGGACTGTGATGCCAGTACAGGAGCAGGAGATGCCAGGGCCCATTGAAGGCAGCAATGTGAACACAGAATTTGGAAATACTTAGATTTCGCACCAGTTTATCATTATTGTTTGTTTTATTTAACTAAATACTAAAAATAAAGATCACAGTAAAACTGAAAATGAGCTTTTCCAGGTGTTGCAACTTTGAGAAATGAATAATGCACTGATTTAAAAGAACCAAAGAAACAAGATGAAGATGTTTTAAGATTCATAAAATGCAGTAAAATAATTTTGTTTCCTGAATCAGACTGATAATTGTGATTAATAATTGTAATCAAAATATAAAGCAAAGTAATTTTGATTATAATTTTAACCATAATCATTCATCTCTGAAGTTCAGGCCAGTAACTTGAACAGAAGCAACTGTGAATGTTCTGAAATGCAGACCTGATTATAAACAAGTACTGAAACTGACTGAAGCCTGAAAACAGGGAAAGCAGACTTCGTAGCCAAGAATATTGATTGCTTTTTGGTTCAGTCATTTTAAGTATCAGAGAGTAAATACTTTTCTTTCTTATCTGAGCACTTTCATTTTGTTTAACATCAAAAAATGATTTTAGTTTTCTGCTAATGGCTCAGTGGTGTGCACTGTTTTGACATTGGTGTTCCTCCGTTTGGGTTTTTTGGTAAAATTCATGAAACCAATAACTATCAAAAAGTTTGGTCACAGATCATTGAGAAATGATCACCATCAGAACAGACACGCTGCACTGCTGATCAGATGTGAACTAAAAACCCCCTTGCCTTCCTGTGTCTACTCCTGTGAACCTTTGGCTGTATGATAATTTCTGCTTTTTTACTCTCATTGGAGGGAAATACAAACTTCTCTCAACTTGTCAAGCTAACTCACTATTCACTCTAAAGGCTGGAATTTGCTTTAATAATGAAATACAGTATAAAAGGATCTGATAACTCCATCCTTAGCCCTGCTGCCCACACTTGGCTCAGGGGCATGAGTAGGGCCATGAGTGAGGCTTAAACCCCAGAGTTAGCCTGAAAAAGACTGTGGAAAAGGTAGCTGGGCCATTAGCCCCAAATTCTGACAGAACTGAGAAGAGGAAAAGGGGCTATTTGGGTCAGAACCACAGCTGTAGAACTGTCAGACTTGAGCAGGACATCGAAATTTTCAGGTGTAAAGTGCTGCGGTTGGAGAGTGTAGCACAGACATCTTCATCAGAGCATTGTAGATCTTACAATCCTCAATATCACTGTTTATCAGTGAGCAATATCAATACTGCATTTAAAATATTAAGTGTTAAATATTAACACATCACCTCTTTCTTTCAGACTCAGAAGCTGTGGTCTTACAGAGGAGTCCTGTGAAATTGTTGCCTCAGCTGTACAGTCACCAAACTCACCCCTGAGAGAGCTGGACCTCAGCTACAATAACCTGGGAGATTCAGGAGTGAAGCTGCTCTGTGCTGGACTGAAGAGTCCAAACTGTATACTACAGACACTGGGGTGAGTAGTGCTGTGTACTTTGTGAATTTTAGGAAATAGTTAGTGATTATGGCTCCATACAGAGAAACCTTAAACAGCTCCTTCTCTCAATCAAACTTTTCCTTTCCCCTGCCTTTCTTCATTTGTCCACATTGGTCCCATCCCCTTCTTCTTACGCCTCTATCACAGCAAAGTAAAGCAGGATAAAACCCCATTAGTCTTAGGGTTGCCAGCTGTGTGGTTCCTGACCAGAATTATCTTGTAGTGAAGAAGGGACAAATGGACTCCACCCCCTTGTAAATACCCCTGAATCAGTGACCAAAGAGGCAACAGGCTTTTCAAGCATGGCAAGGAGCAGAGCTTTACTCAGAAACTAAAATGAAACACTTATGACAGCCAAAATGGATGTACATTTGGGGTTACCAGTTAAAAGCGGAATTGGGCGTGGTACAACCCTCTTTGTTGTTGGTAAGCCCTAAGATGCCCCCAGATGTAGAATCCTTTTTTAACATGCCAAACCACAGGGGGCTATCACCTGTCTCTCCCTCCCTCTGGCTTCTTCCCCTTCTGGAGCGTGTGTGTGTAGGGATTTGTTATAGTATTCCTCGCACAGGGCACCAAAAGTGTAAAGAATTATCTAAACCTCACGTGTGGCACCAGTTACGCAAGACTTTATTATTATATTCCCCACAACAAAGGGCGTCACTTACGTGGTGGAAATTCTATAACATTATTCTACGAATAATGGTGCAACTGCGGTTAATCAGTCTCATATATCAGTCTCATAAAATATATATCAGTCTCGTTATATAGCTATAAATACGTAATTCCAACTAATAATTAAATTAATAATTATCATCAAAATTACAATATCAATAACTATTCATAATCAAATCACAACACTATTGGTTCAGTTTTACCTGAATTAATAACGTTAATGATTGATAAAAGTGAAGGCATTCGGAGTTCTTCAGAGTTGCAGAGGTCGGCAAACATTCAATATTTATGCAACATTTATAAACACACAACCTTGGAATATAACAAAGTTTATTGAACACATGTACTAAACGGCAAAGCACGATTTATTACAATGTAACAATAAACGATGTGTGTGTGTGTGTGTGTGTGTGTGTGTGTGTGTGTGTGTGTATGTGCATATGGTTCAGGAATGTATAGGGCGTTGGCTCGTGTTCTCCTACGTGTGGGGGTCGCGCAGCCTTGGGTGTGTGCGCGCGATACACACGTGTTCATGGAGAACAAAAGGAGAGAGATGGTGGGAGTTTTGAAACTTAGCTGAAGCTAAGCGTTTCAGGAAAATGGCGCATGCAATGTGGAAAAATGGATGTAATCGTGCAGATCATTAATGCCGGGTTGTCGTAAGTTAGTAGCTAAATAGATCACATGCAAAACCTAGTTTGTAGTGAGATATTTGCTTGCTAACGCTGCGCGGCGCCTGGTTCGGAGCCAGCTAAACAATGATCAAACACAATAATGATTACAGATATGAAAAATAAATAACACAGTTAATTACATTTAGTTATGAAATAACAATATGTGCCTAAGCTATGTTATCTGTCTGTGCCCAGTGTTACAGCCTTACTGTTGGGGGTTTTCTCCGTTGGTTAGACGGGTCCAGTGCGTTTCTTTGTTTCAGTCTCTGGTTTCCCAGGGCGCAGAGTTGGTTGCTCGCTCGCTCGTCCTCTCTGGGGTCCGATGCCGTCGTTCACGTAGCTGGATCCTTTTTGCAGGCTGCTGGCCTCTTGGGACTTACAGGTCTTCGCTCTGCTGGATTCCGGGGGTTGCTGCGTGGCTCTCTGCGGCAGGGTTCCACTCGTCTCGTCGCTTCTTGGCTGTGCGTCTCTGTTCCCTGTAGCTGACCACCGGGGTTCGAAGCTACCTTTTAGGCTGCATTGAGCGGACCTATTTAACCGGGGAAGTTATTGCACATAAGGCAGACGAGGGACAGAATTCCTTGGCATGCGGTGTGCATGCCAGGCCCAGATTAGAGAGTTTTATGCGTGCGTCCAGCACGCGTGGTGCGAGCGTGGATAGAGTCTGAGAGAGTGACTCTGAGAGAGTCTGGGGAGAGAGAGTGCCTGGGGAGAGAGCGCGGAGAGAGAGTGCCTGGGGAGAGAGTGCGTGCTTTCTGGGGTGTTGGTCCCTTTTATTACCTACGTTTTATGGCTTTTAACGTAGTTACACTTTGAGTTAGTTATCTCTGGAATTTGGCTGTGGAACTTTGGGAAACGCAGTTCAGTAGTCCCTACATGTGTGTCTGTGTTCTCTCCACAGGCTGGGTTGGTGTGTATTTATAGTGTGTGTGTTCTCTCCACAGGTTGGGTTGGTGTATATTTATAGTGTGTGTTTTCTCCACAGGCTGGGTTGGTGTATATTCATATTGTGTGTGTGTTCTCTCCACAGGCCGGGTTCGTGTGTATTTATAGTGTGTGTGTGTTTTCTCTCCGCAGGTTGGGTTGGTGTATATTTATAGTGTGTGTTTTCTCCACAGGCTGGGTTGGTGTATATTCATATTGTGTGTGTGTTCTCTCCACACGGTGGGTTGGTGTATATTTATAGTGTGTGTTCTCTCCACAGGCTGGGTTGGTGTATATTCATTTTGTGTGTGTTCTCTCCATAGTCTGGGTTAGTGTATATTTATAGTGTGTGTGTTCTTTCCACAGGCTGGGTTGCTGTAATCTCACAGATGGCTTTTGTGATGATCTGGCCTCAGTCCTGCGTTCTCACCACTCAGAGCTGAGAGATCTGGAGGTCAGAGACAACGAGCTGCAGGATTCAGGAGTGAGAGTGCTCTCTGCTGGACTGGAGGGCCCACACTGTAAACTGCAGAGACTGGGGTGAGTAACAAACACAAACCCCCTCTTTCATGAAGGGCTCAAATGTGAATAAGTATCCCACAAATATTAATGTGACTCAGGCTAAAACTTTCTGTTCACTTTGCACAGTCAACCCGTGATTTTACAATGTGTGTTTTTCCAATAGCAATTTCAGTGTTCATAAGGGAATGAAATATGAAATTGTTAATTTTTTAAATTAATCATTCAGTCTTACAGTTTTAATTACATAACTTCAATTACAGTAAAGAAAGTAGAAAATAAGTCAGTCCCACTCATTAAAATAACCAGTTATAAATAAAAAAGGCTTTATTATTCACAATGATAAAACGATTAAAAATATGATATGTACGAAATCTGAACATGTGTAGATGACTTAGAATACACATAGTGCTCGCATTTCTGTGTGTGTGTGTGTTTTCTCCACAGACTGGTGTGTAGGAGCCTAAATTTAAGTTAAATGGAATTTGGCATATATATATTTATTTTTTGTTTTGTCCTGAAGAAGAGGTTGTTAGCAATGTCTTCATTAGTTAATTCTTTAGAACTCTTATTAAATAGAGAACTTTTAATTTGAAAATTAGACTCTTATTTTGTTTTTAAGTAAAATGGCTTCTCAGTTCAGTTTTGACAATGGAGTTGAACGTGGAAGGCACTGAAAGCCTAAAATTCTTTACCGTCGTTATTGCCGTCGTTATCGTCGTTGTTACCGTCATCGTCACCGTCATAGTTGTATTTGATTTAAAGTTTGGAATTTAAGAAACTGGAAACTGGAGATACTTGTACTTTATTATTTTCACATATAACCATCAAACACCCTTTTGGATTATTCTGTTGCTTGCCTGCTACCTTGTTTGCCCACTTGCTACCCTGCCCGCCCACTTGCTACCCTGCCCGCCTGCTTACTACCCTACCTGCCTGCTTGCTACCCTGCCTGCCTGCATGTCCTGTCCTGCCGAGTACCAGCTCTGCCTACCCGCCTTACCCGTCTACACCTGCCCGGATAACAAGGTACCGCAACAACCCTTTAATGACCACGCGTAAAGAACCTGACAGTGCCTATATGTGGCTATGAAATGGAAATTTGGAATTAACGCCACTACACTGGTGTGTATTTAAAGTGTGTGTGTGTTCTCTCCACAGGCTGAGTTGGTGTATATTTATACCCCCTTGCCTTCCTGTGAATACTCCTGTGAACCTTTAGCTGTGTGATAATTTCTGCTTTTTTACTCTCATTGGAAGGAAATACAAACTTCTCACAACTTGTCAAGCTAACTCACTATTCACTCTAAAGGCTGGAATTTGCTTTAATACTGAAATACAGTATAAAAGGATCTGATAACTCCTTTCTTAGCCCTGCTCTCCACACTTGGCTCGAGGGCATGGGTTGGGCCATAAGTGAGGCTTAAAGCCCAGAGTTAGCCTGACTGTGGAAAAGGTAGCTGGGCCATTAGCCCCAAATTCTGACACAACTGAATGGAGGAAAAGGGGCTATTTGGGTCAGAACCACAGCTGTTGAACTGCCAGACTTGAGCAGGACATCTTATTCTCAGGTGTAAAGTGCTGCAGTTGGAGAGTGTAGCACAGACATCTTCATTAGCGCATTGTAGATCTTACAATACTCATTATCACTCTATCAGTGATCACTATCAATACTACATTTAAAATATTAAGTGTTAAATATGAACACGTCACCTCTTTCTTTCAGACTCGGCAGCTGTGGTCTTACAGAGGAGTCCTGTGAAATTGTGGCCTCAGTTCTTCAGTCATCAAACTCACCCCTGAGAGAGCTGGACCTCAGCTACAATAACCTGGGAGATTCAGGAGTGAAGCTGCTCTGTGCTGGACTGAAGAGTCCAAACTGTAAACTGCAAACACTGGACCTCAGCTACAATAACCTGGAAGATTCAGGAGTGAAGCTGCTCTGTGCTGGACTGAAGAGTCCAAACTGTAAACTACAGACATTGGGGTAAGTAGTACTGTGTACTTTGTGACCTTTAATAATTAGTGAATGATCATGGCTCCATACAGAGAAACGTTATGAAGAACTCCTTCTCTCATTTTAATCCTCTCTCCCCAGCCTTTCTTCCTTCGTCCACATTGGTCCCATCCGCTTCTTCTTACGCCTTTATCACAGCAAAGTAAAGCAGGATAAAACCCCATAAGCCTTAGGGTTGCCAGCTGTGTGGTTCCTGACCAGAATTATCTTGTTTTGAAGTTCAGTGTGAAAGTGGGATTATGTGTGTGTTCTATCCATAGACTTTTGTCGACACAGCAACATGCATTTTATGGTTATTTACCCTGCTCCCTTCTTTTATGGTCTCTTGCCATGCAGCCAGACATTTCCTGAGAGGGACAAATGGACTCCACCCCCTGGTAAATGCCCCTGAATCAGTGACCAAACAGGCAACAGGCTTTTCAAGCATGGCAAGGAGCAGAGTTTTACTCAGAAACTAAAACGAAACACTTATGACAGCCAAAATGGATGTACATTTGGGGTTACTAGCTAAAAGCGGAATTGAGCATGGTACGACCCTCTTTGTTGTTGGTAAGCCCTAAGATGCCCCCAAATGTAGAATCCTTTTTTAAACATGCCCAACCACAGGGGGCTATCACCTGTCTCTCTCTCCCTCTGGCTCCTTCCCCTTCTGGAGTACGTGTGTGTGTGTCTGTGTGTGTCTTTGTGTGTGTGTCTCTGTGTGTGCGTGCGTGCGTTCGTGCTTGTGAGCGAGTGAGTGAACAGGTTTACTTAAACTATCCTGGAGTTACTCATGAGAACACCTGCAGAGCCCGCAGCATGTAGGTAGGAGATAGTTTGTCGGACGTGGCGTGCCCTTTTCTTGGTGATCGCATCAGCACTGAAGCTCTAATAATTTGCAGAGCTTTACATGGGGAGTGGGAGAGTAGACCCTGATTAGATAGCTATTCTATCATTCCCTGATGAGTATCTTTGTGAATTTTCCCATTTTCTGAGTAATCAATAATTAATTTGATCAAAATTCTCCAGGCTCATATTTCAGACATTAGGCTACACATCATTTCAAGGTGCTTTATTGGCATGACATGTGCTGTGTTGCCAAAGCAAATGGTACAGTTAACACAATAGCAGAACAATTTACACAAATGATAACGGGGAAAAAAGGAAAAAACATGAGGATGAGGTTAACTGGAAGGTCTGTCTCTATTTGCTGTGAGTTAGAGCTGCAGTAAGAGGATGAGGTTAACTGGAAGCTCTGTCTCCATGTGCTGTGAGTTAGAGGACTTCTATTGGGGCTTAGCTCTTGGGATAGGAAGGCCTTATATTGGAGGGAATTTGGTTCGCTTGTTTTTAGATGAATTCAGAATTTTAATGCTCTTTACTGAATGTTAATAATCAAAGGGTAAAGGTTTAATTCTGCCCTGCATGCATTGTGTGGTGTGTTTCGGTGGACCTGGAGTATATTCTTGTAAAATTCAGCATGCAGGATTTCCACTGGGTTTTTGTCCCATTGTGAGTAGTATGGATGGCTAAGTGGACCCCATACCTCACAGCACAATACAGCACAATAATGCTGTCAATTATTTTCAACCAGATTTTTATGGGTAATTTAAAATTGTAAAATGTTCTTTTTATGACAGAGAAAGCTCTTTTTGTCTTTTGGTGCATTCACTGCTAAGTTAAAGCTCCCCGATGCATTGATTTTCAGACCAAGGTGTGTGTAATTTGTGGTTGCAGAAGGTGAAACTGTATCTGCTTTTCTGAGACCTGGCCTTTTTCTAGAATATCATTATTTTTGTCTTTTTTAAGTTTACTGCCAGGGCCCAGGACTGGCAGAAGTTTTCAAAGATGGCCAGGTTCTGCTGTCACGCTTGTTCTGTGGGTGACAGCAGAACCAGGTCATCTGCACATAATAAAAATTTAATTTCTGTGTCATGTAGAGTAAGTCCAAGAGCTGCAGAATGTTCCAACATTGTGGCCAATTAATTCATGTAAATGAATTAAATAACGTTGGACCCTGTCCAATGCTGCAACCCTGTCTCACCCCACGACCCTGAGTGAAGAATTCTGTTCTTTGATTGTCAATTTTCCTACACATTTGTTTTCTAAATACATTGATTTAATAATGTCATATGCTTTACCCCCTATACCACTTTGAAGTATTTTATAATTTAATCTCTGGTGCCAAATAGAATCAAATGCTTTTTTAAAGTCAATGAAGCATGCAAAGATTTTTCCTTTGTTAATTTGGTGAACATGTTTATCTATGAGGGTGTATAGGGTGTAAATATATGTTGTACAATGTTTTGGGAGGAATCCAATTTGACTGTTCCTCAAGACACTGGAAGTTTACTGTAAGGAATCTTATCGTTTTTAAATTAAGGATGTGACAAAATAACTTCCCCAGGTTACTGCTTACACAGTTGCCTCCTTAATTGTTGGGGTCTAATTTATCTCCACTCTTATAAATTGGGGATATAAGCCCTTGGTTCCAGGTGTCAGGGAAGCAGCCAGTACTTAGTGATAGACTGAATAATTTCATTAGGGCCTCTTGTATTAACTGGTTACTATATTTCAGAATCTCATTATTTATGTTGTCAAAACCACAAGACTTTCTTGGTTTTAGTGTTCTGAGATGATCAGTTAATTCCTGCATTATGATTGGTGTGTCAGTTGGGTTTTGGTTGTCTTTGATCGACCCTGAGTGATGCAGATTTTTGTGCCGAAATGAAATTATTCCACATTTCCCAGAATTATTTTTGATCAATAGATTTTTCAATGTCAGTGAGAGTTTTGTTAATGTGGTTCTCTTTCTTCTGTTTCAGAGTATTTTTGTATTGTTTTAATGTTTCACAGTACTCCAAGCGTAAATTTGGGTTTTGGGGCTGGTGATGTTTTTGATTAGACAGTTTTCATAACTTTTTCCGAATTAAGTTACATTCATCATCAAATCATTTCTCTTTATATTTGTTGTTAGGGGTACAATACTTGTGATTTCAGGTGAGTTAAGAGCTTTGCCGAATTCTTCTACACTGTTTGGAGCCCATCTGTATGAGTGTTTTAGATCGTACAGCTTACTGGGCTGTGTCTGTATGTTGTCTGGCTCATCTGTTCTCTTTATATGTACAATGATTTGACTGTGGTCTGATAGGGAGGTTTGTTGCCCGACAGTGAATGCATTTATGGAGGAGGGGTCCACATCTGTAATGGCATAATCTACCACACTGTTCCCAAGAGCTGAGCTGTAAGTGAACCTTCCAAAGGAGTCCCCTCTGATCCTACCATTAATGATATACAGACCCAAGGTTTGACAGAGAGACACTACCTGTCTACCATTTTTATTAATTACATTGTCGTGGCTGTTTGTGGTTTTTTTGATTGGAGTGTGGTACATAGGAGATTGGCCAAAGATGTGTTTGTTTCCTTCAGTGGTGAGGAAGTCAGGGAGAGTGCCTGTCCTGGCGTTTAGGTCTCCACAGAGCAGCACACTTCCCTGGGCCTGGAAGTGGCAGATGTCTGTGTGCAGATCATTAAAAATGGATGCTTTGAAATAGGGAGAATCCAATGGGGGGGTGTAGATTGCACATTAGGTACATATCTATTTTAGATGGAAAGATGTTTTTTATTTGTTTTTAACCAAAGGTAAGTCTCACCTGTTTTTACTGGGTCAATGAATTTATTTATGTCTCCCTTGTACCACACAATAATTCCTCCAGAATCTCTGCCATGATTTATATGCGTATGTTTAAGAGAAGGGAGAATTATCTCTCTAAAGTTGGGTGGGCATTCTGTGGATACATCAGCACGACACCAGGTTTCACTGAGTAGCACAATATCAACATTTTCTAAACTCTTTACAAATTCAGGATCTGTGCTCTTCAGACCAAGTGATGAGAACCACAGACCCTGGATGTTCCAGCTACAGATTTTTAGAGTCAAAATGTTAATATAAATGTGCAGAAAAATGAAATAAACTACAAATAGGAAACCATATCTCTAATTGATTTACAAAGGATTTGCTTATGATATGAACATGTACATTGTATACTCTTAATTATAATTATTTATTAATTTATCTAATTTTTTACTCACTCCCCTCTAAATTATTAATTTGTTGCGGATTAAACCCAGCAAGCGGCAGATCTCTCTCATGTCAGAGCCAGCATATTTTGATCCCCTGCTGTGGGTGGTGCCAGGGCTTGTTGTATTCTGGGCTCTGCTTGTTTCATGTCCAGGTCTTGAGGAGGGGCATTCTGTTGTGTTTCCTCTCTTGTCCTGCTATCTCCCTGTGTAGCTGCTTGTTTTCCTCCTTCAGTGAGCTCGCCTCCTCCTGCAGCTGTCTCAGTGCAGCCGTGTGCTCCTGTCTGAGCTGGTGGAGCTCCTCTTTCAGCTGCTCTGTCTGGTCTTGCTCTGTAGCGCTGGTCCTGCTGCTCTCCCTGAATTGCGTAAACTCCAGCTCCATCAGGGACAGGCTCTCTCTCAGCTGCAGCAGGCCGTGTGTGGGTCTGGGGGAGCAGGAGGGCTGGGGGGAGTCAGTACTCTGCTGGCTGGACCTGTGTCTGGGGTGCTTGGGACCAACAGGCTTGGAAGATCATATGTTATCGTTTTATCTGGAGGAGCTGTGATTCTAACCTTTTCTTTTAATTTGGGGAATCTTTTTTCGAAATCAAAAAGAATTTCTTCATTCCCTTGCATTCGAACAGGATCATCATGATAAATGTTAATGGTAAGCAGATAACAGTCTGAGTCCTCCTCTTCACCTATATTCAGCGGTCGGCCTTTTGAAATCCCATTCTTTTTTATGTTTTTGAATTCCTCACATATTGTGGTATGCCAGGTTTCTGTCTTTGTAGTGTCGAAAATTGAAGTTGTAATTATTTGTTTGCCTCCTGTTGTCGCATAGTCAACAATTAGTGTCTCTGGACGGTCTTCAATGATTTTGTTTTTGAATAATTTCCTGGCATTAGCACTCCTGGTACTCTGTGGGTAGGTAATCTTGAAGGAGTTCTGCCCTGCCTGCTGCAGCATTCTCTGTTCAGCCTAAATTGTTACTTGTAGCCATTTTTTTTCCTAGCCTGTGCTGAGCTGGCCTGTCAATCAAGCTGCTTTCCAACTGTCAATTTTAAATGTCACTTTTTACAGTTAGGACACACAGCTAGGTGGCTAATGGTAATGCTACACGCTTTATTTCACTGATATAATGTAGTTTTTTCCCCTTCAGTTTTATTTTGTCCTCTGTCTTTTGTCCTTTTTATAATAGTGGTTTGCCTTTCTTATTTTATCCCTTTAAATTTGTAAAGGCTTACCTTTCTTCTGTTTTCTTTTTATGTTCCCTTTTTTAATAAATTTCCGAATTCCTTTTTCTTGTTGGGTGTGAATTTGTCCTCTTATTTTCAATCCTTTCTGTCTTTCTTGTCCATTTGTTATTTTTTGTTGTTGTAATCCTGTCTCTTTTTTCCCCTTTTCCTGTCCTTTTGCTTTTGGTGATTTAGCTCAGCATTTCCAAAGAATTTTCCATTTACTTTTTAAATGTAAAAAAATGACCTTATAAATAACTGAACTTACAGATTGTCAATAAGTATGTAATGTTAGTTTTGTATTTGTATTTAATTTTTGTATTTGAGCTAATCTTTCTGTGATTCACCCTCCATTCAGAACAAATGTTCTACATTGCCTTTGAGTTTTATATCAATGGAAGTTTTCTTTCTCACATCAGAGCAACCGTTACTCTTACTGTTACTCTTCTGCACTGTTAAGATAATATGTGATGCAGCCCACATCATTACAAATGCTGAATCCAAGTGCCCAGGCTCTGTCCATGACTCAGCTTAAATTTATACAAAAATTACACTGTACCCCCATATGAATGTAGGACAGGTTGATAGTGTCGTACTTGGGGACAGAGACTTCCCCGACCTGCCCTCTCTGATGACCTCTTACCCTGACCCTGAGCCTTCTCTATATGTTATCATATTCTCTTTGTTATATAACATCCCACCAAATAAACATTGAATGTTGAATGAGTGGACAACACTTTATACAACTTCATAATGTTGTAAATTTACTTTCATCAGCGTATTATTTATATTTTTTTGTGTTGGAGTGGAGAGTAGTTTTTGAGTGTCTGAGTTTTCCTGCATGTGTTCTGCACATGAGGATAAATGTAGGAGTAAGAGCTGGGAGAGTAAGAGAGGGAACAATGGGTTCTTCCTAGATTTATAACTTTCATTGCCCATTGCATGTTTCTGGGGATACAGAATTGGCTGACTGTAACTGAGGATGTCAGGCTGGGTTGGTGCTATAAACATCACTGGTGTTTCCTGTGGAGTGTGTGGAAATGTAGTTCCATTGTCCCTACACCCCCCTTTGGTCTCAGGATGCGGCTTAAGCCAGTATTCCTTTAGAGCGCAAAAGTCATTCAACATTCCACAGGTCCTCAAGTTCATTTGACAGGTTATGTCAGTTTGGCTAATCTGGGCAGTTCATACACAGCTGTAGACATCTGGGCAGTTATGTGTAACATTTAACCAATCATGAATAACATATCAAAAGAGAACACTGTTAACAGTCAAGGACTGACTATTGAGGTACACTCATATCTACTGACAAACTCAATAAGACATAATGGAAAATAAGAAAATAGCAACACCTGCAAGGTTCATGCTTAAAGTGGTTGGGAGTGTTAGTGAGGTAGAGTAGGAGTTGTCAGTGATCCAGTCATGAGAAGTCTGAGGGGGGTGCTCTATGGATCAGATGAACTTTTGACTGCAGTTTGAAGTCTGGTCTGGCCCAGACTGGACTGTTTAGTCCCTTCAGACAGGAGCTGCTGTGGAAGGGTGATTCCTGGCTGTTACCCCCAAGTACCCTTGTGCTGTTCTGACAGAGACTGTTTATCCTGGTGACTTAGTCAAGAAATACAGACATAATGATCTCATTTCTTCAGTCCATCCTAGTTTGTGTGATATCCTAACCAGGAGATATATGTTAACAGTCTGTGTCCATACCTGTGGGTCTGCCTGGCCTATATTCTCTCAATTTGTGCTGTCATTGGAACAAGAAAAAGGACCACAGTAATATTTTGGCCAAAAGGTTTTCTTCATGTGTTTTTGGGGCTCTTAGGTTCTGAGTGACTTGGCACTTGCTCTGGACCTTCAGGTCAACCTCAGTTTTTTCATTTGTGGCACGATACGCAGGGTGTCCCAAATGCTCTGGGCTTCCCTTTTAATCTCATGCATTGATTGTTTATCTGTTGAGGACAAAACAACATGAGTATGAATACAGGGGTGGAAGTTATGTAAGAGAGATTTGAAAGTTTGACTCTCTTTTATACCTGACTTGTCTCTTCCTAGAATTTAGACATACTGTAGCAACATATATTGTTTTTTTGCAATTGCCCATGATACAGTTCTCGTGCATCATATCCACTCCATGCTGTAGAAGCATTTGTTATGTTTTTTGTGTTTCTAGTCTTGCCTGCGTTTATGTTTTGTGGTTGCAATCTTTTGAGATGTTGTGTTTTTGTAAAATGAAGCCAGACTTTCTGCAGTTTCTGTGGCATAGTGAATGCACTTCAGGGTGAACAAACGAGCTGAAGGCCGATCTGAGCCAGTCAGATTTCACCGTACATTTTTACAAAACTAATAGTGCTTGGTACACAGATTTTTACAATGGATATTATTTCTTGGATAAAAATTACAGTACGGAAAGTTGGCGCAGAATGTTTTTACATATCCCGTTAGTATAGGCAATAAAATCAATGGCAGTTCTGTTCTGAAGAGTTGTGTATTTTCCCCTCTAAATTATAAAAAGTATTGATGATGGTGTCAATATTGTCTCAGATTGTTCAACAGTATCAGTAAGGTATCAATATGATCTTAATGATACCCATCCCGAGTGAGAGGTAACTGTAGTGAAACACAGTTTGTTTTCCCTGTTTGGAGGGGGATAGATCATACGGTTGTCAGAAGATTCGTGCCGAGATCTTCTGGTACCCTCTTTGGAAGGGTGCTCAGGGAAACTGGCTTCATTCTCCTGCTGGGAGGAAAATTGGAGATTAAATACGCTCTCTGGTGAGAATGTTCCACTTCTCTCTCAGAGGCAAAGGGTTAGATGACAGCGGTCTGGGGAGCGATCTCTCATCTGATGCTGTAAAGCATAAGAGCTGTTCAGCCCATAGGTTTGTCCCTCATGGCCAGAGTTTCTTAGAGAGCCCACCTCTTCCTGGTGCAGGTGAGATGAGGTCCATAAAGTTACATCAGCATAGCCAGAGGATTAAAGACCTGTCATGTGACTGCAGTCCTGCAGAATGTTCACTTTTAAGATGGAAAAATTCCCCTCTGTAGGAGCAGAGATCTGATTTGGCAGAATGCAAATCATCCAGATACAGCATAGCTTTTTTGCTAAAGGTTTGTAGATCATGGAGGATGTTTGTTTTGAGCTCTAAGGTTTACAGTCTCACTCCCTAGTTACTCATTTGCAAAGGAGGGCAAGGCTGGCTTGCCTTGAGAGAGCCAAGACAGAGTATGACTATGTATTATTCAGTTCAAATTAGGTTAAGGGCAATTTAATGATGCCATTAAATTTCAGAAGTACTGAAGATGTTGGAATGCCAGTAAAATCACCAAATGGCCCATTATTATGATGATGCAGAGTCAATTGTAATGATTGGACGTAATCAATTAAAATTGTCTCAAAATGATTTGAATTATTAATGGTGATTAATAATACCATTAATGAATAACAATGTTTTTCAAGTTTGTATGGAATTGGTTATGTGTTACCAAGGGGAATTCACAACCACAGTGTGAGCTTTGCTTGCTGTTACTTCATTGGACTGCAGTCAACAGTGGTGTTTAAGAACATGTGCACCATCTAGTGGTCAATGTGGGAAGTTCAATGAGTTAAGTTAGAAACTGCTTGGATAGGGTCCCATTTTCTGTTTTGTCAGGAGCCTCACTCCCTCCTTCTTCTCCAGGGGCCCCACTCTCTGCCTGTTTTCCAAATTTGAGTAACATTTTTCTTTCTAAAAAAAAACATTAAATACAGCCAAAAGATATAATCACAAAATATTGAATTTGCCAAAATCTATCCTCACACATGAGGGCACCACAAAATGTAGAGGAAATGTACTCTTCAGCACATGGGAACCAGAAAATATAAGGCTAATACTATTCCTCACAAAGGCTCCAGTTAATTACAGGTGAAGTGTTTGTAGTGCAAGAACAAACAGATAACACAATATGTTCATCTTAACAGTCCCAGCACAAGGCACCAATTAAAAATAATGAATCACATAAAATGACTTAAGCCATAACCTTTTTTTTTTTTTTTTTCAAAAAACATATTAAAATTACAATATCAATGGCAAACCAAAAGGAATTACCATACCCTTTTAACAATACAATTCTTGATGATTAGTATTGGGGATCTAACCAATTTTTGAAGGCTTTGTTCTGTGAATAGAGTGGCTACAGCCAATGTTTAAGTGATGATAACAACACAGACAACCAGTTGTCAATACAAAGGCTTCATTATTCACAATGATAAAAAATATGTGTATGAATGTGAATCTGAGTGTGTGCAGATGGGTTAGTCAGAACACACTGTGAATGTGAGTGTGTGTGTCTATGTGTTCTCTCCACAGGCTGGGTTGGTGTATATTTATATTGTGTGTGTGTTCTCTCCACAGGCTGGGTTGGTGTAATCTCACAGAGGGCTGCTGTGATGATCTGGCCTCGGTCCTGCGTTCTTCCCACGCAGAGCTGAGAGATCTGGAGCTCAGGGACAATGAGCTGCAGGATTCAGGAGTGAGAGCGCTCTCTGCTGGACTGGAGGACCCACACTGTAAACTGCAGAGACTGGGGTGAGTAAGAAACACAAACCCCCTCTTTCATAAAGGGCTCAAATGTGAATAAGTATCCCACTAATATTCATAATGACTCAGGCTAAAGCTTTCTGTTCACTTTGCACAGTCAACCTGTGATTTTAAAATGTGTGTCTTTCCAATAGCAATGTCAGTGTTCATAAGGGAATAAAATACTAATTACTTTTGCAAATTATTCATTCAACATTACAATATTCATTACATAACTTCAATTACAGTCAACAAAGAAGTAAATGAGTCAGTCCCACTCATTAAAATAATCTTAAGGTGTATTCTACTAATTCAACAGCCCTGTTATTTTATATTCAGATACTGTAAGGTGTATCTTGGATAAAAATTACAGTATGGAAAGTTGGCGCTGAATTTTTTTTTTTTTTTTATACATATCCCGTTAGTATAGGCAATAAAATCAATGGCAGTTCTGTTCTGAAGAGTTGTGTTTTTTCCCCTCTAAATTATAAAAAGTATTGATGATGGTGTCAATATTGTCTCAGGTTGTTCAACAGCATCAGTAGGGTGTGGTCTAGGGTAGGCCGTCAAGGGGTTCAGGCTGACTAGACGCAACAGAAAAAAAACTGGCTCCGCTGCAAATAGTATGTAGGTGCAAGATGTTTTATTTACAGTGCTCCAAACCAACAAAAGTGCAAAAGTGAATTGTGAAAAATATAAGTGCTAAATAGATATATACAGTGCAAAAGAAATATATACAATACAAAAATACAATACAAAAATGACAAACCGACAAATTTTCTTCACAACAAAGCTACTCTCTGGATATTGCTACAAACTCTCCTCTCTCCTCCATGAGGAATGATACCTGGGGCTTTTTAAGGGTTAAGCCCCTCCCCCTAGGATCATACCAGCTGCTTGTTTAAAATATACTTATTTTTATTTATATTAATAACATAATTATTATAGAGCAGCATTAGTAACCAAACATGGTGGAATCATCAACATTCCCATTATACACATTATTACAATTATTTACATGACAATTACATTTCTTTATGCGCGGTTATTTCCCCTTTTACTGCCTCAAACAATGCCGCTGCCCATCCCAGCACGACATCACACATGTGCAACTCGGGACAGGCACTACTAAGCCAGCCCGAGTTGCTGCGCCTTGGTTTAGGCCCTGCCACTTCACCCAGAAACAGAGTATTTCGGAGTTTACCTCAAACTTCCACAAACAAGCAGAGAAGACGGGAGACAGAGAAGACGGCAAACAAGTCAACAAAACACAGAAAACCAAAGCAAAGCGCGCTACAAACGATAAGTACAATAAAGACATAACCCAGACATTTACGTGTGTGTGTGTTTGTTTTTGCGATGTTAGATATTATTTCAACTGTTAAAGAGTGAATTTGTAGGTGAATGTGTTTGTGTGTTTGAACTGGGCAACAGGCAGCTAGCCCCGAGTGTGCACTCCCGGAGCTAATGTGCTAATTTTAAAAATGGTAATGAAATGGCAAACTGGTGAACGTACACAAACCACAAAACAAAACAAACACTGTATATGGCCTTATGTTGGTGAGAGGATGTAGGAGTGCTGCCTGCGGCCTGGGACAGAGCCCTCTGTCACAAGGGTATCAATAAGATCTTAATGATACCCATCCCGAGTGAGAGGTAACTGTAGTGAAACACAGTTTGTGTTCCCTGTGTGGAGGGGGATAAATCATACAGTTGTCAGTACATTCATACTGAGATCTTCTGGTCCCCTCTTTGGAAGGGTGCACAGGGAAACTGGCTTCATTCTCCTGCTGGGAGGAAAAATTGGAGATTAAATACGCTCTCTGGTGAGAATGTTCCACTTCTCTCTCAGAGGCAAAGGGTTAGATGACAGCGGTCTGGGGAGCGATCTCTCATCTGATGCTGTAAAGCATAAGAGCTGTTCAGCCCATAGGTTTGTCCCTTATGGCCAGAGTTTCTTAGAGAGCCCACCTCTTCCTGGTGCAGGTGAGATGAGGTCCATAAAGTTACATCAGCACAGCCAGAGGATTAAAGACCTGAATAGACTGAAAGGTTTTGGTAAGAGGAAGTAGAAGAATGATGCTCAGAGCAGCACGAGTCACAAGTAGACCCCCCTTTCCCCTTTTCACTGTGTAAGGAGTGAGATATCAGCACATAGTCTGATGTGGTTTCCACTGAAACACTGCTCAGTGAATTAGAGTGGGACCTGAGGTCGGCTAGACAGGATATTGGACCCAGATCAGAACGCAAAGTGTTTCTGTGCACCTGGTTATATGTGGCTCCTTGCAGAATTGAGGTGAGTGGGGATGAAGTGTTTACCGCTGAAAGAAAAGAAGGGGTGTCATGTGACTGCAGTACTGCTATAACAATCTAATTGGAAGTCCACCAATCAGTGTTACAATAAACGGGACTAGCACTGCATTTACCTGGGAGGTAGACAACACGCGTTTTCTTTTTTAACCCAGTGAACCAATGTATTCAAGCTTAAGTGCACTTCACATTCCCAATCCATACACATCACACATATTTTACAATATATGCAATGGCCACAATGTACAGCAAAGCTGGCATCAACAAATATGAAATATCAAACAAACACAGTCTCCAAGAGTAGGAAAAAACCTTAGGAAAAACCAAAAATCCAAAAAAAAGAGTCAATTAAAGGAGTGGACCTCACCCACGATGCCGAAGCCTCCACAGTTGTGGGCCCTGTCCATTAGGGTGTATGTCCCAAGTGAGCTGGCCTTCTTTTCCTTTTTTGGCTTGGGTGCAGTTATCCTTAGTTTTTCCTTTGTTTTTTTTTTTTTTTTCTTATTCCACACCGCCCAGCGCCGCTGAATAGGGTCTGAATACGTAATTATCACCCTTGTAGTCCCCTTGGTCCACTGGCAGGAGCTGGCTGGTCCATCCAAGCAGGAAAGTCCACACTCATCACATACCCAAAACCTTTTTTCCCTCCTTTTTTGTTTTCTTCTTCCTCTCTGCCCAGGAAGTAAAACCCCACCTCTACCATCAGGCTGCCTCTTAAAGGGGCAACTCCATATACAATAAGTAGCCTTTCGATTTTTAACCGGTTAATTTTAAAACATTTGCTCAGTTTGGCCCAAGACAAGAAAAACAATCCTTCAAATCTCCCAACCCATTTTGAAAGGTTCACCTTGCAAGGATTTCATTAAATAACCATTCATTTTTTTGGTTTGGGCAGAAACACAAAAAAAACCAAACTTAATTACTTTGTGGCAGTGTCACACTGTAGAGTGTTCACTTTTAAGATGGAAAAATTCCTCTCTATAGGAGCAGAGATCTGATTTGATGGAATGCAAATAATCCAGATACAGCATATCTTTTTTGCTAAAGGTTTGTAGATCTTGGGGGATGTTTGTTTTGAGCTCTAAGGTTTACAATCTCACTCCCTAGTTACTCATTTGAAAGGGAGGGCAAGGCTGGCTTGCCTTGAGAGAGCCAAGACAGAGTATGACTATATATTATTCAGTTCAAATTAGGTGAAGGGCAATTTAAAAATGCCATTACATTTCAGAAGTACTGAAGATGTTGGAATGCCAGTAAAATAACCAAATGGACCATTATTATTATGATGCAGAGTTAACAGTTATGACTGGACATAATCAATTAAAATTGTCTCTTAAAATGATTTGAATTATTAACAGTGATTAATATGTAGGGACTACTGAACTGCGTTTCCCAAAGTTCCACAGCCAAATTCTAGAGATAACTAACTCAAAGCGTAACTACGTTAAAAGCCATAAAACGTAGGTAATAAAAAGGACCAACACCCCAGAAATCTCGCATTCTCTCCCCAGACTCTCTCAGAGTCACTCTCTCAGACTCTATCCACGCTCGCACCACGCGTGCTGGACGCACGCATAAAACTCTCTAATCTGGGCCTGGCATGCACACCGCATGCCAAGGAATTCTGTCCCTCGTCTGCCTTATGTGCAATAACTTCCCCGGTTAAATAGGCCCACTCAATGCAGCCTAAAAGGTAGCTTCGAACCCCGGTGGTCAGCTACAGGGAACAGAGACGCACAGCCAAGAAGCGACGAGACGAGTGGAACCCTGCCGCAGAGAGCCACGCAGCAACCCCCGGAATCCAGCAGAGCGAAGACCTGTAAGTCCCAAGAGGCCAGCAGCCTGCAAAAAGGATCCAGCTACGTGAACGACGGCATCGGACCCCAGAGAGGACGAGCGAGCGAGCAACCAACTCTGCGCCCTGGGAAACCAGAGACTGAAACAAAGAAACGCACTGGACCCGTCTAACCAACGGAGAAAACCCCCAACAGTAAGGCTGTAACACTGGGCACAGATAGATAACATAGCTTAGGCACATATTGTTATTTCATAACTAAATGTAATTAACTGTGTTATTTATTTTTCATATCTGTAATCATTCTTGTGTTTGATCATTGTTTAGCTGGCTCCTAGCCAGGCGCCGCGCAGCGTTAGCAAGCAAATATCTCACTACAAACTAGGTTTTGCATGTGATCTATTTAGCTACTAACTTACGACAACCCGGCATTAATGATCTGCACGATTACATCAATTTTTCCACATTGCATGCGCCATTTTCCTGAAACGCTTAGCTTCAGCTAAGTTTCAAAACTCCCACCATCTCTCTCCTTTTGTTCTCCATGAACACGTGTGTATCGCGCGCACACACCCAAGGCTGCGCGACCCCCACACGTAGGAGAACACTCCTACCACTACACACGAGCCAACGCCCAATACATTCCTGAACCATATGCACATACACACACACACACACACATCGTTTATTGTTACATTGTAATAAATCGTGCTTTGCCGTTTAGTACATGTGTTCAATAAACTTTGTTATATTCCAAGGTTGTGTGTTTATAAATGTTGCATAAATATTGAATGTTTGCCGACCTCTGCAACTCTGAAGAACTCCGAATGCCTTCACTTTTATCAATCATTAACGTTATTAATTCAGGTAAAACTGAACCAATAGTGTTGTGATTTGATTATGAATAGTTATTGATATTGTAATTTTGATGATAATTATTAATTTAATTATTAGTTGGAATTACGTATTTATAGCTATATAACGAGACTGATATATATTTTATGAGACTGATATATGAGACTGATTAACCGCAGTTGCACCATTATTCGTAGAATAATGTTATAGAATTTCCACCACGTAAGTGACGCCCTTTGTTGTGGGGAATATAATAATAAAGTCTTGCGTAACTGGTGCCACACGTGAGGTTTAGATAATTCTTTACACTTTTGGTGTCCTGTGCGAGGAATACTATAACAAATCCCTACAAATAATACCATTAATGAATTACAATGTTTTTCAAGTTTGTGTGGAATTGTCAATGTGTTACCAAGGGGAATGCACAACCACAGTGTGAGCTTTGAGAGAATTTTTCTTTCTCACAAAAACATTAAATACAGCCAAATTATGTTATCACAAAACATTGAATATGCCAAAATCTATCCTCACACATGAGGGCACCACAAAATGTAGAGGAAATGTACTATTCACCTCATGGGAAAAAGAAAATCTTAGGCTAATGCTATTCCTCACAAAGGCTCCAGTTAAATGCAGGTGAAGTGTATGTAGTGCTTGGACAAACAGATTACACAAAATGTTCAGCTTATAAGGTCCCGGCAGTAATCAATCTCATGAAATTAATAAAAAAAAATATATAACGAGACTGATATATATTTTATGAGACTGATATATGACACTGATTAACCGCAGTTGCACCATTATTCGTAGAATAATGTTATAGAATTTCCACCACGTAAGTGACGCCCTTTGTTGTGGGGAATATAATAATAAAGTCTTGCGTAACTGGTGCCACACGTGAGGTTTAGATAATTCTTTACACTTTTGGTGTCCTGTGCGAGGAATACTATAACAAATCCCTACATTATTGGTGCCCCGTGTGAGGAGAGTTGTATTGTTGGCATATATTCATGTTTGTGCAATATTATTGATAAAAGCCTCTGGTCTTAATTTAAGAATTCATATTCTAGAAAACAGACCCGCAGTTCCAAGTTTCCGCCACCAGGTGGCGTCAGGCCTACTTGGCCTGCCACAGAGTATAACTATTTGTGCTTATGAACAAGTGCATCGTGGTTATGGTAATTTCATTCAGTTGAAATATATTTAGCTATCAAGCTATTATTGGGAGATGAATATAGTGATAACAATCACTTATGTTAACATCTATTAGTCATTAATAGTGTTACAAATGCTCATATTGCATGCAGTCTAATCGTGTTACTGGCCAAACAGTTTGATATTGTTGCCCTAGCCTTTTACTTATGTTTTAGAGCCAAAAGAAATTAAAAGAGTTTTTACCTGCATTGCAGAGGCATTTGAATACCGTGATATTCATTGCTTAATTAGCCGTTAGAATTAACCATGTTAATTCAACCGCTTGTTGTAACTTAATCACAGCGTACTGCCAGCCCTGTGAATCTGCAGGCTCTTTCTAAGTCTTAAAAATTAATCTTTTACCACATAGCTGTAGCTACCTTGTACTTCAGCTTCTGTGAGTCCTTAGGGATAAAGATTTGTACCGCCAAGCTGTCACTACCATGTATTTCAGCTTGTGTGAATTCTAAAACAAAGCATTGCGCCCCCTAGCTGTTACTACTGTGTATCTCAGCTTGTGTGGATCCTGAAACATAAACCGTTGTGCCCCTAGCTGTCACTACCATGTATTTCAGCTTGTGTGTGTTCTGAGACAAGATATTGCGCCCCTAGCTGTCACTACCCTGTATTGCAGCTTGTGTGAACCTAACCGTAAAAGCTTTGTACCGCCAGCTGTTATTAAACTCGGATTTCAGCTTGTGCCGTTGTTGCAATTAAACCCACGAGGTGGTGCTGTAGCTACCGTGTACTACAGTTGCAACTGTTTTAAAGATTTAAACTTTGGAGTGTGAATAATCCACTCTATTTCAGCTGAACTAGTTTGCTGATCCAGCAACCATTACAATTTTTAGTGCGACAAAATCAGTGGTAGCCTTACAGAAACTGTTACCTATATCCCATAGTAACAGCATAGTGCACCACTCTCCACTCCAACCACAAAAATGGAGTGCCTTATCGATGAACAGTTTATTTCTTCCTTGGCCCAAGACCTAGCCCCTGGTTACCTCGAGTTCATAAACAAATTGAACTTTCGTGACTGCAAGAAGGAAATAACTGTCTTAACCAGTAAGAACTGTGACCTGCGCAGCGTGCCCAAAGAAACGTTGCTGTCCTGTTTGCTCTTGACCTTCCACAGGGTAACCTGCCTTGCCCTGCAAAGCAATGCTACACTAGAACATGAAGCAAAGATGCTAAAGGAGCAAAACGCTAACCTTATTCATGAGGTCTGCACTGCTAACAAAAAAGCAATGCACTATTTAGATAAATTGCGTTCAGCTGAGTCTAACCTTTGCTCCAATCAAGAGGAGCTCTTGAAACTTAGAAGTGAACGACTCCTGTCAAGCACTTCTCAGTCACTTTCCCAGGCAAGCCCCCTGGATGAACATCTCTTTCCCTTGTCACAGAAGGATACTGACAACCAGGGAAAGAAGAATGTTTTGACTTGTCACCCTTTGGAAACCCCATTTAGCCAAGCGCTATCTTTCCTTCAATCTTCCGCTGTAAACTCTGCAACGCCTTGCAATATCAGTGAACATGGGAAAGGGGGGTCCAACCTTGATTCTGGTTTCTCCGATCAGTACTCTTCCTGTACGTTCCGTGACTTCCCAGATGATTCAGATTCATCTGAACATTCTGGCAGTAATTCGCCTGTGTGGTCTCTCCACCACAAGAACAGGAATAACAATGCCTTATTCCCACACCAAGGCCACCGACACCTTTCTGCTTCCAGTCCTAGCCAGGACATAAAAGCAAGTCTCTTACCACATTCTCCCCCACAACACAAGGGAGAAAGTGAGAGGATCCACAGGGATCCTTATGACACAGGTAGCCATTCAACTGGTCCCTTTTCTGCTCATCAAGCAGATAGACTTCCTGGTTCAGCCTCATGCTCTCACAAAGCAAAAGAGAGACCTGAATCAGAGGTTATTTCATCGAGGAGCAATTCACCTGCAGCACACAGAAGGGAAGGAAGATCTTGCTCCAAACTTTTCCATCGTCATAATAGGAAAACCTATGACTCTTTAGCCACACTTCCCATCCAACAGGAAAGTGATGAGCAACTTTCAGCTTTGGCCTCTCAGCAAGAGAGAAGACGCCAAGCACAGCGTGAGGCACAAGCCCACACAACAAACAGCTCAGTCTCGCCTTCACCCCATAGGCAGACTTCGAAGACATCCGACTGTCTTCGTTACGAAGAGCTTGACCTTATTGCTAAAGACATTGAACCTTTTGATCCGGACAATCAAGATCAAAACATTGACGACTATCTAAGAGAAGTCGAACACAATCTCTCTGACTTGCCCCGTGCAACCCAACGGGAGAAAATCAGACTAATCTGGAAGACTAGCTCTAGGTCTGTTCGCACATTCATAGAGTCTCAACCTTCCAGCATTAGAAACGATTATGTTCAGCTTTGTACAGCTCTGGCTGAAGAATATTCTGCTTTTGCAGATGAAACATCAGCAACTATCGCAGCCATTCAAGTTAAACACAACCGTTCTGAGCACCCTCGAGAGTTTTACAGACGTTTGAGGCGTGCATTCTTTCACGGCAAGAATGGGCCTGGCCTAGAGGAAGACCCAGCCTTTAAGTCCCTTTTCCTACACAATCTTCATCCTTGTGTAAGGATTCAGGTTGCGCTCATGGCTCGACAAGACAATCCTTCGATGCGGGAAATCCGCAAAATGACCCAAATGGTTTGGGAGACTGTTGTTCGCCCCGGCAAAGAAAGGGTGGAAAACAAAATGGCCCCTCTGAAGCCAACAGGTTCAGGTAACTTTGCCACGAAAACTGTCAGTCCCTATAACTTAGAATACCACCCGTTGCACCGCAACACAACCAAAGGGGGTGGCAGTGGTCCACTGAAGGAAAACTCAGATAAACGTAGCGTCCGCTATCAACGCCGTGAACATAGACCCAGAAATACAGAAAGAAGACCAGATCCGCGTGTCTTGGTCCCAACAAGACCCATTTGTGACTCCGTAGTCGACTTGCCCAAAATGCTAACTGACTACTCTTCATCAGATGACGACCGAGATGTCTCTGAACAAATTTCTGATTCTGAGGGTGGCTACTCAGGGATTTACATCTCAGAGCCACGAATCAAGAAACATTTCGAGCCGAAAAGGTATAGAGGTCGCTTCTCGTGTTCTTAGGAATTAAGTAGCGATAGTCACAATCTTAGGCTCACTCCAAAAAAACCAAACCCCAGTTTTGCCAGTCTGCTTAAAGCATTTTTCCCACAAACTCGACACACCTACCTGACAAAGGGGGGTGTATTTAACACTAACCTTCAACTGGTTGCCCACTGGCAGCAGCAGTAACCCATATTCCTGTGCATACTAATAGTCGGGCCACTCTACTATTAGGTATGAAAAAGGAAACGTGGTACTAAGAAGAGTTAAGACCATCACCACGGTACAACCTTCGTAAGTACACTGGTAATACTTTGTGGGAGTGCTTCGCAGGTACCTTTTTGTATTCAAATACCTTAAACTGAAAATAACTAAGGCAAAACCACAACCTATGATATACTTGAAACAAACCATGCATAGGACTTCTCCTTTAAACTCAAGTTTTAAAGTGAGATCACAATTGCCGAATGTCCATCGTGACATAGCCATCAGGACTTTTCAGTCATTTTCAAAACTAGATAGATGACGCCCTTTCACAGCAGTACCCTGCTGAAGGGACAAAATTAAGTCTGCACAGACCAGACTTACTCACTACACCCTGTAGTCTTAAGGTCATCTAATCCATAGAGCACCTCCAACATGTTGCCTTTGGATCTCTCCTAAAATGGCTATGTCATCCCATCCTGAACCTCTTAACACTAACTGGCCTACTAACATTCCTGTTCTTAACTAACCCTAAAGGACAGAGACACATTCATTGGTATTTTGTTTGGTGCTACTGTTAATCTTGTCATTGTTTTGTTATTTTGACCATGTCTTTGTAACTGTTTGATGACATGTTGTTCTTGCTTAGCCAAGTTTAGTTAGTACCAAAGCTGTGCCCAGAATGTTTACAGCCAGTAGTGTATACTCAAAACGTATTCATCTAACATGTCCATACTGTTATCAATAGATATGAACTGCCCAGATGTTACAGGCCTGAACGAACTGTTACCCAACTTTCCAGCTGTGGACTGCATCCAGGACTCATGTGCTCTCAGGGATTACACCAGAAGTGGAATCCTGAGACCAAAGGGGGGATGTAGGGACTACTGAACTGCGTTTCCCAAAGTTCCACAGCAAAATTCTAGAGATAACTAACTCAAAGCGTAACTACGTTAAAAGCCATAAAACGTAGGTAATAAAAAGGACAAACACCCCAGAAATCTCTCCCCACGCGCTCTCTCCCCAGACGCTCTCAGAGTCACTCTCTCAGACTCTATCCACGCTCGCACCACGCGTGCTGGACGCACGCATAAAACTCTCTAATCTGGGCCTGGCATGCACACCGCATGCCAAGGAATTCTGTCCCTCGTCTGCCTTATGTGCAATAACTTCCCCGGTTAAATAGGCCCGCTCAATGCAGCCTAAAAGGTAGCTTCGAACCCCGGTGGTCAGCTACAGGGAACAGAGACGCACAGCCAAGAAGCGACGAGACGAGTGGAACCCTGCCGCAGAGAGCCACGCAGCAACCCCCGGAATCCAGCAGAGCGAAGACCTGTAAGTCCCAAGAGGCCAGCAGCCTGCAAAAAGGATCCAGCTACGTGAACGACGGCATCGGACCCCAGAGAGGACGAGCGAGCGAGCAACCAACTCTGCGCCCTGGGAAACCAGAGACTGAAACAAAGAAACGCACTGGACCCGTCTAACCAACGGAGAAAACCCCCAACAGTAAGGCTGTAACACTGGGCACAGATAGATAACATAGCTTAGGCACATATTGTTATTTCATAACTAAATGTAATTAACTGTGTTATTTATTTTTCATATCTGTAATCATTCTTGTGTTTGATCATTGTTTAGCTGGCTCCTAGCCAGGCGCCGCGCAGCGTTAGCAAGCAAATATCTCACTACAAACTAGGTTTTGCATGTGATCTATTTAGCTACTAACTTACGACAACCCGGCATTAATGATCTGCACGATTACATCAATTTTTCCACATTGCATGCGCCATTTTCCTGAAACGCTTAGCTTCAGCTAAGTTTCAAAACTCCCACCATCTCTCTCCTTTTGTTCTCCATGAACACGTGTGTATCGCGCGCACACACCCAAGGCTGCGCGACCCCCACACGTAGGAGAACACTCCTACCACTACACACGAGCCAACGCCCAATACATTCCTGAACCATATGCACATACACACACACACACACACATCGTTTATTGTTACATTGTAATAAATCGTGCTTTGCCGTTTAGTACATGTGTTCAATAAACTTTGTTATATTCCAAGGTTGTGTGTTTATAAATGTTGCATAAATATTGAATGTTTGCCGACCTCTGCAACTCTGAAGAACTCCGAATGCCTTCACTTTTATCAATCATTAACGTTATTAATTCAGGTAAAACTGAACCAATAGTGTTGTGATTTGATTATGAATAGTTATTGATATTGTAATTTTGATGATAATTATTAATTTAATTATTAGTTGGAATTACGTATTTATAGCTATATAACGAGACTGATATATATTTTATGAGACTGATTAACCGCAGTTGCACCATTATTCGTAGAATAATGTTATAGAATTTCCACCACGTAAGTGACGCCCTTTGTTGTGGGGAATATAATAATAAAGTCTTGCGTAACTGGTGCCACACGTGAGGTTTAGATAATTCTTTACACTTTTGGTGTCCTGTGCGAGGAATACTATAACAAATCCCTACAAATAATACCATTAATGAATTACAATGTTTTTCAAGTTTGTGTGGAATTGTCAATGTGTTACCAAGGGGAATGCACAACCACAGTGTGAGCTTTGAGAGAATTTTTCTTTCTCACAAAAACACTAAATACAGCCAAATTATGTTATCACAAAACATTGAATATGCCAAAATCTATCCTCACACATGAGGGCACCACAAAATGTAGAGGAAATGTACTATTCACCTCATGGGAAAAAGAAAATCTTAGGCTAATGCTATTCCTCACAAAGGCTCCAGTTAAATGCAGGTGAAGTGTATGTAGTGCTTGGACAAACAGATTACACAAAATGTTCATCTTATAAGGTCCCGGCAGTAATCAATCTCATGAAATTAATAATAAAAAAAAAAAAACAATATTAATGGCAAACCAAAAGGAATCACCATACCCTTTTAACAATACAATTACTGATAATTAGTATTGGGGATCTAACCACTTTTTGAAGGCTTTGTTCTATGAATAGAGTGGCTACAGTCAATGTTTAAGTGATAACAACACAGATAACCAGTTATAAATACAAAGGCTTTATTATTCACAATGATAAAATGATAAAAATATGTGTATGAAAGTGAATCTGAGGCTAATGCTATTCCTCACAAAAGCTCCAGTTAAATGCAGGTGAAGTGTATGTAGTGCTTGGACAAACAGATTACACAAAATGTTCAGTTTATAAGGTCCCGGCAGTAATCAATCTCATGAAATTAATAAAAAAACCTACCCTGGAAGTATGTCGGAAATATGTGGAGGAAAGGAGGGGAGGAAACGAGTGGAGGAAAGGAGGAAACAGCTAATTCCCTCGTCATCAAAGTCGACGTCGGATATTGATGAAGTAATAATTTCGAACGACTCGGCGGATACCAAAGCCAATCACGCTTCTCTAACGCTACCAGCCCTGTTCCTGCATTGAAATATGAATGTCAGTTTCTCGCATTCTGCTCATGATGTAACATAAGCATTTCTACAAGGAATAAATAAACTTAATATAACATAAACTCACTCAATTTTACATTGGTAAAATTACCATTTGTATCTGAAAAACATGAATATATCGCATCAAAGTGGTTATGTTCGAAAACGCAAACGTTTTCTCATTAATGTCAATTTCCCGATTACTGTTTACTGTTCTGGCACTAATATTTAGGTGTTGGTAAATCCCTTGTCATTTTTTAGAACTTTTCGATGGTGAAATATTCTGTGGGATGGTCATTTAATCTGACTGGTTGTGAGCACAGTGATGTCACGCAGAAATGTGAAAAGACTTCCGCGGTAGGATACATCGATGTATCTACCGTTTGGAGGAGACGAGAAAGGAGGAAAGGAGGAGGCGAAATTGCACTTTGGAACAGTGGAGGAAAGGAGGACACATAATCAGCTTCCAGGGCATGGAGGAAAGGAGGGGAGGAAAGGAGGAAAGGAGGAGACGAATTTGAGTATTGGAACGCAGCGTTCGTGTCCAGGGGATGGCCGCTCTCCATGGTTCTGTAGACGCAGCTCCTGCTTTGTGGGGCACCAGTCTGGTATCGGGGCGCCACAGTGTGTGTGTGGGTGTGTGTGTGTGTGTGTGTGTGTGTGTGTGTGAGTGAGTGTGAGTGTGTGTGTTTTCTCCACAGGCTGGGTTGGTTTGTATTTGTAATGTGTGTGTTCTCTCCACAAAATTAAAATTGAATTAATTGAAAATGATTCATTCATTATAACAATATTAATTACATACCTTCAGTTATTGAAAACAAAGAAGTAAATGAGTGAGTCAAACTCATTAAAATAATGATAATAAAGTTTATACTACTAATTCCACAGCCCTGTTATTTTACATTCAGATTCTGAAAGGTGTGTTTTTCCCAGAGCTGGTCTCCTTCTCTCTGCAGGCTGTCAGGCTGTCGAGTCACAGAGAGAGGCTGTGATTCTCTGGCTTCAGCTCTGCGTTCAAACCCCTCACACCTGAGAGAGCTGGATCTGAGCTACAATCACCCAGGAGAATCAGGAGTGAGAGAGCTCTCTGCTGCTAAACTGGATACACTTACACTGCTGTAAGTACAGAGAGTTTCCACACTGCACCTCATAGACACACTGCTGTAAGTACAGAGAGTTTCCACACTGCACCTCATAGACACACTGCTGTAAGTACAGAGAGTTTCCACACTGTGTGTCGCTCAGTCACTGTCTGTTCTGCTGTTCCTACAGTGTGGACCATGGAGGAGAGAGCAGGAACCAACCAGGACCCAGGAAATGTGAGTCTGTCAGCACTGAACACTCACTCTCTCCATTTCCTCTCCTCCCTCCCTCCCTCTTTCTTTCACATCTATTTTCAACTCTTTTTTTCAGTGCCTCTCTTCACCATTCTCTTTTTCATGCTCAGACAGAAGTCTGTCCATACATACAGTACTGTGTGTGTGTGTGTGTTTCTCTTTTTTTGGAACTTTCTTTTTATTTAAATTTTCAATTATTTTTCAACGATAAAAGACAAGTATGGAAATAAAAAAAACAAAACAAAAAAAAGAAAAGAACAAGAAGAAAAATAGGGTTGACAGGCCATACATTAGTGCAAAATGGAGTGATGATTCACACAGACAATGAGTTACACTTTAAAGAGTACGAAGTCCACCGTTCCCAATTCTTTGTGTACTGCTCTGACCGTAGTCTTAGAGTGAAGGTCAATTTTTCCATACATTGTATTTCGTTAACAATGGTGATCCAGTCATTCCTTGATGGTACACTTGTCTGCAGCCATTTCCGTGTAATGGCCTTCTTGCTTGCAGCCAACAGCACTTTAAAAAGATAGTTGTCCTGGGCCATAAGTCCAACTGGGATTTTACCAAAATACAGTGTAATAAAAGAAAAATCAACTTTTAAACCAAAGATTGACTGGATTTCTCCAGCGAGATCTTGCCAGTATGGTTGAATGAGGGGGCAGGCCCAGAATATATGAAAGTGATCAGCCATAGTTTGACCACATTGCCTCCAGCAATTGTCCTGCCCCCGTGAACCCCCCTGCTTAGATTTCAATTTAGGAGTGACAAAAAATCTTATCAAGTTCTTCCAGCAGAATTCTTGCCAGGCTCTAGAGTTGGTGGTTTTAGCTTGACCCTCCCAAACAGTTTTCCAGTCATCCTCAGTTATCTCCAGGCCAGTCTCCCTCTCCCATTTCTGTCTGACCTGATGAGTAGAAAGGTTCTTGGAGCCTTGTAATCTTTTATACATTTGTGATATTAAATGTTTACTATCTTTTGCCTTATATGCTTCAGTAAAAATAGTGATCAGATTAGACTCCCTATTGTCTGCTTGCTTGATTTCCTTACTGAAATAGTCTCTGACCTGGAAATATCTGAACATATCCTCCCTTCCTAGTCTGAATGATTTAGAGATGTGGCTAAAAGACTGTAGGCCGTCCTCATCAGCTATAGTGCAGTAAGCTGTAATACCATTCTGTGCCCATTGCCTGAACCGCTTGTCTAGACCTGATGGTATAAACTCTGAGTCATATGCCACCCATTTCAATATTTTTGCATGTTTCTCGAGATGAAGTTTTTTACAGGTGTTGAACCACACCTTAAGGGCAGCCCTGGTCCAGCAATTTGTTTTATCCAGATGAGGATCATGGTGTTGACAAATACCTAATTACGACTGTGCTGGGATTTCAGAATGCATCAATTCTAAATCATTCCATTTAGCAAAACAGTTTGGATTACACCAGCAAGCTAGAGGTCTTAGTTGGGCGGCAATATAATAGTCCTCCACACATGGTAGAGAAAGTCCACCCTCATCTTTTTAGGTGACTGCAAGATGCTATATTTAATTCAGGGCTTCTTACTGTTCCAAACAAATCTTGATATCATTCTATTCCATTCCCTAAAATGCTTAGGGGGGATCTCTACAGAAAGTGACTGGATTAAGTACAGAAGTCGGGGAAGGACTATCATTTTTATCATTTCAATTCTATTAGACATATCTAGGGGCAGTACAGTCCATCTATTTAGATCTGCTTTGATTGTCCTAATAACTGGATCACAATTTGCCTTATATATTTTGGAGATGTCTTTTGGGATCCAAACTCCCAGATATTTAATAGCAGGGGCGTCCCAATTGAAATCAAATTTGCTTTTCAAGTCGGTATTCGGTGTGAAATTATATGTGAGTATCTGAGTCTTATGTGTATTCAATTTGTACCCAGAATATGAACCAAACAGTCTCATAAGGGACATCAATTTAGGTGTACTTCTCTCTATGTCAGTCAAAGTGAGCAAACTATCATCTGCAAATAGACTTATCTTGTATTCATTGCCTCCAATTGAGATGCCTTTAATCTCCAGGTCCTCCCTTATTGCCTGAGCTAAGGGCTCTATGAAGAGCGCAAAGAGGGCGGGGCTTAGTGGGCAGCCCTGGCTACAACCTCTCTCTAACTTGATGGATTGAGTTAGGTGGCCATTGATTCTTATTCTGGCAGTGGGGTTTGAGTAAAGTGATCTAATACACTGAACAGATTTTTCATTAAAGCCAAAACGTTGCAGTACTTGCTAAAGGAAGCCCCAACCAACCGAGTCAAATGCTTTCTCTGCATCTACACTTATCAGTGTTGCACTAATTTTTTCCCTTAATCGCATAGTCTACCACATGGAGTGTTCTAATATTGCCCTGTGTTTGTCTTTCTCGGACAAACCCTGTTTGGTCTGGGTCTATCATTTCAGAGACTATGTTTTCAATCCTTTTGGCCATAATTGAGGCAAATAGCTTATAGTCTGTATTCAGGATGGATATTGGCCTATAAGAACTACATTCTCCCTTGTCCTTGCCTTCCTTAGGAATAATTGATATTACTGCCTCGCTCCATGACTGGGGCATCTGGCCTTCCTTAAGGGTATAGTTAAAGCATCTGAGAAGAAGAGGCGTCAACTCAAGTTTGGATGTTTTGTACCATTCACTAACAAATCCATCTGACCCTGGTGTTTTGTTGGTCTTTAGGCGAGAAACAGCGCCAGCCAGTTCAGCGGTTGTTATCTCAGCTGTCAGAACATTATTCTGATGTTCCCCTATTGAGGGAAGATCCAGAGAGTTTAAAATTTGTCAATTACAGTGTTGTCGGCTTTGTCAGGTTGAGTATATAAGTCCTTATAGTAGGCTTCAAAGGCTTGTTGAATCTCCTCTAACTTATGGCAGACTTTGTTGTTTTTTGGGTTTCTTATTTTGTGAATAGTTCTTTCTGCTTGCTGCTTACGTAGTCTCCAAGACAGAAGTTTCATCGCCCATGGGCCGGATTCATAATATTTCTGTTTAGTAAACCTCATTTTTTTCTCATTTTTTTCATCATAAATCTGATTTATTTCTTGTTTAATACATTTTAGTTGAGCCCATGTTTGTGGGTCTCTTTGAATCGAATGTTGAGTTTCTAGGTTCTTAAGTTTTGACTGCAACTCCACGAAGTATTTATGTTTCTCCTTTTTCTTGTGGCCTGCAAAAGCTATGAGTTTACCCCTTAGTACTGCCTTCCAAGCATCCCACAATACATTTGATGAAACTGTTCCATTGTCATTATTTTGCAAGTATTCTTTTAACTCTTCTTTTATATATTCCTTACAAACTCTATCATTCAACAAGCTAGTATTCAGCCTCCATAGAGTATTTTTCCTTTTGCTATTTAGATGCAGAGAGAGGTACACTCCTGAATGGTCTGAGACATCTCTGACACCTATGTTGCATTCACTTATTCTATGCCTATCTGCAGATGAGACAAAAAAAATAATCCAGTCTGGAATATTCTGCGTGGCAAGGGGAGTAGTAGGTAAACTGTTTTTCTGTCTGATGTAGGTCCCTCCATATATCTATCATACCAAATTCCCTCAGCATTTTCCAATTGAATACTGAGTTTTGGTTTCTCCTCTTGTGTAAGTTCGTTGAATCAAGTTTGGGTTGCAATTGCATATTCAAGTCACCCCCACAGATTAAGATTCCTGATGACTCTAGGGTTAATAAGTCAAATATTTTTTTAATAAATGATCTATCATGCCCTGGTGGCATATATACATTTAACAGAGTGACTTCTTTGTGGTCAATCTTGCCTTTGACTAAGATGTAGCGACCCTCCTTATCTTTAATTTGGGCAGTTAATTGGAAGTGCAACTTGTTTGAAAGTAAAATTGCCACTCCCCTTTTACGCCCAGATTTGTGAGAGGAGTAAAATGTGTTGATAAACCCCATCTTTTTTAATTCTTCATGTTCTGAGTCAGAAAGATGTCTCCTGCCAAAAAGCCACTTGAATATTTTCCCTTTTAATTTTAGCAATAACTTTGCCCCTTTTCACTGGATTATGTAACCCATTCACATGAAGTGTTAGTATCTTATATTCCTGATAATCCATTTGCTTTGTTTCTTTGTGTCAATAATTACCTGTTGCAACCTGTAACACCTTACCCTTGAACTTGGGTAGATACAAGTATAGACATATAAACAGTACAGAACACAGTGTGTATCGAAGAAATTGGCTTCCACAACAAGAGAACTTACATGCTCTTTAAAGCGGAGGGGAAAGCCTGATATAACAAAAGGGCCCCTCTTTGAAGTTACTAAAGTTACTTTCATTTCCATAGTTTCTACCATGGCAGTTTTTCCACAAACACACTCTACCCTTATCAACAAATCTGCTTATCTCAAGCTAAAAGTCAGTCTTAAAGTTAACGTAATAGGGAGGGCAAAGAAAAAAGGGGGGAAGGAGAGGGTAAGAGTTGTTACGAGTCAATTGCTATTTATGAATTCACCTGACGGAGCTGAGGAGGATCAGACACATTCAGACCCTGATGTTAGGGTCAGGTCTCCTGGGTATTGTGGCGGAAAGCTCGCAGCTTCTCCCGTATCTGGTGGTGGGATACTCCTTGACGACGCTTGTCCCCGGCCCTCTCCCACGCTGAAGTGCGCGGTACTGGAGCTGGACCAGGTCCGTTATGGTCAATGGGAAATCCCCTTTTCCGCAGGTCGTCAGCGGCTTCTCTCGCGTCATTGTAGATCCTGGGTCCACCTTCCAAAAACACCTTGAGCTTGGCAGGCGGGGGGGTCTGAAACCGCACACCCTTCTCCTTAAGCATTCTCCTAATTCCTGCGTACTCTCTTCTTTTCTTAACTATATCCGTCGTGTGTCTTTATAAAAGACCTCTTTCTTCTTCCAAGCAAACAACAGAATGAGTTCTTTAGTTTTATACTCATGAAAATTAATTACAATGGAACGCGGCGGTGCTTCTCGTGGTGGTCGCGGACCCAGAGCTCTATGGCAACGCTGTATTTTCAGGTCGAGCTCGCCGGGGATGGCCAGCTCTGACTTCAATAGTTTGACCACAAAGTCCATCATTTTATTTTCTTCCTCACCTTCAGGTATTCCATAAATGCGAATATTGTTTCGCCGTGACCGAGCCTCCAAGTCTGTCATTTTTGTTTGCATGATCTCTTGTTTCTGCTGCATTTGTCGGAGCGAATCCACGAGATCGAGATTGCGCTCCTCCAGCTCGGCCACACGCTGTTCAGCTTCCTCGACTCGCGTTGTTGTGTTTTCCAAATCTCCCCTGATATCTCCCAGGGCCTGATTAATCTCGTCTCGGAGTTCAGTTAGCTCCTTCTTCACGTCCTCTCTCAACGTATACTGGAATGATTGCAGCTCACTCTTTACATCGGAGTGCATCGCCTTGATCTTTGTATGAATACCAGCTAGCAGACTAGCTTCAGGCGGATCAAGTCCGGCAGGGCTAGTAGAGCTAGCATTAGCATCGTATTTGCTCTACGCAGAAACTTTATCATGTTTTCCAGATCTTGTGTTCATTTTTCTTTTAGCTTTGCTGGTTTTGTCCCCTTCCTTAGTATAACAAACAAAATTACCTTGTTAAAACACTTGAATCTGGGGAAATAATCTGTGGTTTGGGGAGAGCGTTAGGTTAGCCTGCCATCATGTCTGCGTACTCGCCGGAAGTCCCCCGTGTGTGTTTCTCATGGTCATTGATTTTGGACATTTTGTGTTTGTTTGCAGACTGTGTTTATAAACATTCACCCATATTTAGACACCTATGCATAAACACACACACAAACAGCCCCACATACTCCAAACACACACATGAACACACTCACACAGAGGTGCACACATATACAAACACAACCCTGTTTCTCTCTTTCTCTCACACATACTCAGTCACACATAATGAGATGAATATTAATAATGATAATTAATCTCATTCATGTCTCTGGTCTGCAGATGGCTGTCAGCTCACACTGGATCCAAACACAGCACACAGATACCTGTCTCTGTCTGAGGGGAACAGGAAGGTGACATACACATGGAGAGAGGAGCAGCCATATCCTGATCATCCAGAGAGATTTGACTGGTGGCTCCAGGTTTTGTGCAGAGAAAGTCTGTCCGAACGCTGTTACTGGGAGGCTGAGTGGAGTGTGCCTGATTGGGGTGTGCCTGAGTGCAGTGTGCCTGAGAGGGGAGGGGTTGATATAGCAGTGACATATAAAGGAATCAGCAGGAAAGGAGACGGTGCTGACTGTGTGTTTGGTGGTAATAAAAACTCCTGGAGTCTGGACTGCTCTAAACACAGATACTCTGTCAGGCACAATAAGAATGAAACACACCTACCTGCCCCCCCCTCCCCCTACCGCAGAGTAGGAGTGTGTGATGATGATGATGATGATGGTGAAGGAGTGTGTGTGTACAGAGTAGGAGTGTGTGTGGACCGTCCGGCCAGCACTCTGTCCTTCTACAGCATCTCTGACTCTGACACACTGACCCTCCTGCACAGATTCCACACCAACTTCACTGAACACACACCCCTCTGTGTTAGGTTTACAGTGTGTGGGTATAACACCTCAGTGTCCCTGTGCCAACTGGAGTAGAGTCTCTCACACACACACTCAATACATTTTGACACACACTGTCTATCTCTCTCTCACACACACACACACACACACACACACACACACACACACTTATACACTCTCCCTTTGACTCATATCCACTCCAGCTCAGACACTCACACAGGAGTAGAGGTAGGAGAGAGACAGTTTCAGATGTCTCCAGTTTACCTCAGTACAAGTTCAATCCTGTATATAACAATATGGCTTTTTAGCATGTTCATTTGAAGAACTATTGTGTCATCATGTTTTCATTACAATAAAATTATATTGTAACTGTTAAAGGTTTGTGTGTAATTCTTTTGTTGTAAGACATGAATATCACACACAACCCCCTGAACCTAACACCAACTGTACCACAGAGAAACAGCCCTGACTGTACTGTGAACAAAGCAGTAGGGAGTTAGTGTGTCTCTGTGGAGCCTTAGGCCTGTACATGCTTAATGGCAGGATCAGAGGGGACTCTTTAGGGAGCTTCACTTACTGCTCAGCTCTTAGGGCTGGTGTAGTCCACTATGCCATCACTGATATGGACCCCTCCGACATTAGTGCATTCACTGTCAGACCACAGACCCCTTTTTACCACCACTGGCAAATCAATGTGCACCTGAACAGAACTGGAAAACCTGGGAATTAAACGCATTTGTTCTTCAATCTGTAATTTAAGATAACCCCCATAAAACTAACCACAAATCTTAAATGCTAAAGAAAATGGTTTGATGATGAATGCAAATCCATGAGAGAGAAAATGAGACTATGATTACATTTGAAATATCACAATCACAAAACAGAGATTTTAACCTCAAATGTGAGATGCTTAAATTGAACAAGCGATGGCGATGGAGCCTATCCCAGCATGAACTGGGCAAGGGGCAGGGAGACACCCTGGACAGATGAGTACTTCCAAAACCCAGGCAAACACATGCAAGCTCAACACAGGGACTGCTGCCCATTGTGCCTGCCCACTGAAACTGTGAGGCCACAGTACTAACCACTGAACCACCATGCTGCCTGCAAATGGCACAGCTCAGTATATATTTCATAGTCTTGTGTCTCATTTGCAACCCTGAAACGCATCAATTAAACATGTTATTTAATCTGACAAACATATGTCAGTAGTGTAGTGTAATGGTTATGTTGCAGCAGGTCAAACTACAGGGTTTGATTCTTAGGTAGGCACTGCTGTTGTACCCTTAAGCAAGGCATGTGACCCAGATTGCTCCAATAAACATCCAGCTTTATAAACAGAAGTTTCTGTGTTTTAGGGCATCTGCTCAACATAACTAAATCTTAACTGTCATGACAACCCATTTTGTCTTGTGCCATTGAGGACAAGACTCAACATCATACAACAATTTGAGGTATCTGTTCTCAAATATTGTAATCAATTTTACTGTTCATGTGCTGGTCCATAACAGACAGTGAAAAAAAAAAAATTTTTTTTTTTTTCAAAAACAGGGGAGGAGCACCCTCCCTCTCCTCTATGAACTAGTCTCTTCTGATTGAAGAATATATATATGTCCCCTATTTTTGAGAGGAAAGAGGAAGACAATACATACCATTTTTTCTTTCTCAGCCTCTCATTGGCCAGTAAACATAATTTGTTAGACTGTTCTTTCGCCATTTACATTGTGTTTGTCCAACCACGGGCAAAACATTTTCTGAGAAGACTCTGACTCTGTTTCAAATCACCTGCCTGCCTTTTGTCAATGGAAATCAAAAGACGAAACTGATCACTGATCGTAGATCAGTGGTTTTACTTAGAGATCCTTCAACAAGCTGTGAAAAAACACTTGTCATTTTGTGCAGTGCTGATAGGAAAAAAAGAGATTCACATAGAAAACTGACAATGGTGTTAATTAAAACTTTGCAATGTTTGAGGTAGTTTACCATTGTTCTCCCAATTTTCTCATATTGTCTTTAACTTAACCATTCTATATCAAGCAGACAGCAGAGTCACCTAAATTGAAAACGAGTACCGGCGACACAAAAAGTGAGTTACGTCCGTTAGCAGTATTTCATGTTTTCTTCTAGATTCATGGTTTCTTCTAGATGCGTCCAGATATCTATAAGTTGTTTGAATATTTGTGATCCATCTTGATGGAGAGAGTCCATCAGAGAGTGATCCACTGAGAGGGATCCACTGGAGAGTGATCCACTGAGAGTGACCCACCAGAGAGTGATCCACTGAGAGTGACTCACCGGAGAATGATCCACTGAGAGTGACCCACCAGAGAGTGATCCACCAGAGAGTGATCCACTCAGAGTGACCCACCAGAGAGTGATCCACTGTGAGTGACTCACCAGAGAGTGATCCACTGAGAGTGACCCACCAGAGAGTGATCCACTGGGAGTGACTCACCAGTGAATGATCCACTGAGAGTGACCCACCAGAGAGTGATCCACTGTGAGTGACTCACCAGAGAGTGATCAACTGAGAGTGACTCACCAGAGAGTGATCCACTGAGAGTGACCCACCAGAGAGTGATCTACTGAGAGTGACTCACCAGAGTGATCCACTGAGAGTGACCCATCAGACAGTTATCTACTGAGAGTGACTCACCAGAGAGTGATACACTGAGAGTGACCCACCAGAGAGTGATCTACTGAGAGTGACTCACCAGAGTGATCCACTGAGAGTGACCCATCAGACAGTTATCTACTGAGAGTGACTCACCAGAGAGTGATACACTGAGAGTGACCCACCAGAGAGTGATCCACTGAGAGTGACCCACCAGAGAGTGATCCACTGAGAGTGACTCACCAGAGAGTGATCCACTGAGAGTGACCCACCAGAGAGTGATCCACTGAGAGTGACTCACCAGAGAGTGATCCACTGAGAGTGACTCACCAGAGAGTGGTCTACTGAGAGTGACCCACCAGACTCTGCAGCATGTAATGGCTGGATGGTGTTGCATAGTATAGATTTTGAATTTATACTTTGCATGGAGATTGCCACACCTGTATTCACTGAGACTGCTATTGCTTCTGCCACACTCTAGCGAAAGGATCTCGATCTGTCAGTGTCATCCACCGTTGTGGAAGGGGTGATGGAAAGGCTGAAAGCACTGAGGAAAGATGAAGAATTCAAGGTCCTCTTTTCAAAAGCCACAGAGCAAGCAGAAGCAGCCGGCATTGAGGTCCCAGATGAAATACCTGGACAAGCAAGATGCAGAAAGGTACCCCAAAGATTCAAGTTCAGCTCCCAATTTGCTACAGAGGACCACCAAGCCCAGAACCTGGAGGAGCACTACCAGGGAAAGGTGTTCTTTACCTTCCTAGACACTCTCTCTCAGGACACTCTCTCTCAGGAACTAGACAGAAGATGACACTCCAACAGGGTCAATCCCATCAGGTCTTCACTGTCTTACCATCTCAAGCCATTGGAACGACATGCCAAATGACAGAGCTGCTCAATCTATTACAGATGTGTGCAAGTTTTATGACATGGAGGAAGAAAATGTTCCACTCATCCTGTGCTCTCCCAACCAGCATGTTGAGGTGCCTTAAAGACAATAAAGTGGACACAGTTTTCCCTACCCTGACGAAGCTCCTGAAAACATACGGCACGTTACCGGTGAAAAGCGCGACAGTAGAGTGCTCATTCTTTAAAGTGAAAATAATGGAGACCCAGCTCAGAAACAGATGTGGGGAAGGCAGGCTCTCAGATCTGCTGCTGCTGTTTGAGAGGGACGTCCCCATTGACCATGAAGAAGTCATTCACATTTATAAACACATGGCCGTAAGAAGAATTCTGCTTGGATTTACTTCCACCTCCACATTCACAAGTTCAATTATAAACTGATGATAGTAAAAATGTGAGAACATTTAGGCCTGGGTGTACAGAATCCAGTGCTGCTCAAACATTGGGTATACCACAGAGGTGCAACAGACCATAATTAGCACATTACAAGAGTACCAATTTAGAAGAAAATATTGATTAAAACCATTGTGTGACAGAGCACGGACCCTCCGCACAAACAAACGTCTGCTTTGCTGTGCGGAATCGGGGAGCTTGGGGGAAAGACATTTGCCGTTTTCGTGACAGTTTCATAAGTGCTATTCTATTTCTACAAACAAAAGAAACGGTGTTAAAAGAGGTGACATTGCAATGTTTGTTTGTTTGTTCTTGCTTGTGCTACTGTGGTCACATATTTGTTTTGTTATTTTGGTCCTCTGTTTAAAACATTGTAAGCATTCTAAAGCTTGTAGGGGGTGGTTGAACACTGAAGTGTGAGTACTGCCAGTCGGGAGTTTGTTACATTTGATTGAGAGCAACTGACAGGAGCGCTACCAACATAACACTGTGTTGTTATGCACTGTTACAGAAATTATATCTGTCTTCACGCCAGTGACCCTGGGACTTTTAACACCACATTTTCAACATTTATATAGGGCTTATGGGGGGGGTTATAATTGGTTAAAATTGCAATAAGATGTTCTATCCTGGAACTGTGATTATTGATAAAAGAAATCATTTGGGTTTGTTTTAAAATATGTAACTAGTGGATAAGAATGCAAACTGCTTGAAATGTATGGATTATTGTCATTATTAATTAATTAATTTAGCTCAGGACAAGGCTAACGCTATTTAAAAGCCTGAGCTGCTCTCATTTGGCGAAGGCTAAGCAGAGAATTGTTGTGGTAGGCTGTAAAAGGAGAGACATGTCTGTGACTCCCCCTACCCATTGTAAATAGTTGTTTATTTCTTTTGTTGCCACCTGTTTCTGCTTGTCGTCCTGTAACATATTGAATGAACCAAAACATTTTCATGCTAACTTACAGACCCATCTCTGTGTGTCTCACAGTCAAACACAGGGAGTGATGCAGACACAGAGTCTCCATGTGAAATTAAAGTGAAAGACTGTATCACTGTCAGTGTTTCCCTGTATCTCTGTGATCAGTTCCTTTCTCAGCATTTCACACTGTAGTTCTGATATGAGCACAGTGAAGAGCCTTCTGTTGGCAGTGGGATCACTGGGATGTTTCACTTTTCATATTACTGTTTTAATTTAATTGTTTATTTGTCCCCATTTTCAACACCCAATCACATTTATAGAGCCATCACATATGTGTTAAACAGCACTGGTTAGAACAGCTCAGATCAGAATTTGATACCAAACTGTAGCTTCCTCTCTGTAATTGCAGTGTTATAACACCAGGTGAGAGATGGTGTTCTGACTCCCTCCTGTGGTCACTGTGTGTAATGTCAGCTACTGTGAAGTGAGTTAAATGAAAGTTATCCAGACTGAGTGACTCCACAGACAGACTTATGAAATGTGACTGAACTTATGTTTGTATACTTTTTATGATTGGAAAACACTAACATGTCATATACATAAACTAATTCATCCTGCAGGTTTTGAAACTGAAAAAAAAATTCCTGATACTTGGTTTTACAGGTTGTACAGGCATTAAAATGTGGTGGCATTGTATTAAATGACACAGCATGTAGACATTATTATTGGCCTTCATTCTATTAGATTGCTGAGAGTAAGAAAGCTATTATTGAACAACACAAGCTCAGTGTGCTGGAGCAGAACCCCTCAGTGTCACGGGTCAGTGCCTCCCCCCTCAGCACCTGCAGTAGGTCCCAGCTGCAGCAGTGCAGTCTCTGTGCAGTCTGACTGAGGGAGGTTTTTGTACGGCTCTCTATCACTGTGTGAACACAGGGCCACTGTGGTAACTCTGACAGCCTGGACTCCACTGATGGTCAGAGTGAACTCACTCCCATAATAAACTCTACTGCCACTGAATCGATCAGGAATCCCAGAGATACGCTGATTTACAAGCTTTATCAGGAGTTTAGGAGCTTCTCCCGGCTTCTGCTTATTCCAGGCTATTCTTTCACCATGACTGTCTTTATACACAGCGGTGCTGGTTCTACAGCTCAGGGTGACAGTGTCTCCTATGAGAGCAAATTTACCAGCAGGAGTCTGAGTCACAGTCACCTGTCCTGTGCATTCTGAAGGAAATAATAAACAACATATAACTGTATTATTTATATTGTTGCTGTGGGTTCTGTTGCCATGAAGGACAGCTCTCAGTCATCAAGTGTTAAACTCACAGGACTATAAACATTCCCAGAGCACTGAAGCATGTGCTGCCAATGCAAAGTGTCTTCTCTATGCAAATGGTATTCCTGGGTACAGCAGCCCAGCAGTGCTGTGGACTGGAGACTGTGGGCTGTGACAGAGAGAGAGTTCAACAGCAGCACCAGGACAGCAGCAGAGGTGTCAGTCACTCTGGTTTGACATAGAGTCACAGTGCACGTCCGACCGCATATACATCTGTGGTCCCTTGAGGTTATAATAGAGTTCAGAAATCCCAATCAGAGAATGGGACGTAGTGGACGTAACCTATTTAACCCACATATTACCTTGACAGATACATTAGCTGAAATACAGTACTGTATGTGCACAGTATCTTGGCTATTTAATCAATACAGGTACACGACAGTATCCCAAATAGCTTTGATAATGTGGTGTTAGCACAACGTCCAAAGCACATAACGTTCCTATTTCACAGAACGTATCGTGGATGTTTAGCGACGCATTCATGTATACAGATTACACACATATTTGCTGAAACGAAATGTAACCCATAGTAAAAACAGCTCGTAACTTTAAATTGCGAGATGAGTGATGAGTGAAAGATGAACAAAGGCAAAGGAAATGTGTCTCTCTTGAGTTGGAGGTTTTTGTACGGCCGATGAATGACACTGTGTCACTGTGGCGGCACCAAACTGTCAATTGGATGAAGGTAATATTTCTTTCAGACTTATCCACATCTGAATTTTTAAATATTTGAGTATACGTTTTCAGACAACTCATTTCATTATTATTGAATCAGAACTTTGCTTGTCCATTTGGGCTATATATAATATCATTACGTTACATTACAGTCATTTAGCTGACACTTTTATCCAAACCAACAGTTGATTAACCCTCCTGTTGTGTTCCAGTGGAATTGGACCAATTTACAAGTTTTCTCTCTGAAAAATGTAGTTCATTTAATCTGAATGTCATAAGGTTCCATGACTTTGTCCACATAGGGCATCTGAAATTTTGATGATTTTCATTAAATGTTGGGTGTTTTATTTAACTTTTGTACGCCTGTGGTGCTCCCGGTCAAAAATGACCAGTGATTTGAAATGAATGGGTGAGACTATCACACACACACACACACACACACACACACACACACACACACACTGGTAGTCCATCAAGTCCGATGATGACATCCCTCATCCCTCCGGTGTGTTCTTTGATGACTGTAGAGTCCAATTCTTGATCCACAAGTTTTATTGCACGTTGGGCATATGAAGTCTGAGTTAGTGGGGGCAGGCATGGCTGTTGTTTCCTTAGTCTTTTCTGTTGTTTTTTCACATTCCACTCCATTTCCAGCTGTTCTATACCTGTGTAGCAGAGCTCCCGCCAGTTAAAAACGCTGATGGCAGCTTGCTCCAGTCTTAAGGGGTCAACACAACATTTCTTCAGCAATGTTTCTGGCTGGTCTTTGTACCACTTCTTCTGACCATCTGCAGACCGATGGCCCAGATGAAGCTGTCCATACAGGACTTGACATGGCAGGTGTTCTTGAGGCATCCTGATGACATGCCCAAGTCAGTGCAGTTAGGGTTCAGTGACCGTGGCTTCGATGCTCTTGGCATGGGGTACACGGTCACGCCACGTGAACCCCATGATTCACTGCAGACACCTTATGAGGAATCGCTCCAGTAACCTTAGGTGGTGGCTGTATGTGACCCAGGCCTCACAGCTGTGTAGGAGAGTGGTGATGCAGACGGCTTTGTGAATTGCAATTTTGGTATGCAGGTGGAGGTGTTTGTCTGACCTTACGTTGGAGTTTGCCCAAGGCTACAGAGGCTTGCTTGATTCTATTGTGAATTTCATAATGAATGTTGCAGCCCTGAGAAAGGATGCTGCCCAGGTATTTGAAAGATGGAACAATTGAGAGCAGTTACTCTTACTGTGAATGCTCATTTACTGTAAACTCAGAAGCCCCTTTTTTCCCCTGCAGCTTCTGTGGTGGATCATGTGCTTCTTCCATGCTCTCGCAATTCAGCTTCAGTTCGCCACTGTCTCGACTTCAATTCGCCCAGCTGTTTCCACTTTATACAAATCAAGCATCCGTTCACGTGTTGACCAACACCTCCCACTTGAGCTCCTGGTTACTATATTCTAAATCTAAATTATTCTTCCATAAAACACTCTGATGTGGCTAATTGCAGATGATGCTTTTATCTACTGTACCCTTCAGTTCACTCTAATATCATATTGCATTTATATTGACTGAGAGAGCCTTGCAAATTGCACTCACCTAATGAGTATAAGGACTATATTTTAAGTATTAAATACTATTTATTATTATCAGTCCCTTGTTCAGTCTTCCCCACACTCCATATTTATTTATTTGGCTCCTGACGGTTACTTCACTCATTCAACCAATCAGGCATTTGACAATCAAAAGAAATAAAAGCCAACCCTAACTTTTCCACACAGATGACTTACCCTAACCCTTCCACACAGATGACTAACCCTAACCCTTCCACACAGATGACAAACCCTAACCCTAACATTCTCACACAGATGACTAACCCTAACCCTAACCTTTCCACACAGATGACAAACCCTAACCCTAACCCTTCCACACAGATGACTAACCCTAACCCTAACCTTTCCACACAGATGACTAACCCTAACCTTTCCACACAGATGACTAAAAGTGCTGTCTGATATTAAGACAGCAGCTTAAACACGCTGTCTCACTCACATTTTATTACAGCATTGAGAGGTTACACAGATTCACCCATCTCCATTCCCATAAAGCAGTAAAAACACAGCTCTTTAGGACCAGAGTTTGAGTCATCAGGTGAGATAGGCGCTGTCTCCACTAACACTCTAAAACACTAAAAAACTTATTTGAACTGTTTGGAGACAGACTTTCATAATAAGCTGAATATATGAAAACAATATTTAGATCGATTTAGAAGTATATGAACAGTAAAGCATTAATGAGATATTGACAGTTTTATAAAAATGTAGACAGAATGCATCAAATAGTACAAATACTGAGTGAGTTCAGTCTTTAAGAAGTTTCTAAAAAGAGAAATGTTTAAGTTAACAGAAGAATATATCATGATTAGATCATTCTACAGGGATGTGTATTACCTGCACTAAATATCACAGTGTTACTGTTACAGTTCACACACATATGAGAGCAATAGAGTGAATCTTCTTAAAGAGATAAACTAAGAGACTCAGGGGTGCACACAGTCACACCTCCAGCTTCTTACACTCCTCTTTCTCCTCCTCCTGCTTTTGGTGGAAAATCTCTCCATCTGGCTGTTTTCTCCATCTCAGTTGAACTCCAGTAATCCCGTCCTTAGCCAGTTTCATCATCATCTGAGACAGAAACACACACTCTTTTCCTGAGAATATCATTCATTTCACACAAACAGTATCTCTGACTGTGATACAGTTCATTTTACATATTTTCACTCTCAATTTTAATTCCAAAATAATATTTTATATTTACATTTAAATTTCAAATAAACATAATAAATCATACAGCTAAATCTTGCTAGCACTGGTAATCTGCAGCTAAATGTGTGCTAGCATGGCTACTGATGCAAAAACCCTGCTGCTAAATGTAATAGTACCACTGGCATGGCTACTGATGCAAAAACCCTGCTGCTAAATGTAATAGTACCACTGGCATGGCTACTGATTCAAAAACCCTGCTGCTAAATGTAATAGTACCACTGGCATGGCTACTGATGCAAAAACCCTGCTGCTAAATGTAATAGTACCACTGGCATGGCTACTGATGCAAAAACCCTGCTGCTAAATGTAATAGTACCACTGGCATGGCTACTGATGCAAAAACCCTGCTGCTAAATGTAATAGTACCACTGGCATGGCTACTGATTCAAAAACCCTGCTGCTAAATGTAATAGTACCACTGGCATGGCTACTGATGCAAAAACCCTGCTGCTAAATGTAATAGTACCACTGGCATGGCTACTGATGCAAAAACCCTGCTGCTAAATGTAATAGTACCACTGGCATGGCTACTGATGCAAAAACACTGCAGCTAAATGTAATATGAGCACTACCATGGCTACTGATGCAAAAGCCCTGTCGCTAAATGTAATGTCAGCATTAACATGGCTACTGATGCAAAAAGCACACGGCTACATGTAATATTAGAGTTAGCATGGCTACTGATGCAAACACAGGAAGGTTGAAAGCTGTGTGATGGGTGATTACATTGTTCAATTCAGATAGGGAAATGGGGGAAAATAATAACAATGTTGAAAGCATAACTACTGTGTTTGGGTAGTCAAAGGTGAGTGTGGGAGCAACCAGGCATAAAACCTACACAGTGCTGGAGAGGTTGATGAGATTTAAATAGCTGATGCAGAATTTCATCCTGATTAGAGATTGTGTTTATATGTAATACTCTAATGATGATGGTGTGTTTCTGAAATTGTCCATAAAGAAAGGAAAGCTTGAGTGGCATTTTCTCTCTCACACCTGCTGTAAGACGGCTTCACCGACTGCAGGATCATTCATATTCAGGGCTGAGGGGGTTTTCAGCTCAACTCACAATACATGTGTCTTATTCACTGAGTAACACACACCACCTAAATGTCAAACACACACACACACACACACATTACTGATTGCATTAAGCATGTACAGAGTGGAAAAAGGTTTGTATCAGGGTGTGTTACTATAGTATCACTGATGTCCAGAGTGTGTATGGATGTGTATCAGGGTGTGTGTTACTATAGTCTTACTGGTTTACAGAGTTTGCATTGATGTGTATCAAGGTGTGTGTTACTATAGAATTACTGATGTATAGTGTATATAGCTTAGTATCAGGGTGTGTGTTACTGTAGTATTACTGATGTATCGAGTGTGTATAGATATGTATCAGGGTGTGTGTTACTATAGAATTACTGATGTATAGAGTGTACATAGATTAGTATCAGGGTGTGTGTTATTATAGGATTACTGATGTATAGAGTGTATATAGATTAGTATCAGTGTGTAGTGTTGGGATGCTGCCTCGGACTCACCACCACATTTGATGCAGATGAAGTTGAGCTCCTCAGTCTTCGGCAGACTGACCCACTGTTTCCCCGCTCCAGATTCTACTGCTCCCCTGTGCCCACACTCCCCGGTCTCGTTTCCTGGGGCCCAATTTTGGTACTGGCATTCTTCCCCACTGACCCAAACCCAGAAGTGCAGGGCACAGGAGTAGCGCAGACCCAGCCACAGGTGAGCTGTGGAGGCGCTCTGAGCCCTCCTCTTCACCCAGTGCTGGAGCTGCTCTGTGGACACGGAGGCCAGGTCTCCATAGTGCTGTCTGCAGTAGCTCAGGGCCTCATCCCAGCTCTTATTCTCACGCACCAACACCAGATTTTCTGGAGAAAGAGTAAGAAGAAAATGAGAATGAAAATAAAATAAAAATAATAGAATCATATGCCTTAAATCTGAGGATATTTAATGTTCGCAGATCCTGACTTACATCAGTTTGTATTCAAAGTTTTATGTGATTACAGAGATAATATCTGGATATAATGTTTCTTTAAACTACACACTGTCACACTTTCAGTGTCACTTTTCTCCACCAATGGGCTAAAATATGCCCTCCTGGTCTGCAGACCAGGTATAAGTCACCCCAAAAGCCACTTCAGAGCCATAGACTCCACTTGAGGAATGTGACACCAGACGCCCCAGCTCTCTCAACCCCTCCCCTGACTGCAGGACATTCCCTGTCAATCATGTGTGACATCAGCACCGCCAATACAAACTGAGCAACCGATTTAAATCTGGAACAGACTTTACATTCAAACTGGGGCAGCAGGACACTCATGGACTCACCTTCATAGCAGATGAAAGGGTTTGTGTTACTCCAGTCCCGATCATTCCACTGGCCCACGTCTGTCATAAAGTAGGGTTCGGAGCAGCAGGACACCAACACTCACCTTCATAGCAGACGAAAGGTTTTGGCTCATTACAGTCCAGATCGTTCCATCTCCCTGCATCAGTAGCACTCACTACAGCACAGTTCTCGTTCCCTCCAGCATTGTCAGGCTGTCCTGTGCTCCAGTTGCGGTATGAGGAGCTGCTCTGGTCTGACCACTTCCAGAAACCTCTGAACAGGCCGATCCACACCTCCTGTCCTCCTGCAGTCTGCTTTATCTCCTGGTTCTCAGCCTGGTTCATCACACCAGCCAGGTCTTTGTGATGCTCTCTGCAGTAGCTCTGAGCCTCTCTCCACGTCTTATAATGATTAATCAGGATGTATCTCTGAGCAGCTTCTCCTGTAACACAGCAGCTTTAACTTTACAGGTCATCACTCTGCAAGACTCATCAATAAGAATGCATCTCTGATTACAGGAGTCATGCAGACCTGAGTAGCCTACTCTCCATATTACTGTCTCTGATTTAGACTCTACTGCTGTGTGTGTAATCAGAGGAAAGGAGTTACTCTCTCTGAATCAGACTCCACTGCTGTGTGTGTAATGAGATGGAAGGAGTTACTCTCTCTGAATCAGACTCCACTGCTGTGTGTGTAATGAGATGAAAGGAGTTACTCTCTCTGAATCAGACTCCACTGCTGTGTGTGTAATGAGATCAAAGGAGTTACTCTCTCTGAATCAGACTCCACTGCTGTGTGTGTAATGAGATCAAAGGAGTTACTCTCTCTGAATCAGACTCCACTGCTGTGTGTGTAATGAGATTAAAGGAGTTACTCTCTCTGAATCAGACTCCACTGCTGTGTGTGTAATGAGATTAAAGGAGGTACTCTCTCTGAATCAGACTCCACTGCTGTGTGTGTAATGAGATTAAAGGAGTTACTCTCTCTGAATCAGACTCCACTGCTGTGTGCATAATGAGGTAAAAACAGACAGGAGTTCTCACCATTGTAGCAGATGAAGGGTCTTGTTTGGGCACAAGACTTATCATTCCATTGCCCATTAGAAGTCATGGCTACACAGTGCTGCTTGCCTCCATAATTGTTTGGTTCCTCACTTTCCCAGTTCCTAAACTCAGTCTCTCCCTCACTGCAGAATCCTCTGTCTGCCAGAGACCACTGCCACTTCCAGGTGTTTTCCCTCTTCAGTCCTATCCAGGCATCTCCCTGATAATCACTGCCTACAACTCCCATCAGCGCCTCCATTTCCTGTTAGTTGTATATGGTTGCCAGGTCAATGTACTTCTCTCTGCAGTAACTCTGTGCTTCAGTCCTGCTCTTCTCTATGTTCACAAAGTGATAGTGATGAGAGAGGCAAGAGCAGAGTGTGCAGAGCCCTGTGGAACACACACATATCACACACACACACAAGCATGTATCAAACATATGTGCGCACACACACACACAAACACATACATGTATCAAACATGTGCACACACACACATACATGTATCTAACTAGCATTAGTACTTTCATGATATTGCATATGTACTCATTGATCTGGAAATAAATGTGTCAGGCCCAATATCATTGGGACTGTGTTAGCTACAGCTGATTTTATGTATGATAATATTAGCAGGTTAGCTAGCCATTCTAGATAGCCAGAACTCTCCTGCATAACATTAGCCATCTGAATAAATTAGTGATATCTCTGCTAGCTATCACTCTGAGTTTTCCGGATACTGTTCTGAAGCTTCCCTTAATTCAGTGTGGTTCACCTGAATTCTTAACTTCCTAGCTCCAATGTGGCGACTTTTTTATGTTGTGGTACATATAACTTCGAAAACGGAGTAACTGCTTTTGCGCCTTATCCCCACCCTGCTCAAGAAAAAGTGTGAGGAAAGCGCTTGAAAGACCTCAGTCAATCAGAGCCATATGCCATCCACCAGTTCCACAGAGTGCAATCCGTATAGTACATGGGGAAAACAGAAACACTAATATACCAAAAAAAATCTGTCGAGTTTTCAAAGGAAAATTCGCATTAAGTACATTAAATCTGTAGTTTACAACACAATACTGGTTGAAATCACATACATATTTATGCTGTTTGTGGTCATTAAAAACGAATCTCCAGTGACTTAACAAGGGGGAAATTTTTCTGCAATAGTTTCGCTTACCTAAGCGCTTAATCAAAGAATCTTTGTCACAAGATGGTTCAGCTGCTGCAAATACTACCTAATACGAGTGGCTCATGATATAGTTAGTAAATGCCAGAATCAGGTACGTTGCTGGAAGACAGCAAGAGAAGTTGGAGATATTTAGAAGTAAATGGTCGATTTAATGAAACTAAAATATTATTTAAAGAACACTGCTTTATATGTGTCGTCCATTGCCTGTTTTTCTTCATGCAGAATACTTTATTTAAAGGAGCTGAAATGGATTTTACGGTCAATGTTCCAATTAACGAAACAATCCCTCCTGTTTAAATATAAAGAATCACTGTAGTGACTCCTTCACGGTTAGCCCAAAAAGCTCTTCTTCTGTGGTGGTGAACAACTGTGTGACAGAGCAGTTCATAGACTTCAGTTTAGACTTCCCTCTAATCAGATTTACATAATTTATCTATTATCTATCATAGTTAAACCAGCTGGCTTACATAACTTACAATTTACCGAACCGGTCAGATCACCTGTAAACCAGCAGTCTTACATAACTTACAATTTACCGAACCGGTCAGATCACCTGTAAACCAGCTGACTAAGCTGGCTCGTAAACTAGCCAAGTGAGTTATGCAATGGTATCATATGGCTACCTTTTCCAACCATAAAACTCATGGATTTATTTAACCAGTAAGTAAATATTCATTACTACAATGCTGATCCTCTTCAGTATCTGTCAACCCAATTCTTTAAGCGTCTAATAAATATGCTCCATTTAGCGATACGTTATGATCTGATGGTATGAAAACAAGCTAGGATAGCATAATCATAAATAGCCAGCTAGTTTACCAGTGAACTGGCTGGCTGTATCAGAGAAACCAAACAAGTCCAGCTGAAAGAAACACAGCCCTTCAAAACACTCAGAGCTCACCCCTCTCCGCAGAGCGCAGTGTTTTCAGCAGGTAAAAACACTTACATGGACTTGGCCATTAGGTTTCTCATGTACGTAGCAAGCTGATCACAATCTCAGTGTCTACCATGGCCTGTGCAAACAATGAGAGGGATTTTTATGTAAGGGGTTTATGTGAAACCCGGCTTTGCCAGCATAAATCATTTATATGATGTAACTAAGGTGATAAGTTTTCCCACCCTGGATTCACCCTGAATTCCACAAGCGTGTGCATCAAATTTCAATCTAATTCCAAGTTAAATAAAAGGACAAGGGTATGAACACTTTGTAAGCCAGTATGTATTCTCATCATTTGAAAATTAAAAACAATTAAATGCTCCTACTTTTACTCAAAATAAAAGTAATCAATGTACATGTATTCAGAGAATGGTTCATTCAACAAAAGTGCAATATTGAAGGTTCTTACCTTGACAGCTTTAGATTTCAGCCAACTGCTTTAGCTGGCCTGATTAAAGATTGTAAACATTTCAGTATCTGCTTATTGTTGTTGATGCAAACTGCTGTCATTTGTTTAGTTTTCCCTTTTTCCATGAGACAAGTTCATTTACATGAGACAGAGAAAGAGAGTAAGTTAGAGCACCAGACCTTGAAAGATTTACTGACTGCCTTTCCAGGGTGAGAGAAAAGATTCAGAGAGATAAAAGACAAAGTAAAAACTGTGAGACTGGACACCCAGAGAGGACAGGCTGTGCACCCACTGCTGTCAGCAGGAACTGGAGACAGAGCTGTGTGATGTTCTGAAATGTGATGAAGACACATTAGGATTCACTGAACAACATTCATTAAAATGTCCTCCTTAATAAGTGCACATCTTACCACTTTACTTCTGTTACTTGACAAGTTTGGTAAATTCAGAGATAGATACTGAAGTGTATTTCCTAAAATAATACACATCTGTACACATCTCAAAGCTTTCTCATGAGCCCAGTTTGAATATTTCAGTATTCAGTGTTACCTTTCTCTCTCTCTCAGTCTCCAAATGTTAAATCAAGCTTCATTTGGGAGGCTGAAGCAGATGTTCTCTAGCCACAAGAAAACTGGCCAAAGATATTAAGCAGAGCACAAACACTGTCTCTCACAAGGATGGAAAAAACCCACATTAAACACAAAGCTGAACTCAACATCGCTTAAATCTGGTCCTCTGGAATAATGTTTTACAGTCTTTTTCTGTAAGAATAGCTGATTAACATATTAGAGTTGGAGTCTTTTTGTTTTCACTGCAACCAAACCCAGAAATAAACAGAGGGACAAAATATCATCGCTAAACACGTTTTGCAGATATCCATTGGTACCCACCCTGATGCAGACCTTCTGTGCACACACTAGCATCACATAAAACAGCTCATACACACAAATAATCATGAACACTCTGTCAGGACTATGGGTAATCTTCACCAAAAAACAAAGTCAGTTAATAGCTTGTAGTTTTACTCCATGGGTGTCAAACTCAAAGTCCCAGAAGGCCAGTTTATGTAGCTTTTTGTGCTTTTCATTCACACAGCAGCTACGTAAGGCCTTAAACATTTTATAATCAGCACATCTCTGATGGGCCACTGTGTTTATAGACAGGTTATAAAGACTAAAGATGCTTTATTACTACTGCTGCTGTCTTTATAACTGATTTTACATTTATAGACTGGTTATAAAGACAACAGACTGCAGTTTAAGACAGAAAATCTTTATTTCTTCAATGTAATCACATCAGTGCAGCAGGAAAGTGAATCAGCACTGCAGGTACTTACCTGACAGTCACAACAGTGCAGGTGCTTAGTGTTTATACAGTACAACCTTTTACTGACAAAGCATTGGGAATGGATTTCTCAAATATGTATTCAAAATTGAAGTAAAAATACTCCAATATAAATAACTAATCTTTTATTGAGTAGAGTCATTACTTACAGTAACTAACCATTAACATTGCCAATAGGCTCCTGATTCTGTAACTATAAACCTTGATCAGTCATAATCCTTCTTGTTAGAATATGTGTCGTGTTTTTCAGTATAATATTTCTGAATTTTGCCATTGAGCCTGAACCTGAGCCGTCCTCTTCACCCAGTGCTGGAGCTGCTCTGTGGACACGGAGACCAGGTCTCCATAGTGCTGTCTGCAGTAGTTCAGGGCCTCAGTCCAGATTTTATTCTCATGGACCAGAACCAGATTATCTGGAGGTAATGGAAAAAGAAAAGTTGAGATAGTGAACATAAGTTAAAAATAACAGAATCACATGTGCTTTTGATGTGAAGGTATCACTGTAGCTTTTTCCACACATCCTGGATAAAATAACGTGATAAAATAATAAATAATGTCGTGAGCAGCTGACTCATAAAGACATTCACCTGTTTTCAACAATATGCTATGCTTTATTGAAGCAAGTAGTGGCACATTACGTCACACAGGTATGATATTTATTTGAGCTATAGCCCAAAAACAAGAATGTAAACTTGTCAAATTGCAACCAACTTCCCAGGTGGAGGGGGAGGTGCTCTGTTAATGCAATTTTTTAATGTATATGTTTTACTTTTTTCACCTACACATATATGTTTTTGGTTATCATTTATGTAATGACCCAGACACATTTTGTAAATGGCTACCAGTTACAGTCCTGATGCTGGTGGGGGCCTTAAAATACATTAGCTGAAATGTGAAAGGAGTGTGTACTTTCATAACGTGTAAAAGAGTGCTTTCTCACACTTAACTTCGGGGGTAGGCTTTGCTTTCCTCCAGAGGTGGGCAAAGTACACAACTCCATTACTTGAGTCAAAGTATAGAGACTCCTGGTCAAATATTACTCCAGCACAAGTGAAAGTTTTTCAGTCAATTTTTTTACACGAGTTAAAGAACTGAAGTACTTGCTTTTAAAAATGCAGTGATACATTGACTTAGAAGTGTATCAACTTATGAATTTTCCGAGATACGAGCCGTAGATTGGTTGATTTATGATGCGAGCCAAGATCTGAGGTACGAACCAGCAAGCTTACGCCACCCGCCGCTGGGTAGCCCAGCGAGTGTTCAGTTCACGTGGTTTTCTTGATGTGCAAGCATCTCTGTTGTGTCGCTGTTGCTTTTGTTTTCGCATTTAGTTTATTTTGGGAAATTTCTTTGGAAGATTTCAACCATGGGTCCAAAGAAAGTGAGTGCCAAGGGCAGTGTTACTTTTCCTCACGCAGACTGCTGTAAGATTGTGAGCATTATCTGATGGTACTACCGTAGGGGTAACAGGTTTTATAAATATAAAATAAAAAAGTAGCAATTAAGTTTAGCAATAAAGTGTAGCATAGTGTGTTAGTTAAATTTAGCAATAAATTGTAGCATTAAGTGCGGAACAAGTAAGTTAAGCGATAGAGCACGAAGTGAAAAACTCCCCCAACCTCCTCCAGCATCTTCGTCTGATCTTCAAGGTAAATACACTTAATAAAACTAGTTTATTTATTTACATTCTCTTTTAATATATATTACTTTTTTATACATTATTGTTACTTAGAAAGTACATTTTTTATCTAAAAATACGTAACAAGAAAATTGGTGTGGTTTTTGGGGGGCTGAAACGGATTAATAGCATTTCAATTAATTTTAATGGGGAAAATTTATTTGAAATAGGAGCAAATTGAGAAACGACCTCGGTCACAGAACGAATTAAACTCGTATGTCAAGGTACCACTGTACTTAAGTATTCAAAAGTACATTTCCTTTTCAATGTCAACACCTTGTTGTATTGCTGCCACAATGCATTTACAGAAGCTTATGACTCTAAAACAACCGACTGAATGCTTGTTGAATGCTGACCGACTTGCTCGTTGAACCTGTAGAATAAAAAGCTCGTAGAATATGCTACAAAGCCTATAGAAATGCCGATAGAAACACAGTTGAAGAGACTTATTTTATGAATAACTACTGCCTGCGTGGGAATGTGTTTTTCTGTCATAATAATGTAGTTTTCACGTTTGCTCGGAAGCTACCTGTCTTGTGAGTTTGCTGAATAACTTTTTCTATATAAAATACTTGCTCATCAACGTGTCCACCACGCTGCCATGATCAAGCAGCAAGCTAGCCTCCTGAGTTAGCTCGCAGGAATATGATGCGAATGACAGTGCTTTGATTGGAATGGTATTAACATGTCATTCACAAATGGTTGGAGTTTTCCATGAAGTCTAGCATGAGAAGGACACCAGTACTGTTCTTGAAACATAGATACATACGATCGAATTAGAGCACATCCTTTTCCCTTTGACTGGTGGTGATTCATATCCTGCACTGTGGCCACTCTTATGTCTTGCGAGTCTGGCAGCGGTCTTGTTTGTCTAGTCACTTCGCACTACGCTGTATCAGAATTTAACATCTGTGAAAGAAAACGGCAGTCTATTTTTTTGCAATGCCTCTTGCCTTTCTTGAATGGAGGACACTGACACGCAGAGCCATTTTCCTCAACTGACAGCCCCACATGCTTCTGTTGTCAGCATGCAAACAGTAACTCCTTCGCCAGGTAGCAACGCTATATATTTTGATATTTATCCCAGTTAGCTTAGCCCACTGGTCTAAAGCTCGGCATGAAGTCAATAGGATCCTTAAATAATACAATTTTTGAAGGCAGTGATGTAGTTTGTGCTCGGGAAACAGAGCAAACATTTAAAACTATATGAATCTTTCTTCATTTCAAAAATCTCAAACATGGACTTCAGATATGGCCACGGGTGCTCTGGTGAGGAATCGTCATCTTTATCTGTCGTAGCCATCATTACAACCGCCAAGTTCAAATTTAAATTCAAAAACTGCAGCAAGTACTTTGAATTTGACTGACAGCGTAGGAGTAGTTTACTGTGATTGGTTTTTCTCCTGTGACGGACACACTGTATGGCCTATCGCATTTTAGAAAAGAATAGGAAATTCATCCGTTGACTTCAAAGTTATGCTTCAAAGTCACGAGTAACGGAAACCGTAGAAATGTAGTGGAGTCAAAAGTACAATATTTGTCTTTCAAATGAAGTGGAATAAAAGTCATAAGTTTCCAAAAAAAAAAAAGATTACTCAGGTAAAGTACAGATACTTGAAAAATGTACTAAAGTACAGTACTGAAGTAAATGTACTTTGTTACTGTTCACCCCTGGGTAAGTCAATAATGGTTTTGTTAGTTCCAAACAGGGTTTGTTTAGTCCAAACAAGTAAAATAAATGACTGTTAATTACATGGTGATGTTGCAGAGTATGGTGTCTGGTACAAAGAGAGGACAGTACAGTCATTTGAGATGGGCTCAGGCAAATTTGTGTTTTCTCCTGTCTTATCTTTGAATGCCATATCATTTGCACCAAGCTGTTGCCAAGTTTCATATTCCTGAATTCAGGATACATGCAAATCAAAAGTATCTATCTATAGCAAGAATTTATTTCTCGTTCAATAAATGAACATTGTTGGCTAACTTGAAATTACAAGTTGTGTGGCTAGCTGTGAACGGTGTCCTCACAAGATGCCTGTCTCTGCAGAATGTTCCTCATTGCCAGCAGAATGGCCATGGAGCTTTGGATCCTGGTGTTCGCTGTAATTGTCTCCCTCATCTGCCTGACCATCGGCCTCTTCCCAAGGAGGACCTACTTTCATGAGGTGCTGACGAGGTGGAGGACTATAATCAGCTGACTGAAGAAAAGGAAGAAGAAGACAAAGAAGAGGAAGGTAAAGAAGAGATGGGGTTTCCCCAGACCAGCCAATCAAAGGAATGAGCCACCCATCTCTGTTACAAAATCCCACCCCCTCCCGCAGATCCCAGGAGGCAGAGCAAAACAGGTGAGGAAATCCCTCTCAGTAGTAAAAACATGATATTCAATATCACAGAAAATGTAATATTTAACATGGCTGAAACAGGTACAAATATCTTGACAAGATGTTCAAGATACAGCACAGATCAATGTAATCACTGTTATGTTAGCCAGTGACAGTTCTGTGTCTCACACACTAGCTCAGAAGTTAAAGAGTGAGCGGCACTCAGCTGCTGGGTCCCTGCCTGAGACAGGTTAAGGACAGAATATGGATTTAGGCAGAACAGAGGAACTGTGGGACAGTTATTCCTAAGTCACAATTACAGGCAAACACAATTTCAATAAACATTAATAGTTGCACATTGTAAATTGTGTGTTGGACTATTAGTTTTGTCAGATTGTGTTCAGTTCAATTCAAATTTATTGTCATGCGTATTAAAAATACAATGAAATATGTGTGCTTCGACTCTCTCTGCCTTAACATAGAGACACATCATCACAAGAAAACAAAGGACACATTATATGCACCAGTACAATATAATACATCAGTGGACACATACACATATACACATTATATATATGTAAACATTATATACACAATATACAGTACACAAAAACAGTACATAATATACAACAACAATGTGCAGTGCATTTGGTTGCATCAACTGTTCAGCAGCCTGGCTGCCTGTGGTAAGAAACTGCTACTGAGACGGGTGGTGTGTGATTTGATGCTCCTGTAATGTTTTTTAGATGGAATGAGCGAGAAAAAAACATGCGCGGGGTGGCTGGTGTCCTTAGTGATGTTTTGGGCTTTCCTTTTGCATCAAGTGGTGTAGATGTTATGAGGTTGTGATAGTTCTGTGCCAATGATTTTTGCTGCTGTCTTTACAGTCCTTTGTAGCAGTCTGCAGTTCTGAGCAGTCAGGTTGCCAAACCACACTGTGATAAAGCCTGTCAGTACACTCTCTGGTACAGTGATAAAAGTTCATAAGAGCCTTGGTATTCATGCCAAAACTCTTGAGACGCCTCAGAAAGTACAGTCTCTGCTGTGCTTTCTTGAGGATGCAGCTGGTGTTCAGAGACCATGTGAGGGTGTCTGAGATATGTATGCCAAGAAATCTAAAACTGTCAAGAATTTCAACAGATGATCCATTAATGGGAATATGAATGTGATTTTCTCAGGTCTTTCTGAAGTCAACAGTGATTTCTTTTGTCTCATTGACATTTGAGAGTGGTGGTTATCATGGCACCATACATGCATACAGGGGATCCTCGGGTTACAACGGTCTCGAGGTACGACATTTTGTGGTTATGACGTACTCCCATAAATTAATTAAAAAACCTAGTCTCGACCTACGCGGTTTGGTTCGTACATACGACCACAGAAATGAAGATAAGAAATTGTTCTCTCTTTTTTTATTACTGTTTCATTTCATTACTGTATTTTATATGTCCTTCATGTGTTGTGTGTACAGAGTGAGTGACTTAAGGTGTTAACTTAGGTATAATTTAGGTATAAATTCCGACTTACGTCGAAAATCAGCTTATGACAAGTCGTAGGAACGGAACTCGTTCGTAAGTCGAGGACCCACTGTATTCTTTACTGGAGTAGCCTGGTACTCTGTAAAGTACTGGGCTTGTGTGGGTACAGTGTTGATTTCTGGGAGTTTGCCTCTTTATCAAATGTTTTAGATTTTGTGAAGAACTGAGATAATTCTGTAGTCCTGAAGCAGGTCTGTGTTTCCCAGGATCCCGATCAGGTTCTGTGTGATTTTCCTGTTGACTCCTTGGCTAAATGAAGGATATGTGGTGATGAGCAGAATGGATTCATGCAAAAAAAAAATGTATGTAAAATCAAAAATTGTTTTAAGAAGTTAAAGAGGGTTCTGGTGTCCACTTCAAAGTCAGCATCTTGTGTAGAGTTTCTGTTAAACCTGAGCAACTCAGGCCTTTGAAGGTGTGCTTTGGGTGGAGATTGTTTTTGTGTAATGGTGCATGTGTGTCTGTGTCTTTAAAATAAACCTGGGTGTCTAGTGTGATGTTTTGTAAATGAGGGCTCTTTGTAAGTGGTTGTGCCATTTTGTTGATTGTGTGTGCTGTATTTAACTGTGATGGATCTGTGGTGTATTTTGTGCGGTATATGAAAGTCCCAGTTAGTGTTAAGGTTAGGGTTAGAGGCAGGGTTAGGGTTAGGTTTGAAGGTTAGTGTGAGGGTTAGAGGCAGGGTGAGGGTCAAGCAGGTTACTGCCAACAGAGGGTAGACAATAAACAATCTAATGGCTTCTACACTCTGCCACAAAAGTCTAAATAGTTAATCAAATACTTCCTTTGAACCGTGACATCACTGGATTTTAACACAGTCGTCAAAACTGATGGACATACAGGGGGTCCTCGACTTACGAACGAGTTCCGTTCCTATAACTTGTGGTATGTCGATTTTCGACGTAAGTTGGAATTTATACCTAAATTATACCTAAGTTAACACCTTAAGTCACTCACACTGTACACACAACACATGAAGGACATATAAAGTACAGTAATTAAATGAACCAGTAATATAAAAAAAGAGAGAACAATTTTTTTATCTTTATTTCTGTGTTCGTATTTACGAACCAAACCGCTTAGGTTGAAACTAAGTTTTTTAAATAATTTATGGGAGTGCGTCGTAACCACGAAACGACGTAAACTCAAGACTGTCGTAACCCGAGGACCCCCGTATTATGTTTTAAACCCCAGACCTAATACAACAGAAACAGAAATGCATACAAAGTAGAACAGTGGCTTTCAGATTTAACCATTCTCCCCTGATTTATATTTCTATTATATTTCTATTTTTTAATATTGTGGAAGACCCTGTACTTTAATTCATAATTATAATTCAACAAAACAAATGAAAATGAATTAGTTCAGTGTGAACCCTCCCTTGCCCAGGATTATACAGAATATCCACCATAATTAAGTTAAGCCATCACAGATGATATCTAAGGGCCAGGACCTATCTGCCTATCCATGCTCTAAAATCATTATACGTCAACCTTTAACTTGAGTAACAGCCTGTCAATAGCCTGTTTAACTTTTATTTTAAGCTGAGGGCGAGCATATGTGATTTTCAAGCCAGTGTGATCAAAAACTGAAATAACGTATGTTATACACTCCACCCACACACAGCCCACAGAATGAAGAAGTGAATGAAATAAAGTGATTGTGCTATATATAATGATGGAAGCTATAAACTCCACCCAAGCACTGCACACAAAGTAGATAAACTGTCTGTGCTACCCCAAAGTGTGAAATTGAAAGTAACCTTTGCACTCAAATGGCATTTTAGTGAGGAGAAGGGAGTAAAAGAGGGAACAAAATGGAATAAAATATCACAGTAAGATGTGGAATGTGATGAGGATTGGAGAGAAGCTGAAGAGGGCTGTATGGAATGGGAATGAAGAGGTATCATGTCAGTTACAGGCCTCATTTATTTACAGGAGAAACATTGCTGATAAAATGGTGAGTGTAGTTGGGCTGAATGGTCACAGTCCTTACACATTCTTGTATATAAAATGGCATTTTAGGTTGAATAAGAGCACATGTTCAAAGAGCACATGTTCATGAAATGCTCAAAGTAAACATTATGTAGTGATATAGTGATTGTATGAAATTGAAAGTAAAATTTGCACTCAAATGCCATTTCAGACAGAGGAGTAAGAAGGAGTAAACGAGAGAACAAAATGGAATAAAATATAACCGGTGAGGAGGAATGGGAATATAGAGGCATAATCACAGTAAGATGGTTAATTCACAAACATAAAACTGTGGCTCATTGACTGTAAAGTGGTGAACCTAGCTGAGCTCAATGGTCCTGTCTAGTACCCATACGTTCTTATTTGAAATGGCATATTAGGTCAAATATGAGCACTCGTCGAGTGAAATGTTTTTAGTTTGCATGTTTTCAATGAAGATTGATCAATTTTCATAACATACAGCATTTTTCCAAATGAGGCAGCCAGTTAGTGTTTTTGTGATTAAATTGAACATATTCTCCTCCATCCAATGCAATATTCATTAATCACCCAGTCTTTATGGCTGCAGTTTCCCAGGCAGATTGATTTTGAATATTTAACAAACTGTTTTATGGCTAAAGGCTACAAATGGCATATACATTTATCGTTGTTTTAAATTCTTCTTCATTTAGACATGAATGCCTCCCATTATAAATGAGTAATGGTGTGTTCATGCTACCTGGGCTTAAGTTTAAGTAAAAATCTTTTTTTTTTTTTTTTTTTTTTTTAATCTTTTAAAAAAATTTGTTCCTGTTGTGCTGAAGTTTGTGTGTGGAGGTTTTAATGGTTCTTCAGTCCTTCACAGAAGATAGTTTTGAGTTTTATAATCAAATATTTTTCTGTCCAATGTCACTCTCCTGGTTGTTTAAATTGTGTACATTTTTGCTTAATGAGGTATGTTGTGTTTGTGTTGTTTTTCCTGACTGTGGTGGCCTATTCATAGAATACTGGGCCTTGTGTGGGTATTGTGCCAATTGCTGGTAGTTTGCTGCTTACCAGGTGGTCCTTGAAGTTTTAGTTTTTCTTTTTAGTTTAATTTAGTTTTTAGTTTTAAGCTAGAAATGATTTTGTAGTCTTGAAGCAAGTTTGTGTTCTGTAGTGTTCTGGAAATATTGTGTTCTGTTTTCCTGTTTTCTGTTTGACTAAATGCCCAGTAAGTGGTGATGAGCAGAATGATTTTCCTTGTGTCCTGTTGTTTTGCAGTCAGAAAGGTTTTCTGGACCTGTCTGAGGAAGGATGTGGAATACCCTCTTGGTTTCAGTGCTTTGAAGAGTTTTTGTGGCCTTTTCAAAATCTGTAGTCTGTGTCTAGATCCTGTGGACCTTAAGCAACTGAGATTTAATTTTAACCTTTGAAAGAGTGTTTTGAGTAGAAACTGCTTTTGTGTAGGAGTGTCTACTATGTATGTTTGGGGAAAAGAGGGTCTTTTGTATGTGGTTGGGTGTAGAAAATGTATGTGTTGAGTGTGTGTGGTGAATTTAACTGTGATGGATTTGTAGTGTGTGTTGAGGATATATCTGCCTATCTATGCTCTTTAACCCATTGTATTTCAGCTTGACCTCGAATAATACCCCGTCAATGCTGTTTAACTTTTATTTTAAACTTGTCAGGCAGACTATGTGCTTTTTAGTGCAAGCCAGATGAAAATGCCTGTACTGAAACAAGGTGGGTTATAAGACCCACCCACTGAAGCTCACAAAGTCAACAGAGTAATAAACTGATTGTGCTGATTTAGACTGTGAAATTGAAAGTAACCTTTGCACTCCAACACGATTTCACAGAGGAGTGAGGAGAAGAGAGTAAAAGAACAAAATGGAATAAAATATCACAGTAAGTACTACAGTTTGCTGCGAGACCGCCTCATCGGGGCCACAACTGCATAGTCCATAATTTGTACAATGATCAACCATGGTGGTTTAGAGGTTGCTGGTTTCGGCCCCAGTGACCTGTGTGCTCTTTCAGTTTGAATGTTCATTTCATGGGGGAGCTGAAGGTAGATCTAATGAAATTTCTCACAAATACCATGTCATTGTTCTCTTGCCGTCTGGTACTTGATAAATCCTCAAATTATTTCTCCATCAGTGATTTTGTAAATCATCGCAAAGTACAGTGAGAGTAGCCTTCCGTCTTACCAAGTGCTTGAGAGCTCTCTCGTGGCGTTGCCCTTCATCTTCCATCGCACAAATTTATGCCACTGTTTCAGTGGTTTTTTGTTCACATTTTTCCATTCATTGTTTCAGATCTGTTACTGAAAGTTTCAACTGGGACAGAGAGGCCATTTGCATCCAAAAAGGAGTTTTGATTTTCTTTGCTAAATTATTTCTGTTCTATGAGTATTTCAGCAATGTCCATTCTTTCTGCACGTTTGACTGTTTCTAACTGACACAATGGTGGTAAACTCTTATAGATTATAGATGAGTAATTGTGTGTTCATGCTACCTGGGCTTCACCTGTGCAGTGATTAGGGGTTAAGGACAGGCAGGTTACTGTCTCCTGAGGGTGGCTGAAACCATTTCATGGCCTCTTCAGGTATTCACCTTCAAGGAGAAGATGGGGTCACAGATATGCTTCTATTCATTTCAATCAAAAAGTGATGTTCTAATATTTCTGAACAGTATTTAAACAAGCTGCCATTAGAACTGTATGTTAACAAGCTTACTTTGTGGTCTATGGTACATTATACAACCACTTTTATGGTATGTGAAAATACATTTTTGCGAGTTACATGATGGTAAAACAGACTGTAACTTAAGGTGCAAGTGCTGAATGAAAAGACTTTGACTCCATTATACAGTCTACTTGTACTGTGTATAGGTGTGTGCTGGGTGTCACATATAGTAAATGAATGAGAGTGTCAAATCCCATTGCCTTTGAAAGCCTTCTGCATTGGCACCTTAGCAGAGTGCTGTGCACCTCCATGCAGGAATCTGTGTGACAAAAACAGAAAATAAAGACATAGTTTAGCATGATTTTTATACAAAAATGTATGCAACTGCAAAAAAATGTATGAATTAAAGATTTGTTAAGATTAAATACATGAATGAAATAAGTCTGCTGTGCAGTGACAGGCTTGTGTAATACCTAAACACGTTTGTAGGTTCTACATTTGTATGGTGTAATGCATTTGTAGGTTGGTATGGAGTAATACAGGAAGCTGATATGGGACCGATACTAGAGGTACTTTCTCTTCAAGGCACTGTTAATCATTAATCCAAGTTAAACAGTGAAATATGTATCTAAGACAAGGGCTTAATGGTGAACAGCCTTCAGGTGAACAAACTCTCTTTGTTTGATTTCTGTTAGCACCTCCTCAGCTTAGGAGCTGTGCAGAGTTCTGTTCCAGCCCCTGGGTTGACAGAATATCAATAGCATTTTAAATACATTTAAATGAAATGTGAAAAATTGGGAGACTGGGGGTGCTGAATGGGATGCTTAGAGACTGCAGGTACTGAAATGTGATGTTGGGAGGCTGAGGGCACTGATATGAGTGTGATGTTGGGAGGCTGAGGGCACTGATATGTGTGTGATGCTGGGAGGCTGAGGGTACATATATGTGTGTTATGTTGGGAGGCTGAGGGTACATATATGTGTGTTATGTTGAGAGGCTGAGGGCACTGATATGTGTGTTATGTTGGGAGGCTGATGGCACTGATATGTGTGTTATGTTTGGAGGCTGAGGGTATTGAATGAGTGTTATGTTGGGAGGCTGAGGGTATTGAATGAGTGTTATGTTGGGAGGCTGAGGGCACTGATATGTGTGTTATGTTGGGAGGCTGATGGCACTGATATGTGTGTTATGTTGAGAGGCTGAGGGCACTGATATGTGTGTTATGTTGGGAGGCTGATGGCACTGATATGTGTGTTATGTTTGGAGGCTGAGGGTATTGAATGAGTGTTATGTTTGGAGGCTGAGGGTATTGAATGAGTGTTATGTTGGGAGGCTGAGGGTATTGAATGAGTGTTATGTTGGGAGGCTGAGGGCACTGATATGTGTCTGATGTTGGGAGGCTGAAGGCACTTATACGTGTGTTATGTTGGGAGGCTGAGGGCACTGATATGTGTGTTATGTTGGGAGGCTGAGGATATTGAAAGAGTGTGATGTTGGGAGGCTGAGGGCACTGATATGTGTGTAATGTTGGGAGGCTGAGGACACTGATATGTGTGTTATGTTGGGAGGCTTAGGGTATTGAAAGAGTGTTATGTTGGGAAGCTGAGGGTATTGAAAGAGTGTGATGTTGGGAGGCTGAGGGCACTGATATGTGTGTAATGATAGGAGGCTGAGGGCACTGATATGTGTGTTATGTTGGGAGGCTGAGGGCACTGATATGTGTGTTATATTGGGAGGCTGAGGGTATTGAATGAGTGTGACTGACCCTTATAACACAGAATACTTACTGTAAAACAGTAAAACATCATGCTCAACATAAACCTGGAACCAGTAGAATCCAGAATACTTGTACCTTTTCAGAACAATATGACAAACTGGTGGGAAAACTAGGAAGCAAGCATCCCAGTTACCATAGTGACTGCATCAATGAGTTGCATGATTTATCAATGCAAGCCAGTGTGATAAAAATGCCCGCGTCATAATAATGTGAAGATGTATAATCCCAGGAAGAAATTACCACATTAATAGATTAAACTGTGATGTTAAAATGGTGAATTTAGCTGAAGTGAACTACCTGTTCTTGTCATTGTATGTTCTTATGTAAAATGGTAGTTTTGGTTGATTTAGTCGTAATGCCCTACACACAAATCTGAATGAAAGCAGACTGAAACATTTATTTTGAAAATATACTTAGTTGTATGAACTCTCAGACAACGACATAGTATTTAAGAGGAGTTTATTGATAAGGGATAGAAAAGAATGAACTTTGGCTTGGCATCAAAAGGGGGATGAGTCGTCCTGTACTCGTGGAGAGGGAAAGCCCCCCTCCCTTTGGCTGAAAGAAATTGGAATAGTAGTTAGGAGTATGAATCCCTCCTAGAAAAAGAGAGGATGAAGGTGGAGATGGGGAGGAGGTGGGATGCCGGAAATGCTTAGCACGATGGGTAAAGGTACGTGGTGTTTATATACCTGTAGGGACCGGAAGGGGTGCGATAGGTAGAGAGGTTGTCTGAGAGTTCTTCTCCCGAATCTCTGTTTTACCAAACTGCAATTCAGTAGTATGAACTCTCAGACAACGATATAGTATTTAAGAGGAGTTTATTGATAAGGGATAGAAAAGAATGAACTTGGGCTTGGCATCAAAAGGGGGAGGAGTCGTCCCGTACTCATGGAGAGGGAAACCCCCAAAAGACTGCCAGCCCTGTAAACAGAATGTGAGATTTGGTTTGATATTTCTACGTAATCATCAGTGGATTAATGAGCTGTGGGCAGAGCAAATGTCATTAGGAAAGCGTCTGATGACCAGTGACCCAGGCGTTTCATTAAATGGTCCGGAAGTCCATTTTTGTGCTGCTGTGGTTGCTGCTCCGATTCTGAATAAATGAGAAGAAAATTGTTAGCGGGAAAACCTGACTTATACAGAGTTGAAGACACGGCGAATTATTAATTACTACTTGACCAGACAAAACTCGTCCGGTACGACCAGATCGAGCAGGGATGGAACCCAGGAGGCGAGGGTCAGCAGATAGCAATTCCGATTGGATTTACACGGAATGCCGGAAACGGAGGGGACACAAATGGGTCGATCATAAACCCTGACTCGACCTCCTTAGCCAGCAACAAATCGACAACAACACCGGGCTCGGATTCAGCCGACTGAAAGTTTCCGCAATTAACAGACTGAACAGGAATGGGAGCTAAACCAGGGGCAAAAACCGTGAATGAGCTCGGAAACATTAACCGGAGTGGATGGATGGGGAAACAGTTATGTAGTGCCAGAAGGGGCAGTGCTACCGTAGACAGGACAGACCGGCGCAAAAGCTGCACATATGTAAAAGTTTACACCCGTTGTCGTAGCATCCGGCCTGGTTAAAATTACTACGAATTGACTCTCCCCCGTCGAATGGAATGGGCCGCCCACTGACGTCAAAACTCGGGGGAGGGGACAATGGCGGAAACGGAAGCTGCGGGTACAGCGCTGACCGAACCAGTGGAGACAGTGGCTGCGGGGCTACCATGACGCACGAGTGGGTGGAATGTTCGGTGGACTGGCATACGCTACAAACCGAAGCCCTCAAACTCAGGAAAACCCTACAGTACAAGTCCGAGTCCAAAACCCCCCAATAAGGACACACATTAAATTGTGCTACCTTTGCGGCACATTTGGCAGAAAACATTTTATGATAAACATAAAAATGGGAACCCCCGAAACGGACAGCTAAATCCGCCACAATAGCCATAGTCTGCTAGCTCTCTGCGACGGTGAGGGAACACCGAGCAGATAACGTTGGTGTAGAGACAATAGCCAGGCAGGATTTGGGGAACGTCAACACTTTAGACAAGTAGGAAGGCAGGGCCCTGAGAGCGACCATGATGACGTCGCACTCCAAAACCCTGCATTCATGGGGGGGGGTGAAAGCAATGATGCCAAACACACGGCAGACACAGGGATAGGCTCAAAAACAGGGGCAGTTGGGGGAGGAGGCATCACGACGGCCATGGGCAGGCTGTGGGACTGGACACTGGGGGCGGACGGAGCTGGGCAGGAAAATTGGGGACCTGGGAGAGAGTGAGAGAGAGCGACAGCAGCAGAAACGGCAGTGGGAGTATACTGTAATGCATGATGAGTAGGATCCAGGGAAGGATACGCAGCGTGAGCTGGGGGCAGCTGAACCAGCCCGCGGGGAGCCAGCAACAGTGGGTCAGAGGCAGGTGGTGCATCTGGGGGAACCCGCCCGCTCCGGCCAGGACGGTAGCAGCTGGGAATTAGTCCTCAGCGCCTGGAACTCGCCGACTCCGGGAGGGACCAGGGCGGCCGGGGGAAAGGAAAACCGCAGCACCGACTCCTTGGGAGAGTGCAGGGGCAGGGCAGAGAGCGCCGACGGTGCCGACTGGAGCCCGCCGACTCCGGCAAGGGTGGCGGCCGGGGGGAGAGGGGGCCACAGAGCCGTTGCCTCGGAAGCGTGCAATAACGGGACCCCTGACGCCGAAGGCATCAGGAGGAGCCCGTCGGCCCCAGCGAAGGCGGTGGCGTCTGGGGGCGGCTGCTTTGCCGAAACCTCGGGAGCGTGCAATGCTGAGACGACCGGCGCCGAGGGCACCTGGAGCGGCTCGTCTGCCCCAGCGAGGGCGGCTGCAGCAGTCGGGAGGAGGGACCGCCGTGCTGAAACCCCGCGAGCGGGCAGAAGCAGGTCACCAAGTGCCGAGGGCACCTGGCAGGGCTCGCCGGCTCTAGCTAGGATAACGGCAGCGGCGGGGAGAGAGGCCTGGAGAGATTGCCTGGCGCTCGGGAGCGTGTAATGGCAGGATAGCTGACGCCGAGGGCGCCAGGTAGAGCCTGCCGGTTCCAGCCCGGCCGGCACGTAAGGGGAGAGAGGGGGGAGGGAGGGGGAGAGAGCGCATCTGGGCGAGGGCCGCAGAAGCCCTCCCGGCAGCGACGCCACTGGAGACAGGTGCAGCTGTGGACAGCCCCAGGGTCCGGCGAAGGTCCCCTGACGGCAGATCTGAGTCGGACGTTGGCAGAGGAGAGTGAGCGGGGACTGCCAGGTTGTCAGAGCGGAGGGCCTCGACGAACAGCCGGAATAAGTCTCTTTTCTGCGCAGACCAAGGAAACGCAATCCTGCGGAGCCTCAGAGCCTCGCGGAGGTGGGTCACGGTCCAATCTGTAATCCGAAATCCCGGCTGCCGCAGTTCTGCGGTCCTTGAAGGAGCCGCCGACTGGCGACGAGTGACGGCAGCGGGAGCTGCAGGGCTGCGGGCACGGCATCTCGGTCGACGAGAGCCGAGAGGAAAGGAGGGCAACCGCCAAGGGACGGCCCTGGATCTCAGCCTGCATGAGAGGCGACGGGTCATCATCCGGATCATGGAGTTGAAAATCCATCGTGTTGTAGCGGTGTGAGCTAGGCAAAACAGGAAAATACTGGATGCCGGAAATGCTGAGCACGATGGATAAAGGTACGTGGTGTTTATATACCTGTAGGGACTGGAAGGGGTGCGATAGGTAGAGAGGTTGTCTGAGAGTTCTTCTCCCGAATCTCTGTTTTACCAAACTGCAATTATGCAATGGCTTTACATCTAGATGAACCTAAACAGTTAATGGACCATGACTGCTGGAGGCCAGAACATATTTGTAGAAGACATTCTTCTAGCCTTTTATAAGGGATCAGTGCTCATTTGAAATCATAATTAATTGAAAGTTTTACTTTATTTATTAATCACCAGGTTTGTTTTGAAACCTTTTGTAAGAAACAGACTTTTTGGTAATTTATGCGTACCCACATGGTATGCATATAACAGTCTTTATATCCTGTAGTTATGAAAATGTGTCTCATTAGAAATGAGAAAGATATGATAATTACGACCTATGAGAAGAAATTCTGTGTTTATGTCAAATCAATCACTTTCCCTGGGAAGTACAGCTGTCCAACCATTCATATTTACAAGTTGTGACATAACTATGCAGCAATTACATCACATTATCTTGCAGTCATTGCTCTTGTGCAGTACATTTTATGTGGGAGAATGTAAGTGCATCACGTCATCTGGTATATGAGCAATAGGGCCATACCTGGTTTACAGCATTCCCAGACTAATGGGTACATATGTAACATCCCTAAAGCACTAAAGCACATGCTATTTAAGTACCAGAAACAACCAAAACCCAACAATGCATTCATAATCAGTATTCATATGAAAATTTAACCATCAGTATTATAACCAAAACTAAAATAAAATGGTACAGACAGGCATCACACTGAGCAGGGAGTGGGTAGTTAGTTGTTTTGTGGTAACAGAACAGAGACATTTGATTGGGATGTTGTGTTTGTAGACTGACATGAGGTACAATGGAGCAGATCGATTCACTGCCCTGTAGGCTGGCAACAAGTTTTTAAACTTATATTTGTATTTAACATTACATTTAACACTTATTTACACAATATATTATTTTATAATTTGCATTAATTCAGAAAATTACTCTTTGAAAAGATATTGCATGAATCTGTTGGTAAATGTTTGAAAAAGTGACAGTTGAAAATTGTTGTGCATTTTTTTACATGCTAAAATGGCAATGCTAAATGTGCAAAGACGCACGATTACAGAATGTGCAATCAGCAGCCTTGATCAACAGGCCTCGTAGGTGATTTCTAAATGGCAGTCTTCTTGAAAAGTTAGTGGTGCGTAAGGACGTTCGTAACTGGGGAGACACCTGTAATGTGCAAATGTGCAGTTTTGGCAAAAGGTCCTGTTACTCCTCCCTTTGGAGACCAGCAAGCTGTTGGCTAAGTGGCAGGGACCGTATGCAATCACCAGACGGATGGGCCCTGTGACCTATGAGGTACATCATCCGGACAAAGGAAAGGCGAAACAGACCAACCATGTCAACCTCATAAAAGAATGGAAGGAACGGGCAACACCAGAGCGAGCAGCAATGCTTGCATGCAAGGTGGAGGCTGAGGAAAAGGAGGAGGATGATGGAGATTTGGAGGGATGGAGGCAGGAAGCCAAGGTGAACCTGGAGCATTTAGCTGGGGAGCAGATGACTGAGCTGCGGCAGGTCTTCAGTGTCATCCCTACCTTGTTCCAGCAGAAACCGGGACTGACCCAGGTACTGCAGCACACCATCCACTTGAATGACTCCACCCCGGTACGTCAGTGACCTTACCGGGTACCAGAGAGGCTTGTGGAGCCCCTAAAGGCCGAGATCTGGACAATGATTGACCTGGGTGTGATAGAGCCATCCAAGACTGAGTGGAGCAGCCCCATTGTGATTGTGCTCAAAAAGGATGGATCTCTCAGGGTGTGCATCGATTTCAGGAAATTGAATGCTGCATCTAAATTGTATTTATTGATGACCTCTTAGAACGAATCGGGAAAGCCAACTACATCACCACTCTGGACTTGTGCAAGGGATATTGGCAGGTGCCCTTGGAGCAGAAGTCCAGAGAATACACCACCTTCAGAACTCCCATGGGCCTATATCAATTTACGGCTATGCCTTTTGGACTTCATGGAGCCCCAGCGACCTTCCAGAGGCTCATGGATCAGGTGCTTCAAGGCTGTGAGGATTGCTGTGCTGCTTATTTGGATGATGTGGTCATCTACAGCAACACCTGGAACGAACATCTCCAGCACCTCCGCCGTGTCCTGGGCAAGATCCATGAGGCCGGGCTGACACTGAACCAGCAGAAGTGTGAGTGGGCCAGACAAGAAACCCCATACCTTGGCTACGTGCTAGGGAGAGGGGAAATTAAGCCGCAGGTGGACAAAATTGAGGCCATCCAGAACAGCCCACGACTGAGAACTAAAAAACAGGTGAGGTCATTCTTGGGACTGGTGGGATGGTACCGAAGGTTTGTTCCCCATTTTTCATCAGTGGCGGCACCGCTAACAGGCCTTCTCACCAAAACTGCCAGAAACCCAGTACCATGGGACAGTGCCTGTGAAGAGGCATTTAGAGCTCTTAAGGCCCACCTCTGTTCAGCACCAGTCCTCCAGAGCCCTGATTTTACCAAGCGATTCCTGGTACAGGTGGATGCCTCTGCAGCCGGAGTTGGAGCTGTCCTGGCACAGGGGGAACCGGGTGAGGAACGACCTGTGCTGTACCTGAGCCGGAAGCTCTTCCCAAGAGAGGTAAGGTACTCCACCATAGAGAAGGAGTGTCTGGCTATAAAGTGGGCACTGGACAGCCTGAAATATTATTTGCTGGGCCGGGAGTTTGACCTACACACTGACCACCAGGCTCTAACCTGGATTCAGACCATGAAGGACAACAATGCCAGAGTGACACGGTGGTATCTGGCACTACAGCCTTTCAAGTTTGTGGTCCGCCATCAAGCTAGGAAACAGAACGTGACAGCGGATTACCTGTCCTGCTTGCCGAGCCTCTGCAAGCATGGAGAGGGGAAGGATGATGTGACAGAGGGCTCTGTCATGGCTTGCGGCACCACTAAATACTCAATCTTTTTCCCCCATACAAAATTCCCCTGTCTGAGGTGGCTAGCTCACTGTGAGTGCACGCACAGTTGCGTTAGCCTATGCCCGGGTCATACACGCATACACGAACATTCTACATTTGCTTTTCCCTCTCTGTTTAATATGCCAACCGTAATCACACAAATACACACATTTGTTTATTGTTTTCTGTCTTTTATTTTACTTGTCTGGTTACCGTTCAGTGTATGTTGGAGCGCTCAGTGTTTGTGCTGTTTCGTGCTGTTTTCTGTTGGTTGCCGTAGTAATGCTTCCGGGTACTATGGAGGGTGGAAGGGACCAAACCGAGCGTTTACCTGGGCAGGCTTATGAAGTGCCTGACCCAAAAGCGCGGTTACATTTTAGGGCGGTCCTCAGACGCCACCATTTTAAAACAAATTTGTTTGAAATGTTTTTGGTGATTTATTACTGTTTGGTATAACAGATATAACACTATCATTGCAGAGGAATGATGTAATAATGATGTATTCTATTGAAATGTATGGATATAATCTATTTGTGATTCCTGTTATCTGCATAGTATGATACATGCTAATGTTTGTTTGTTGTGCAAAGTTGGTACAAGCTGGATGGGTGGGGCTACTCCTACATAAGCTGGCCCAAAGGGAAGGTTGGGGTTGGTTGGAAAGAGAGAGGTAGTACGTGTTGTGTGAAAACCTGAAAGTAGCAGGGTGTTGTAGGAAGTGGAGAGTTGCTGTTGTGTCATTTTTGTATACATCTATATTTTTGTGTGTATATATATATTTTTTTTCCACCTTTTCACGTCTTGCACTTTGGGAGAGCACTGTAAATAAAATCTTTTGCACTTACGCGCTGTTGTGGCGGAGCCATCAATTTTTCCCATTGGGATTTCTCATAAGAAAAGGAGAACCCATCAGAAGCTGCCTCACACACAGAAACAATAAGAGAGAGGGAGCATATTTTTGAGGAGTGTAACTGATGTCAAACAGTGCTCATGGTGCATACACATACACACACAGATGAGCACAGTTCAATATATGTTAATAGTTGTATGTTAAATGTATTGTTGAATCAAGCACTGAAATTTTTCTTTGCTTTGAAAATGTACTGTAATATTTTTTTCTGAATATTACGTTGAGTGAATATTCTTTTTTCAGATTCAATGGCTCATTTTTATAGACAATTGATAACTGATTGTGATACAAAAAAGAATGTGTGAATTCGTGGTGAGTGGAGCTGCTTTACATGGCAGTTGCAGTTCAATAATGTCTACCATGACACTGTGCTGGTCCACACTCCCAAGAGGATGCTGAGGGAAGAACTTGCATTTCCTACATTTAAAAAAACAGAGTTCTATCACAAACATTTCTATCATTATAATAGCATGCATGTATGCTCCAGTTCCAGGTTACACCTGAACAGGTCCTCCAGCTACTCCACATTTGATCTATGTCAGACCCTGTTGAACTGATGAGGGGCATGAGAGATTACTCCTTAAGTTACTGCTCTCTCTGTGACACTGATCATGAGAGTTACTGCTCTCTCTGTGACACTGATCATGAGAGATTACTCCTCAAGTTACTGCTCTCTCTGTGACACTGATCATGAGAGTTACTGCTCTCTCTGTGACACTGATCATGAGAGATTACTCCTCAAGTTACTGCTCTCTCTGTGACACTGATCATGAGAGTTACTGCTCTCTCTGTGACACTGATCATGAGAGATTACTCCTCAAGTTACTGCTCTCTCTGTGACACTGATCATGAGAGTTACTGCTCTCTCTGTGACACTGATCATGAGAGATTACTCCTCAAGTTACTGCTCTCTCTGTGACACTGATCATGAGAGTTACTGCTCTCTCTGTGACACTGATCATGAGAGATTACTCCTCAAGTTACTGCTCTCTCTGTGACACTGATCATGAGAGTTACTGCTCTCTCTGTGGTACTGATCGTGAGCGATTACTCCTCAAGTTACTGCTCTCTCTGTGACACTGATCATGAGAGATTACTCCTAAAGTTACTGCTCTCTCTGTGGTATTGAACCAGCTCCCTCCACTGATGTGTGTGTGCATGTGTGCCAGGAGGTGTTGGGGGTGGAATGGTTGGTTCTGAATGTATTTCTGTACTTTCACAATAATAATACTGCATTGTATTTTAATTCATTTTAGGTGCAATTTTGTGTAGTCTTTTTTGATTTGCATTTGTAATAAAACACATTTTTTGTTTACAGGTCTGCTCATCTGGGTTAGAACCCTCTCATGGTCTAATTCAGTCAGACGTATTACAAGGCTTCTGAGACAGGGGGCTCTGTCTCCAAAATAAGTTGCTCTGGGAAGCCAGAGACGAGCACTGGAACCCCCAGCCCTGACAGCAAGAGGTATAAATGCATGAATCAAAATTTTAATTACTTTACATTATGTTTGTATCTGCAATACAGTTAAATTTGACATAATTCTCATCTCAGAAGCCACACCACTCTGCATACTTCTCATGTTGACTTGCTTTTACGGCCTCAGCCTGAAGTCCATCTCCTCACATTGACATAATGGAGCAAGTGTGGGCTTGGTTAATACTTGGATGGTAGACCTTCAGGGAAAATGAATTTGGTTCAGTAAGTGGTGTAGGAAGCAGTCTACCTGTTTGATCAAAGAGAACTTGAATAATTCTGAACAGTGATACAGGAAGAATGTGCAGAAAAAGGTGTCACACTGTGGATGCAACATAAATCAGATGTTTTGACAGACAGTTGCCATTAGAGATCCCATGGTGCTTTTTAAAATGCAGTGGGAGGATGAGGTGAACTGGAAGCTCTGTCTCCATGTGTTGTGAGTTAGAGCTGAAGTAAGAGGATGAGGTTATCTGGAAGCTGTGTCTCCATGTGCTGTGAGTTAGAGCTGTAGTAAGAGGATGAGGTTAACAAGAAGCTCTGTCTCCATGTTCTGTGAGTTAGAGCTGCAGTAAGAGGATGAGGTTAACTGGAACCTCTGTCTCCATGTGTTGTGAGTTAGAGCTGCAGTAAGAGGATGAGGTTAACTGGAAGCTCTGTCTCTATGTGCTGTGAGTAAGAGCTGCAGTAAGAGGATGAGGTTAACTGGAAGCTCTGTCTCCATGTGCTGTGAGTTAGACCTGCAGTAAGAGGATGAGGTTAACTGGAAGCTCTGTCTGCATGTTTTGTTTACAGGGTCCAGGTAGAGAGCAGGGTCACCTGTACCCAGCTGTCTTTCACTGAAGAGTGACAGGTCAATGGATAATCCACCTTTATTGAAAGGAGAATGCACAGCTGATCCAAGGTAATTAATCAGGCTGATATTTACAGTGCAGGTTCATTGTGCCTCACTTTCACTGTCCACAGTCTGGTGAAGGAGGGGCAGGGGGACAGCTATGCGTTTTGAAGTCTGTGCTAGGATGGGCAGGAACCAAAGCCTCACATCTTAGTAAACCTTAATTATAATGCATTACAAAGAAGCTTCATCATATTCTAAAATGTGTACACTACAAAATGTTGAAGGTGTTTAATAAATGTTAATTGTGTGAACTACCCTTCAATAATTCAGGTCATTTTAAATAAGCTATTTCTGTATTTGGCAAAAGGTAATATTGAGCAAATGCTTTCAGTTCTGTAAATATACTTAGTATTGTGACTGAGAAAATCTGTGTCTCTATGTTCGGTCACCTGGATTGGCAGTATGAGAATGAGGTTAACTGGAAGATGTGTCTCCATGTGCTGTGAGTTAGAGCTGCAGTAAGAGGATGAGGTTAACTGGAAGCTCTGTCTCCATGTGCTGTGAGTTAGAGCTGCAGTAGAGGATGAGGTTAACTGGAAGCTCTATCTCCATGTGCTGTGAGTTAGAGCTGCAGTAAGAGGATGAGGTTAACTGGAAGCTGTGTCTCCATGTGCTGTGAGTTAGAGCTGCAGTAGAGGATGAGGTTAACTGGAAGCTCTGTCTCCATGTGCTGTGAGTTAGACCTGCAGTAAGAGGATGAGGTTAACTGGAAGCTGTGTCTCCATGTGCTGTGAGTTAGAGCTGCAGTAAGAGGATGAGGTTAACTGGAAGCTCTGTCTACATGTTTTGTTTACAGGGTCCAGGTGGAGAGAGCAGGGTCACCTGTACCTAGCTGTATCTCAGTGAAGAGTGACTGGTCAATGGATAATCCACCTTTATTGAAAGGAGAATGCACAGCTGATCCAAGGTAATTAATCAGGCTGATATTTACAGTGCAGTTTCATTGTACCTCACTTTCACTGTCCACAGTCTGGTGAAGGAGGGGCAGGGGGACAGCTATGCCTTTTGAAGGCTGTGCTAGGATGGACAGGACCCAACGCCTCACATCTTAGTAAACCTTAATTATAATGCATTACAAAGAAGCTTCATCATATTCTAAAATGTGTACACTACAAAATGTTGAAGGTGTTTAATAAATGTTAATTGTGTGAACTACCCTTCAATAATTCAGGTCATTTTAAATAAGCTATTTCTGTATTTGGCAAAAGGTAATATTGAGCAAATGTTTTCAGTTCTGAAAATGTACTCATTATTGTGAATGAGAAAATCTGTGTCTCTGTGTTCGGTCACCTGGATTGGCAGTATGAGAATGAGGTTAACTGGAAGCTCTGTCTCCATGTTGTGTGAGTTGGACCTGCAGTAAGAGGATGAGGTTAACTGGAAGCTCTGTCTCCATGTGCTGTGAGTTTGAGCTGCAGTAAGAGGATGAGGTTAACTGGAAGCTCTATCTCCATGTGCTGTGAGTTAGAGCTGCAGTAAGAGAATGAGGTTAACTGGAAGCTCTGTCTCCATGTGCTGTGAGTTAGAGCTGCAGTAAGAGGATGAAGTTAACTGGAAGCTCTGTCTACATGTTTTGTTTACAGGGTCCAGGTGGAGAGAGCAGGGTCACCTCTACCCAGCTGTCTGTCAGTGAAGAGTGACAGGTCAATGGATAATCCACTTTTATTGAAAGGAGAATGCGCAGCTGATCCAAGGTAATTAATCTAGAATATCTAGGACTGCAGATTTTCCAGATGTGCTGAAGACACGTTCAGATGTGCAGCTTGATGCTGGGCATGTCAATGAGAAGATTAGATATCTCATAATCTTGGACTAGGTTACAGCATGTTGACAATTAATGTTGAACAAAACAAAATTAAATTTTGTATACATACTGTCTTAATACATTATGTACAAAATATGTATGAGACATTAAATGGGAAATAGTCATATTAATATTTGTACAGTAAGTAATATTTGTAATATCTGCAGTTCAAATGCCTATGAAACATCACAGGATGCATTGCACTCAAGGCTGATGCCATATTCAGATATTCTTGTTCCCTCTTAAAGTTTATTCTTTGTAGTAATTAAAATAGATGTGACTGAATTTATTTTAACTGTGGCACTGGGAGAGGTGGAGGGAGGAGCAAGCTCCTTGGCTCCTCCCCTTGGACAGCTGTCAGTTCCAGGTCCCTTCTCCAGCCTGGAGAGAATGCAGGGGGTGCATCCTAATACTCAAATTTCGTCTTCTCCTCTCCCCCACTACCACCTCGTCTCCTCTGTGCCCCAGAAACTGATCTCTGTGTCCTCCCTCCCTCCACTGTTCCAAAATCATAGGAGATGAGATTTAGCATCCTTTGGTCGTCTCCTCCAAATGAAGTATTCTACCGTGGAAGCAGTGGCAGTTCATTAATGCAGGCCGCTGGGGCGCCGCCCCCTCCAAATATCTAGAGAAGAAAGTCTACTTAAATGTTAAGCAAAAATTAATTAGAGAATGCAAAATAATTATGAAATAAAAACAGCTTTCTCAGACAATGCCCCTGGTAGTCTGTCAGCACCTGTCAGCATTCATTAAAAATTGGTTCCAATTTTTTGGTTAATTTCTGTGTGAAGACATATACTTCCGGTTTGAAGGGTGCCGGTCAAATAAGAGGCTGCGTTCCAATACTTTCTGTCATCTCCTTCTTTCCTCCCCTCCTTTCCTACCCTGGAAATATTCCAGAAATATGTGGAGGAAAGGAGGGGAGGAAACGAATGGAGGAAAGGAGGAGACGAATCGAAAATTGGAACAGCTAATCCGATTCGCCTGTCATCAAAGTCGACGTCGGCTATTGATGAAGTCATAATTTCGACTGACTCTGAGGATACCAAAGCCAATCAAAATATTCTGTGGGATGGCCTTTTAACCTGACTGGTCGTGAGCACAATGATGTCACCCAGAAATGTGAAAAGACTTCCGCAGTAGGATACATGGATATATCCTCCGTTTGGAGGAAACGAGAAAGGAGAAAAGGAGGAGGCGAGATTTCGCTTTGGAACAGTGGAGGAAAGGAGGACACATAATCGGCTTCCGGGGCACGGAGGACAGGAGGGGAGGAAAGGAGGAGACGAATTTGAGTATTGGAACGCAGCCAGAGTGTGGCTGCGTTCCAAGGCTGCGTTCCAATCCGAAATAAAATCGTCCTTTCACTTCTTCCCTCCAATCGAGTGACCAGTGGCGGTCGGTGAGTTGGAAACAGGGGAAGCACAAACCTCACCTTTAAATCTATCTTTAATTTCAACCGGTTCAACCGGTTACTGTAATTATTTGTGTAGCACCTTTTGAGCAGGGTGCATCCCAAAGTGATTCGCATAGACAAGTAAATATAATTAATAAAATCGGTAATGATAAAATATGGTAAAACAGATCAATAAAGCAACTAATGATAAATAAGTGTGAAGTGTAACAGGGTGTAAAAGTACATAAGTGTAGAGACGGGTAAAAAGATGAAGCAAAAAATAAAAATCAATATCAATATCAGAAGAATTAACCCGAAATTATGCTGCAGTACATATAGGCAATTATACTGGTATGTTTAAATGGCGATTTAAAAACAATGGGCCTCATTTATCAAATGTGACCCGAACGAATTTGATCGTAAATCGTTCGTAAATGCATTTACACAAAAAATGTGGGATTTATCAAAGTTTTCGTATATCAGTTTGTTCGTAGGATCCGAAGAAATTTCACGAGAGCTCTAAAATGTTCGTATTGCGTGCGTAAACGGAAAAACACGGCTGTAAAGCTTGTTTTTTGTGTTGTTGCTTTTATTTTTCCATTCACTCATTTTTTATTTGATTAAAAATGAGTAGCAAATTATTTGGCAGTAATATCTTAACATTATAACGGTTCAAAGTGTTATATAAAATCACAATTGGATTCAACATTAAAACAGGTCATTCGGCTTCATTTGTGTAATACTGATTAATAAAATAATTAGTTTGCTTGCCGAAGGCGCAAACTACTGTTCTCCTATAGAATCTTTACTTCTTAATATTATTATTCCTGGTTCTTCTGGACGTATCTCCCCCAACAGTTTTTAAGGTAGATATACCGAACTTGGCGTGAATATACTGGTCAGGTTGCTTGTATTTTTCTGAGCTATAGATTCATACTTTTTAAACTAAAAATCTTTTTTAAAAAACGCCTCCATTGACTTCACATTGGTGGAATGTTGAGCTTGTTAATGTGGCTAACGTTACTAAGCAACAATTATAACTGCCGCTGCAATTTTAAAGTACGTAGTTGAAAAAATTATCCAAAGAATACAGCATGCTTGCCGGCTAGCTACCTTACCGGACTTGACATTTTGAAATAACTTTTTGGATATAATGACACTGCAATGCTGGTCAGGTATAATGATCTTCAATGACAATTTCAGGTTTTGTACAGAAAGTTCTGCTGTTCTTTGACTGCTTCTAGTACTCTTGCTGCTACTATGTCAGCTCTTAGTTCTTAGTACAATCGTTGTCGTTATTTTTATACAAGGTAAAATGACGTTAGAGAGGGACTGTAGAGTGGAGGGAAAGGCAAGGGAGGGCACACTATTATGGAGGATCCTAATTATGTAATAGTTCTCATTCGAACGAATTATTGAACAAGGGATTCGTTCCAAGTTGATTTCGGGAAAACATGACGGTCCCAACGATGTATTGCATGTGACATTACCACTTCAGCCAACCATGCCCCCTCGCGGGCCCGGGTGCAGTTGCCCCCCAGGATTTATGGCAACAATAAGGCTGGTATACAAAAATTTACCTTCAGAACTGGAGAGTGATTGATCTAAGACCAGGGAAAACAGATCCCGGTCACCCTCCACGGTAATTCCAGCTAACGACGTCTCTCCAATAATTCGCCTCCAGTTTCATGTCGAACCATTTTCCTTTAACCTGTTCCAGCTTACGGCGGAACTTTTGACACCGAATTTACTGCAACAGTTATTTCTTGCCAGGCTTTGGTCTTCCCCGGCCCCGACACTAAACTACTTACACTTCTGAACAAAGTGTTTTTTTTATTCTGTTTCCATTAACAAAACTTCATTCGCCGCTTCAGAACAGTTTTTTTTCTTCTGCCTTTTCTCTGCCTTCTCTTTACATTGCCAGCGATGGGATTTCAAGCTCCTTATATGGTATTTCAGAGGCGTGGATTTATGCTAATCGAAAATTATGTGAACGCGCTTGTCATTTACCATTGATTGGTATTTATCAACACACGCACGAAATATGAACAAATGCTGTGTTTACGAATGTTTGATAAATCCGGCGGAATTTGTTAGTTCCTAGCCGTTGACACATAAATTTACACACAGTTTTACAAAAATATTGATGAATGAGGCCCAATATGTGCACAACAGAAGATTCTATTACTTTCTATGTGGATGATTGACGCAAAGGGTAGCATAATTGTTACATTTCAAGATTCAGAAAATGTAGGTTATTCTTAACAAAATGCATGGCTACTGCAGCTATACTTCCAGCAGCTTATGAGAGATTATGGTTAAAACTTCAATGGCCAAAACGTATATGTGTTTTTGGACTACCAATTAGCTTGATAAGCGGCTATAGAGTGTTGGTAATTTCCTTTGAATCCTTTAAATAACGACCACCACCAACAACTTTTTAATTAATGGATTGTATAATAAATCGGCAACGGAGGTCTTTGAACTTGGTTAACTTTGTTTTTAAATTTGCTACTTCTTTTGTAGCAAGAGCATAATATTCACATAAAGTTTAACATGTGGGCAAGCAAGCGAGCTTTGCCGTGCATTCTGGGCAATATCAACGCTTGGAGGGATGATTTTTGTTGGTTCCGTTGGAGGGAGTGAAACCGAGGGCTTGAGCAAATGAAAATTCGCCTTTGATAGATGTTTTTGGTCTTGTACCCCTGTCATTGTCCATAATGCTTTAGTGCTGACATTTTGAAATAGCAAACAGTGATTAGTGATTCAAACAATTGACAATGCTAATGCATTGGACTGACTTAGATCATTTCGAAACATTATCTGACGCTTTGGAACAATTAAACACTGGCACGTCATCTGAAGCTTCAAAACAATTAAAAGTGCCTTGAAACACTGCCACGCCATTTGATGCTTTGAAAAAATTAGAAATGTTTCGGAACACTGACATAGCTCACTCTTACGAACAATCAAGACTGTTTCCAAATGCTGTGGTAGCTGACTCTAAGCCTGCAATAAGTCTGCTTTGAAGAAGTGGATATTAGTTTAGAGTTATTAACCAGTATAATATACTTCCTCAGATGTCACTATAATACGTTTTATTAAATAGCAACGACTTTGAAATGGTATTTTAAAGTTGGCCACATACATTCATAATTTTCTGGTTGTTATGCAGCATGTAACTTGCAGGAGGAAGCTATATTAGTGACATGATAACATAGGTTATGTGTCATATTTGCACGACCATTGAGGATCATCTGTTTTTAAGAGGGTCGTAAAATATATGCACGTGTGATTATGCAACTACAAGATGCTTGAACTGTTTTATATCCTGCTATATCGTTACATATGTCCAATTCTTCAATGCAGACTATATGCAGATTACTTGTTATGACATACATTTATGTCACCAGCAGATGTCCCCATCACAAGTGTTTCGAAACAGTTCCTTGTTCCTAAGAGTCAGCGGCCAAAGCGTTTGGAAACAGTCTTGATTGTTCCTAAGTGTCAGCTGTGGTAACGTTTTAACACAGTCTTAATTGTTTACAACATAACATAAGCGTCCGATAACGTGGCAGCGTTTGGAAACAGTCTTAATTGTATCAAAGCCTGAATTAATGGAGCAGTGTTCCGAAGCAGTTTTAATTGTTTCAAAGCTGCTGATGAGGTGGCAGTGTTTCGACACAGTCCTAATTGTTTCAAAGCCTCAGTTAACGGTGCAGCTGTTAGAAACAGTCCTAATTGTTTCAAGGCTGCTGATGACGTGGCAGTGTTTCGCAACAGTCCTAATTGTTTCAAAGCCTCAATTAACGGTGCAGGTTCAGAAGCAGTTTTAATTGTTTCAAAGCTGCTGATGACGTGGCAGTGTTTCGAGACAGTCCAAATTGTTTCAAAGCCTCAATTAACGGTGCAGTGTTCCAAAGCACTTTTAATTGTTTCAAAGTGTCAGATGAGGTGGCAGTGTTTCCAGACAGTCTTAATTGTAAGACGTTAATTATGTTATGCTGTAAAGCAGTGACACAGTAATAACTAGGTTTAAATCTTGCCTATCATGTTTGTTGTTTAATCTCGTTTTATAAGTTCAGTTCCTCAGTGAAGACAGAAAAAGGTTAATAAAATCACAAAAACCATGTGTGGAGCTGGTGTTACATGTTACAGACACTATCAATACTAGCAAGCACTCACTGCCAGGAGTATAGCCTAATTAACATGCAATGGCTATGGCAATTACAACTTATACTACATGGATAAACTTCAATTAATAGAAGCAAATTAAATGGTTTGGAAACTCCTGTTTCGGAACACCAATGATAGTGACATCTAGGGGTGATGAATGTCATAAATTAAATATTACATCCTATTGTTAACAGCAAAAAGACACTGTAGTTCGGATTCGGAAAGTAGAACATTGCGAAAAGTCACAAACAGAAACCCAGAGCTTTAGCCATCACACTATTTTGACGGATAATCACAGCATGGGGGAAAATGCATTAAACCAATTGACAACGCTGATGCATTGGAAAGGCTCAGATTGTGTCGAAACCTTAGCATAGCTGATGCCTCAGAACAATTAAGACTGCTTCCAAAAACTGCACCGTTAACTGATGGGTTGAAACAATTAGTAGGACTGTCTGAAGCACTGTTAATTGACATTTTGGAACAATTAAGACTTTGTCTAAAAATTGCACCTTTAATTGAGGCTTTGAGACAATTAGGACTGTCTCGAAACACTGCCACGTCATCAGCAGCTTTGAAACAATTGAAAGTGCTTCGGAACACTGCTCCGTTAATTGAAGCTTTGAAATAATTAGGACTGTCTCGAAACACTGCCACGTCATCAGCAGCTTTGAAACAATTAAGAGTGCTTCGGAACACTGCTCCGTTAATTGAAGCTTTGAAATAATTAGGACTGTCTCCAAACACAAATGCAGCTGACTCTGAGGAACAATTAAGACGTTTCGAAAAACTGCAGCTTCATCCCACACTTTGAAACAATTAAAACTGTTTGGAAACACTGCACCGTTAATTCACACTGAAACAATTAGGAATGTCTTGAAACACTGACACAGCTGATATTTAGGAACAATCTAGACAGCTACTAAACACTTTGCCCCCTGACTCATGGGAACAATGAATTGTTTCCAAACACTTGTGTTGGGGACATAGGCAAAATGTCATTACAAGTAGCCTGCAATAAGACACACAGACACACACACACACACACATTTGTGAGCGTCACTGCGATAGATATTGTAATACTTGTTGAAGAATAGCACATAGTAATTTTTGTCTTGGCTTCCGACTTGTTGGACACATTGGACATCATTTATCAATTTATTCCTAAAACTGTGTGTTAATTTATGCGTTACCTGAAACGAACTAACAAAATCCGCCCTATTTTTCAAACTTTGATGTGGAATTCCGTACATATGTTGATTAATAACTATTACTCCATCATAAACGAGAAGCGCGTTCATGATGTGGTGTTTAGCACCTCTCCTGTGATATTTTTGACGCTCCAGGAATACCACAGGAGCTTGGAATTCCGTTGCAGACAACATAGAAAGGTGGCAAAGAAAAGATTAAAGGAAAAACTATCCATAGCGGTGATCAAAGTTCTTCTCATGGAATTCCAATATTAAAAATAATGGGCAACGTCGCTGTAAGCTTATGTAACACGATGAAAACCACCAATACAGTGCTTTAACTTGACTCATAATTACAAAGCAGGTAGCAGACCAGTGATGCTAAATAACAACATCGAGATAAATGTAACTACCCCAACTATAACCTACCCATTCTGAAGTAAATGCGGTGCTACAAGTCACGACAATAACTATTTACAGTTAATGAACCTGTCACAATAGATAGGTAACCTATGTGTGTAGCTACTGTAAAATTCAGAGGTGATGTTTGATTTGCTAATGAACAAGGACGTATTGAAGCGGTCAGCTAGGCAATTAACATGATCTCTTCCCCCTCGACTTTAAAACGCCACACAAAAGCTATTCTACTAACTTGATTTGTTGAAGGATTTGTTAAGGACGTTTTCCGGCATTTTCCAATGACTGGATGCATTGCTGTCATGGCACACTAGTCGGGTGACCAGATCAAAATGGTCCCAGATTCTATCATGCAAGCATCATCTTGTACGTATGATATTTTCAAGTGGTACAAATTTTATCTTACAGAATTATATATTTAATTTCCCGAAACAGATATTACTTCGAATTTTGCAGAAAACTATACGTTCTCACGAAGATCTCCAGGTTATGTGCGTTATTTGTAGTTATTTAAATACGTATGTAGTGTCTTATTCCAAGAAGACCCTGATCATATTTCAGTGGGGCTTGACATAATGTTATCATGTAAACATGCCGTTAACATTCTAACATTCCACATGGTTCGGAACAAGTTATGTTACGGCCACAAGGAAACATTCCAGGTAAATAACGTGCAAGGAACATTAAGAAAATAGGTCAAAGTTTCTAGGAATATTTTATTTAAGGTTCTGACCATGTTCTGACAACCAACAACTGTTAGCTGGGGTTTAGCCTTCTATGGGATATTTCACTCAATTTCTTTGAGAGGTCCATTGATTAAAAAAAAATAAAACCTAACAAGAATTCAATCTTCAGGAAGGCGAACATTTGCAGTTATTCAGATAGTAGCCTATGTTTCAAATTACATCAGAAGCCTTTGAATATTATTAAGGTTATGAACTCCAGACAGCGTGTGCTTGACAGTTTGATAGCCTGTAACATTTAAACACCAACTCCACACATACTTTTCGTGATTTAATTCTCGTGATTTTATTCACCTTTTCTGTACTCAGTGGGGTATTTACAAAACAAGAGCAAACTGCATCAAACATGAAAGACAAGAAATAAACATTGACAATCATGAGTCTTTGATGAAACACAGAACATAACTTTTCTTCTGACGCTGTGAACTGTCGGAAACGCTCCACATTTGAAGTTGTCCGTTACGTCAAGTAGGAAACGTGATGACGTTAAGCGCGTGCTTCGGTTGGGGCTCCGGAGCAGTGTGCCGAAACACAGCTGCTTCGAATGATTCGACGCAGCTTCGGAGCCCTGTCTCATTTCGCCCATGTCTAGTCTTTGGTTCAAGCTATGTGTTTTTTTCTTCCACCTACCACCCAGCTCAGTGGCCACACCTGCCACTGTGCCACACCACATTATAATTATAGAAAATATTATATATATATATATATATATATATATATATATATATATATATATAGAATAATATTCTGTAACACAAGAAATTCCATCATTAAGATAAAGTTTTAGACTTCCTTGCCCATTAATTATTCATATAATTTCCGTCATTGTTGATTCAGTAATGTTTCTGATAAGAACTATAGTGCCCTGTGGCACCACATGTGCAGTGAGATCCAGAAAATCAGAGCTTCTCATTGGTCAAAGCTAGTTTTTGCTGAATTTTTCACAGAGAAAAGCTGAATACATGCAATCTTTCTCATCTTCAGTCTTACTGTTCAAGCGATTGTTAGGCAAAATTTCATGAGAATTGTGTGTGGGGAACTAATTGAAATCTGATCAGCACTTGGCCATGCTCAATGCGATCCAGTGGATCTACGCATTTAGATTGTGAGTGAAACTAATTTCATGTTTTAGTGGTCATATATTATTCCGTTTAATATTACAGACTGTCTTTGAGAAACGCAAGTACCTAAACTGCTTGTTTTTGTTCCTTGGTTGTGACTTCAAAAAGTTTCTTTTACAGAAATATACTCATTGTTATCGTTATTTCCATTTGCTTTCTTTCTGTCAGTTACTTTTGTGGTCCAATGGTATTGTGTATCACGTTCAAATGTGTTTTTGAACAACCAAACTTGCTCATACTAAACAGGGAAATATTAAGTCCTTCCCCACATCTGAAACTCTTAAAAATTTATGTGGGTATACATGACAACTTAAAATACAATTGGTCATATTTTTAGGTAGGGGCTCCATTGCTAAGGAATGTATTTTCGCAAAAACATTTGAACTTGACTCTCTATGATTCTTGTCCAGCCAGATGATTGGAAATGAAAGGATTATCGCTTAGCTGTAAAATCGCAACACCCATCTTTGACAGAGGTCTATTGTTTTCACTACAGTTCTTATCGACCCATTACTTAAACAATCCCATGTTTTAGCTTTCACAATAGCACATAAACTTTAGACAGTCTGCCTTTCGTGAGCATTTAAACATAAGAATTGTGTCATGTCACCACTGTGAGCTTAGTGCTTAAAGAGACGGATACCTATTAGCCAGATAAGCACATAATGAAAACACATATACTGAATTTTTCAAAATGCTGAAACAGTACCATTTTCAAAATGTAGCACCGTGGTACTTTTTCAGTACTGGCATACCATGCAACACAAGTGCTAATACCACCACCTTTCCCTGAAGAGCATACAGCATCCTATAATATTTAAGCAGGATCTGGCTGCAACCACTCCAGACCTCGACACACAGGCCTCTCCACAGAGAGGCCCTGCTGCATGTGGAGCCCTGCATCGGCTTGCTCAGGGGCAGGTGGTGCTCTCCTGCACAAACCAGAGAAGGTGTACAACATCTTTACGGCCTGAGGGGTTCTGTGTTATATCACACAGTAAAACAGGGCGCCATTTTAGGACTAAAACTGGTGTGTCAGTGTCACCACCTCCACCATACACTCCTTAGTTTCTGTAAGGCTGGGGAGACCCTGTCTTCCTCCTCGTTCACATCATAATGGGCCACACTTCTGTTTGTCTGATCATTTCTTTCTTTACCTCAATATATACATTTCAGGATTATATTATTGCCTGAGAAATAATTCACCCCACTTTAATCTTGTTGGGTTTCCTCAGAGAAGCATTATTCAGGAGCTCTGTGCAGAGGAAACAATTCCTAAAGCAGGACATGTAGATTTTTCAAAGAAGCAAGATTTTACACAAGCTAATTGGGAATGATAACAATAAAGTATTTTTTTTTTTCAGCAAGGCACAAACACATCTCATCATGTTTGGTGTAACATATTGACAACTTTAGTACCCCTTATCTTAACACAAAGAACAAGCTCACAGCACAAGATCACACTTTAATTGCACTAATAAAAGCAACATTAGCATTATACACATAATTTTCCCCTCACAGTTATGAATCAGATGGATTATCAAACACTAGGGTATTATCATATTGATAACCTTAAACATTTGGGATCCCAGCATCTGGTGTTAGGGTGTTATTTGCAGTGCTTTTGATTACATCTTCCGCTTAAATTAAAGGCACATGAAATCAAGTCTCATTATTAGGAACTGAGAATTATTTCATGTCTTTGTTTTAATTGTCATTGTGACATGAACAATTATACACAAATTCTTCACTTACTGTTTTTCTCTGTGTAATTTCTGATTCCTCACAAACCTCTTTGCAGGGTCCAGCAGTCGGCAGAGTCTAGCTGTCTGGAAGAGAAGAGTCCAGAGAAGAGAGAGCAGCGCTTATATTTAACCCTCACAAAACAGGTGCAATATCTCTTTAAATTAACTATCTTAACTACATTTAAACTAACTGTATCATCACTCTGATGTGGTGTAACTGCACAAATTCAAATAAAGTGCTCAGCTATTAACCAGTGTCCACTGGGCCTCCAAGTGGCTCACAGGCTAAAGGTTTCGCTAAAGCATTCAGCGTTCGCTGAGGGTGAGTGTTTGAATCGCTATTTGTAGCCATGGCCGGAGGCTCACATTGGCGAGGTAACAACTGTCCCAGCTTTGGCAGGAATAGTATGGGTTAAACAGGATGTTAAAGTTCATTCTCTAGCAATCACTCCTGGTCAGCTGGGTGCCTGTAGGTGCATGAACTGAACATACGCTGACTGTAAAAATTAAAAAAAAATCCTGTGTTCACTTACTACTTCAGATGACACCAAATAGTTTGGCTGTGTTCAAGGTGGAAAAAACAGAAAAATCCACAAAATCTAAAAAAAAAAAACACCTCAGTGGTAACTTCTTATTTCAGATACAGGTGAGTCGAAGCTGATTCGGTCTCTGGAGGTACTTCAGGAAATAATGTATAAACACATAATAGAAAATAAATAATAATCACAGGAAACATCACAATAGAGAATAAGTAGATAATCAAAAAGATAGCATTCTCTAACCCAGTGGTTTTCAAACTTTTTATATCAGGGACCAAGGAAATTTGGGTCAGGTGATGCAAGTACCTCTTTTCTCACTATCGCTCAAATATATTAATAAACTTTGATAACATCATTCATGAATAAATTGCACCACCAAAAATGAACTTTGTGTCAAGTTAATCTATTAATAAAATCACAAGCTGTCTTTCATGACATAATACATTATACCCTTGCATGCTCTTATGCAGATAATTTAATACCAAACAGCTAGTAAGATTGGACTTTTCATCTAACAGAATGTCAGTTAGCTCTCTCTGCAGTGCAAACATGTGATGTAAAACTGGCCCAGGGGAAAGTCAGTCTGAGAATGGAGTAGTCCTCAGTCTCCATCTCTCTGCAAAGCAGCCTAAAGAGTCTGTGTCCTCAGTCTCCATCTCTCTGCAAAGCAGCCTAAAGAGTCTGTGTCTAAGAGGGTCAGTGCTCTCACATAGTGAACTACTGTAACAGGATCATGCAGAACCTGCTGCAAATCATCTATATGTGATGCCAGAATAGTCTTGCGATGAACCATGTGGTGTGTAACCATTATATCAGGGACTCCAGCTTTGATGGTGGCAACAACACCTCAGCACATGCCGTTCATTGACCCCACACAACCTCCGTCTCAATCCATTGTCAGATAATGGAGCAATTGCAATCAAGTGCAATTATCTGACAATGGACTGAGGCAATTTTGCCTCACAACAAGAAATATTTTTTTCAAACCTTACTGATTAAGCTTTTTAACATAATGTTTGGTGATAAGATCTACTGTCCAGTTTCAAGATTTTTTGGCTTGTCAAGATTTCATTTTTGCTGTGTATGAGACTCCATAAATATTTTCCTTACATCTGATTAGTCAGAGTTGTGGCAGTTGATTGTTTGCAAAAACTAGAAGGCCAGCAGCCGGTGAGGCTATAGAGAAGCTTATTGAGTGACATGAGGGTTATTTCAGTCTCTCTGATACAGCACACCTCTTCATGTGTTTATTTCAGTCACTCTGATACAGCACACCTCTTCATGTGTTTATTTCAGTCTCTCTGATACAGCACACCTCTTCATGTGTTTATTTCAGTCACTGTGATACAGCACACCTCTTCATGTGTTTATTTCAGTCTCTCTGGTACAGCACACCTCTTCATGTGTTTATTTCAGTCACTGTGATACAGCACACCTCTTCATGTGTTTATTTCAGTCACTCTGATACAGCACAGCTCTTCATGTGTTTATTTCAGTCTCTCTGATACAGCACACCTCTTCATGTGTTTATTTCAGTCTCTCTGATACAGCACACCTCTACATGTGTTTCTTTCAGTCTCTCCAGCACACTCTGATGAAGCTGAAGAAGGAGGAGCTGAAACAGTTTCACAGCCATCTGAGTCAGTATTACCCAGAATGGACTGAGAGACAGCAGGAGGACCTTGAGACCCTGCACATAGTTGAGAAGATGCTGGAGATCTATGGCAGTGAGAAGTCTTTAAACATCACACACCTGATGCTTTACCAGATGAAAAAGGGTCAGAGAGATCTCACCAATTCTCTGGAGAGAGATGAGCATCAGAGTAAGAGTTCTCTCTCATTGCTAGTGTGTTTACTGTAGAATGCTGATTTACTGTGCTCTATTTACTATGTCAACAAGCTAAAATTAGCCAGGTTGTTCTGATATGCCTTCAAAGTGAGACATACTTGAATCACACATTAATTATAGCAGCATTTAGAATGAAATAATGGAAGATATACAAAACATTTTCCATTTTCTTTTCAAATAACCTGCTGTTTGACTGAAAATGTGAAACACTAACAGATACGTGTAACATACAGAGCCCTAATTTAAGGATGTTAAATGTAGGTAAAAGTTGTTAAAAAAAGATGAAATGACCTTTTTCATAAGTTTTGAGATCTTAATGGTTGGTGTTTAACCACAGAGGAATGTCGTGATTTGAAGGTGTGACTTTGCATCGGCCAATCTCACTGGCCTTCTTTTTTATGACTTCTCCACCCCCTGGTTTCCACCTGAACTGACCTGATCAGCCCCACAGCAGCGACCATCTCCAGAGGACTCAGAATTCATCCCCAGCCAGCAGTACCTCAAGCTCAACATGCTTGTATTTGGTGAGTCCACATGGAATATTACTAATCAAAGAACTGAGAGGATCATGTTTGGTTCTTATGTATTCTACAGTGTGTATTCTACAGAACGAGTAGAACATGTTTGAAGATAATACAAACGATTGTGTCAACACTTTATTCTTTTTTGTGTTACATGATTGAGTTTGACAGTTGTTGAGACCCATTTAATTTATATTCTTTTTTTTCTGTACAATAACATAGAAAAAAGTGGGGAAAAAGGAAAAATACATTGAAAATGAAACACTGAACAACAACAGCTCTAAAACCAAAAATAAAATAATTAATGGAAGCTGGTGGTAGCTACCTGGTTAGCAAGCTAACCTTATGGTTAGCTTTAGCTGTGAGGTTCCTTTCAATAACTGCAAAAACGTAATGATATAAATTAAACAATACATTTAACCAGTACAAAATTTATGATTATTACAAAATATACTTTATACATATAAAGTCTTAAGCTACCTTTAGTCTGCCAGGGGGCACAAGGACATCCCAGCCGCGAGGGAGACACAACTGCTGTCATGGCAAGTGGAATCACTATGCTCTACATTACACATACCAATGCTGCTGACGACCATGAATTCCAAGGACAGAGCCTCACAGCAAACACAGAGAATCAATGCCGAATCTGGGGGTGCAGGGCAGGTGCATTTGGGTTTGCAAAGAAACCACTTTCTCACTGATGCATGATGAAAAAGACACAAATCCAGCTCATATTTACTCTCATGGGAGGAAAACTATGGTGCACCTGCTACTTTTGTACCACTCAAAAATGTCAATATTTACGCTAAACAACTGCGTTTGCACATTGCTCTGCCCTTTTGTGCAGTTTAAGGAGGGGCCAAAGTGTTCTTTTATGTGATTTTGACTTTTTCTTTTCAAGTTGATTCCTTAATGACAAAGTTTATCATCTAATTTAAACAAATCAATAAAAGAAATTCATATTTTACTGATTAGTTTAAATTGTTTCATTTTCTCTTTCTCAGCTGGATGCATAATGAGAGCCCATAAGGCAATGAAATCTGATCTGAAGAAGAAGTCTGAATGCATATTTGAAGGTTTAGTACAGCAGGGCCACCCAACCCTCCTCAATGAGATCTATACAGAGCTCTACATCACAGAGGGGGGAGGTGGGGGGGTCAATAATGAACATGAGGTCAGACAGATTGAGGCAGCATCCAAGAGACAAACCACACAGGAGACTGCAATTCTCTGCAATGACATCTTTAAACCTTTACCTGGACAAAAGAAACACATCAGAACTGTGCTTACAAAGGGCATCGCTGGCATTGGGAAAACTGTCTCTGTGCAGAAGTTCATTCTGGACTGGGCAGAAGGAAAAGATAATCAGGACATTAATTTAATCTTCACTCTTCCTTTCCGAGATCTGAATTTGAAGAAAGAGAAAGAATTCAGTTTGATGCAACTCCTCCAGCACTATTTTCCACAGCTGAAAGAGATTAAAAGTGTTGAACATGATGAAGTCAAAGTTGTGTTCATCTTTGATGGTCTGGATGAGTGTCGACTTCCACTAGATTTCCAGAACAATGAGATCTGCCGTGATGTAACAGAGTCAGCATCAGTGGACGTGCTGCTGACCAACCTCATTAAGGGGAATCTGCTTCCCTCTGCTCTCCTCTGGATCACCTCCCGACCAGCAGCAGCCAATCAGATCCCTCCTGAGTATGTCCACCAGGTGACAGAGATACGAGGGTTCAATGACCCACAGAAGAAGGAGTACTTCAGGAAGAGAATCAGAGATCAGAACCAGGCCAGCAGGATTATCTCACACATAAAGTCATCCAGGAGTCTCTACATCATGTGTCACATTCCAGTCTTCTGCTGGATTTCTGCCACAGTTCTGGAGACATTATTGGGTAAAGCAGACAGTGGAGAACTGCCCAGAACTCTGACTGAAATGTACACACACTTCCTGCTCATTCAGACCAATGTGAAGAATCAGAAGTATCATGGCACCAATGAGACAAACCCAAAGAAGATCTCAGCATCAGATGCAGAAATGATCCTGAAACTGGGGAAGCTGGCTTTTCTACAGCTGGAAAAGGGCAATCTGATATTCTATGAAGAGGACCTGAGAGAGAGTGGCATTGATGTGAGTGAAGCTTCAGTGTACTCTGGGGTATGCACAGAAATCTTTAAAGAGGAGTCTGGGTTGCATCAGGAGAAAGTCTACTGCTTTGTGCATCTGAGCATTCAGGAGTTTCTGGCTGCCTTGTTTGTGTTTCATTCATGTGTAAATGAGAACAGAAATGCACTCAGACCAAAGAAATCACGAGGAGAAGCTGGAAGAATTCAGCTGTCTGAGGTACACAGGAGTGCAGTGGATCAGGCCTTATGGAGTAAGAATGGATACCTGGACCTTTTCCTCCGATTCCTTCTGGGCCTCTCACTGGACTCCACTCAGACTCTCTTGGGAGAACTACTGACGCTGGCAGGAAGTAAATCACTCATATACTCCAACAGAAAACTATTCACACAAACAGGAAGTAGATCGGAGAGCATTGAAGAAACAGTCCAGTACGTTAAGCAGAAGATCAGTGAAGAGTCTTCAGCAGAGAGGACCATCAATCTGTTCCACTGTCTAAATGAACTGAATGACAACTCTCTAGTGGAGGAAATCCAGACTTCCCTGAGATCAGGAAGACTTTCTGATAAAGAGCTGGAACCACACCAATGCTCAGCTCTGGCCTTTGTGTTACTGATGTCAGAGGAGGTCCTGGATGAGTTTGACTTGAAGATGTACAACACATCAACAGCAGGTCATCAGAGACTGGTACCAGTAGTGAGGAACTGCAGGAAGGCCAAGTGAGTACTGTTACATCATTCATAATGCAGATGATTGACACTGATATTTGCATAAACAGTTTATAATTGTGTGAGAATAAAGTGCATGAATCTAGCTCACCTATATCATGACCAAAAGCTTGTGTCTACCTTCAGAAAATATTCATGAATAATATTTCAGAAGGTAATATTTTCTGTTCCATTTTCATATACCCCTGTGTGTGTGTAGTAAAGAAAAACCAATGGTAAAATACTGTAATCTGAATGTGATATTATAGTTGAACAGCTGGCCATGTAGGATGCAGAAAATGAATCTACATATTCATTTAATAGCATTTTTATACTTCAGTCTCAAGTGTCAAACCTCACTGCAATTGAGGTCTTCCTCATCTCCACAGCATCCTCTCTGAATGTGGAATTTGTGCTCTAGGTATAGAGGTAGGGGTTGGGGGGGGATCACAGGGGGTTGTGAGCTCACTGCATTTCCTGCACAGCTTGGGCATGCTGGAACCTTCAGCTACAAACAGGTCATGCTGGGCATTTTGGTCTCTGTCTGTGGAGGATGGGTGGGGTGTTGTGCCATCCTTATTGTTCTGATCTGGCCTGGCACAGCAATGGGTTCTGAACAGCTGATATTGTGTCTCTATTGAAAAATTAAAAACTAAAAGACAAATACATATTTTACAAAGGGGCATGCATTGTCGTAAGTTTTAGTGATTAAAGTCTCTGGTGAAATTATAGTGGCAAGCAAACAATGGTGGAGAACCTTCAGATTCAACCTGGTGGGCGTACAAATTCATGAGTCAAATTACTGGTCACTCCTGAATGCTGGCCAGGGTGCATATTTACTAACACAAACATAAACATTAAATGCAGCGATCTGACCAACTTTCCTGTGGTCATCTTTAATACGAAAGCCAAATAGTCCAATATTACAGTGAAAAGAATCATTCTGTCCATTGAAAATACACTGTGATCCAGTGGTGTTCTAAAGGCCAGTAAACTGGGGGATGGGGGACCCATTGTTCTGGAACTGGCCTGACTGTTTCGAGGAGTCCCCTTTTCCCCTGGTTTCAAGTTACACTGGAGGATACCCTAGAGCCAACCCCTCAGGCACAGGAGGGAGCTTATTGGTGGGGACTCTTTGCCCCGTAAGTGACCCCAGTACTCTCCACCAATAGGCACAGGGCAGCATGCACACTTTGTTTAGGTCCCTCTCAACTCCTCCCCAGACAGACACACACTTCCGGAGTGAGAGGATGCAGCATTTCTCTGTTGGAGACGGCTGTATTTAAGTGTGCGTGCTTGCCAAAAAAACCACACACACACACACACACACACACCCTTACCCAAACCCTGAATCCCCCACTCCAAGTTCCCCACACCTGTGTGTTCCCCATCGAAATAAAGCTCCAGTTCATGGAAACCTGTCTCCGTGTTCTTGCCGACACCCCCGTGGCGATCACCCTACAGTTCAACCACACCTTAGGGATCCGAAGGAGCAGGCACAGTTTGCAGTAGGCACTCTGCCCTTCACTACAGTAGGTCTATCTGTATGTGCTGTAGGTTTGATCTTTGAAAAATTAAACTTGCTAGCGATAATGCAGGCCAGGCAACGCTGTCAGGCACAACTTCATAACTTGTCAGACAGTTGTATTAGATGTCAGCTTCAGTGCAGTTACCATCATCTTCAATACATCCTCATTAATAGTAAAAATCTCAAAACTGCACGAAAATTCTTTAACTTCGCTCTTTTTGTGAGGTTTCATAAATTCCTCTGAGGTAATGTTTTGCAAAACTTTAATGTCCTAGCATTCTAAATGTCAGATCATCCCTATGTCAGCTGTTCAGAACCCATTGTTGCATCAGGCCGGATCAAATTTCCTGGACGGATCAAATTTCGCATGACAGCTCCTCTGTTGTCCGCTGGATGACCGGTGCTCCTTGCGGCTCTTTCGGCGATGGTTATGGAGTTGGACTTGGCGGCGATGCCATCTTCCTCCCCAGGTCCTCATGAGATGAACAGTGTTGATATCTACAGGAGACTCAAATACAATCCAAACACAGCTTGCAAACCAACATTACAAGATTATTACATCTTTCACCACTAGGAGTAAGCAAAGGGTCTTTGCTATTCTGGTTAAAAGGACACTTAATCTAAAACTGTGACTCACAGTAGAGATAATGATGGTATATTCTGTTATGCAGTCCTGTCTTCAGTAAATGTTAATGAATAATAATTCAGAAGGTATCTGTTCCACTCTCATATATCCCTAGGTGTATGTAGTAAAGAAAAACCAATGGTAAAATACTGTAATCCACATGTGATGTTATGGTTGAACAATTGGCCATGTAGGATACAGAAAATAATCTACAATATGAAATTCATTCAATAGCATTTTTATACTTCCATCTTAAGCTGATGACATGCTCATGTATTTGACCTGTGTTTAGACACTCACCACCAGGGTGCTGCTCACTCTCTCAAAAGCATATTGATTCATTGGAGTTTCAGAAATTATCACCCTGGGAAACTAAAAATCCCAAAGTTATGGAATTACTAATTTTACAAAATTGTTTTAAAATTAGTTTTTTATTGCTTGTGAATAGTGTTCAAATCTCTACTTCTCAAATACTCAGACATAATTTAACTTAGATGCTGCCCCTGTCAGGGGGATCATGTCATCCATGCACAACCAACACCCCACCTGCCTGTCCCTCCCATACCCCCCATCTGAGTCTGTCCAAACCAATCCAACTCACCCCAACCCTAGAAGGCCCCTCCCATCCTGCCCCCCACATACACAATGAGAGAAATGCTATGGAAAGAGATGGAGAGACTGTGGAAACAAAGAGAAAGAGCTTAGAAAGAAAGAATGAAAGCAACATATGATTTGCATTTTACAGCTTTCATGTTTTGGATATCATAAATATTTAATTATATTGTCTTACAGAATAAAAGAAAATTGCATCATGTGCATGATATTTGCCCAGCAGTAGACATAAATTCAGAATAAAGTTCTGTGAAGGTCTTGATCATAGTGGTCAAACATCACAGATTGAGGGTTAAAACATTACTCTGACTTTTGCATTAACTGGCCACTTGGTTTCAACAAGAAACAATATGAAATAATTGTAATAATAACAATATTACTTGATATATTTTATCTGATGATCATTTTCCACAATCCATTTAACAATATTCACATTAACATTAAAAAGTGACAGTAGGTTAATGTATTGTGTAAAAAGTGACAGTAGGTGTTGCTGAATTGTGTTAAAAGCAGACCTGTCCTCAACACCTCTATGAGCTTTATAGGCAAATTGCATTGGGTCTAGTAAACCCTCTGCTTTGGTATGTAGCTTTTACTTGACCAATCTCTCAAATGATTTCATGACCAATGAGGTCTTTGGGGGTTTTGTTCTTTGCTATGGGTAACAATGATTGACTCCTTGTAGAGTTTGGGTACTCTCTTATCATTCTATGGATAGGTTAAACTCATAGGAGAAAATATCACACAGCTGTAATGCTCATATTTTAAGTAGTTTTCTGGTGATCCTATTTGGCCCAGGTCTTTTACCAGTTTTCCATTTTCTGAACCTACCTTTTACATTTCAGGGACCGAACATGAACTTAGTAGACTTAGGGCAGGGGTGTCAAATTCATTTTAGTTCAGGGGCCACATATAGTCCAATTTGATCTCAAGTGGGCCGTACTAGTAAAATCATAGCATAATAACCTATAAATAATGACTTTCTCTCTGAATTTTTTCACAACACCTGCTTTTTTCCCGATCATTGATGGCGCACCATCTGTAGCCAGGCTTACAGCACGGGCCCAGTCCACCCCGACCCCGTCCAGTGCTCCAACGAGAGAGTTGAAAATGTCATTTGCTGTTGTGGTGTCCGTCATAGGCACCAACTCAAGGAACTCCTCGGTGACGGTCAAAGTCTCATCAACACCACGAATGAATATGGCCAGTTGAGCAACATCAATAATGTCTGTGCTCTCATCAATTGCAACTGAAAGTGTAACAAATGACTTGACTTTGTGCTTCATTTGGCTTTCCAAATCTGCCGAAAGATCTGAAATCCTATCTGCCACAGTGTTTCTCGTCAGGCTAAAGTTGGCAAAACCCTGTCGCTTCTCAGGGCACACGATTTCTGCAGCCTTCAGCATGCATGTTCTCATGAAGTCACCCTCACAGTATGGCTTTGATGCTAATGCCATTTCGCTAGCAATAAGGTAGCTAGCTTTCACTGCTGCATCACTGATATCTCAGCTACGGGTAAAAACAGACTGCTGTTTCCTCAGACCAGCTAACAATTCATTTATCTTCTCTCTTCTCAGTTGTCCTGAGTTGCAAGCTGTTGTATTTTTCGCCATGATGAGTCTCATAGTGACGCTGAATAACATATTCTTTGAGCACTGAAACCTGCTGCGTACACACCAAGCACACGGGTTTCCCATTCACCCTCTGTGAATAAATAGGAAACGGTCCATTTTTCTTGGAAAACTCTACACTCTGAGTCCACTTTTCTCCTTTTTGAAAAAGACATTTTGGGTAATGAGGGTGCCAGAGTGTAATGTTGACAGTAAAAGAACACGAAGAATAGATTATAATAACGATAAGGCAAACTTGCCCATCATGGAACCCCCCCAGCTCCAGACATGTTTTATTGGCAGCTTCAGCATGAACAGTTTTCTTGCTTGACAGTGTTGTGTGTGTGACCCCAAGTGTACAAATGTAGCAGTTACTTTTATTGAAAAATTGTGGTTAATGTCTTCTCTGTAATTTTTACACTTTTCAAAGTCATCCCTCAGGCCGGATTGGACTCTCTGGCGGGCCGGTTTTTGCCCGTGGGCCGTATGTTTGACACCCCTGACTTAGGGAGTACTTTTACACCTGGTCACCATGCGTGTTGGACTGATTGGATATATCCGACTGTGTGAACACATTCCATTTACACTTGGCCCCATAACTGAGTCTCCATGAGACAGATATAAATCTGATTTCCTATCCATGCATTATAAGCAGTTATATGGCACTGTCTTCTGGAATGTAGGCAGTCAAGATGATACCAGGCGCCAAAATTTAGCTTCATGTCATTTTACAATTAAATTTACAATTTTGGCTTTTCTCCAACCATGTGAATCATTCATACTGTTTTGCACATATTGACTGTGGGGGGTCTTATTTGATGACTTCTGTGTGCTGATGTGTTTCCATTTGGGAGGTGTAAAGATTACGGCCTGAATGCAGTGTGCGAACTTGTAGGCCTACTTACTTTATGTCAGCACATCTGACATATAATAATCAGTTAATGACCACATCAAACCTCCACATGGGAATCAAAACCAAAAATCACAGTATGATATGACCAACTAAAGCAGGGCACACATATCTACTACTATACATCTGCAGAGTGATGTACTATATTCTCGAGCTTGTCATCAAGCTAACATTTTTGGTAGAAGATGCCTCTGGCTCTGGTTGCTCTTCAGAGATGATTGGCTAAGATTTTTTGGTAAATGCTAAATTTGTGAGTAAGCTTCCTTGTTTTCTTTTTGACATATCTGTATGCTGACTACAAAACAGGGAAATGAATTAGGGTGATTTGGCGTGCAAACTGAGTGGGACTAAGAGAGTTTGTTTTTTTCTGATCTTTGAGTTAAAGTGAATGAAGTTTATGATATTGTGCTGCAATGCTTTGATGGTGATGGCTAGAATAGCATGCATGTCGGTATCTTTATTAAAGTGAATTAGTGATGAATCACCCACATACATAAATCATACATCAATAATAGCCTAATTTTACGCATGATCCATGATGATGAACATACAGAAAAATAGAAATGCATGGCAAAAATAGCATATTGTCAATATTTTAGAGACCCCCCAAAATTTCACAAATCATGTTTTCTGTGGAGCTCATGTGTTATTAAGAGGAGCCAAGCTCCCCCTGGCTCCCCTGCCTGAATGACCAGATACTGTTTAGTAAAATTACTTGCCAAGCTTTGACATTTCCACGCGGTTTTTTTGTAATCAAGATACCATTTAAATGTAGTTCAGACATTATGTTGTTCCAGTATTAAAAAGTAACTACAATATGTTCACCTTCATCCAGCCATTTATAGCTTGACCTTATGAAACTCCTTTGGTTTTATAGATGTACAGTTGACTCATCTTGCTTTTCAAATGAGCTAATTTAGTTCAGTTTTCTTCTGGTTTACATACATTGTATGTACTTCAAAATTAATATTTATGATCAATTCATTTTCCTCCCTTTTTTTCATAACGTGATTTCATTGCTAGGGTTTTGTATCTCAATCTAATTAAACCACGTTTGCTGGCTTCCTAACTGCTGCTAGGCCATTGGTTACTTGAGTAATAAAATAATATGCTTACAGTCATACTTAGCGTTATATTTTCTTACTCACTACAACTGAGTTGAAAATGATGTATGATAGTAATAGCTAGTTGCTGAACTTTACACGATCTTAATTGTTTGGTTAGGTATGTTATTTGTGGATCGACCTAGCAAGCTCACATTAGCTAGCTGTAATTCACAGCTGCTAGGTAGCCAGTTACCCACCTATGCCTACGTCGGAAAATTTGATAGCTCTTAAGCAATTAACGTATGTGTATTTAAACGTACGCATGCGCATTATTGTCCAGGATCACGTGTGATCATGTGACAGTGTTATAACAATTAAGGGGGTGAAACGTCATATTGCCGACGGAACCGGAAATAGGGGGGGCGCAGGCCGTGCAGGGGGCGCAGGTGGTGCAGTTACACCGCAACTCGGGCTGGCTTAGTAGTGCCTGTCCCAAGTTGCACATGCGTGGTGTTGCGCAAGGATGGGCGACACCAACGTTAAGCGTTTGCGGCAATAAAAAGGGGAAATAACTGCGCATAAGAAATGTAATGTTCATATAAGTAATTTTAATAATGTTTATAATGGGAATGTTGAAGATTCCATCATGTATTGTTAGTAATGCTGCTCTATAATAATTGTATAGATTAAAACGAGCAGCTGGTATGGTCCTAGGGGGAGGGGCTTAACCTTTAAAAAGCCCCAGGTTTTGATTTTAGTTTCCTGCTGATGGCTCAGTGATGTGCACTGTTTTGACATTGGTGTTCCTACGTTGGAGTTTTTTGGTAAAATTCATAAAACCAGTAACTATCAAACTATCAACTAACAAAAGTTTGGTCACAGGTCATTGAGACATGATCACCATCAGAACAGACACACTGCACTGCTGATCAGATGTGAACTAAAAACCCCCTTGCCTTCCTGTGACTACTCCTGTGAACCTTTAGCTGTGTGATAATTTCTGCTTTTTTACTCTCATTGGAAGGAAATACAAACTTCTCACAACTTGTCAAGCTAACTCACTATTCACTCTAAAGGCTGGAATTTGCTTTCATACTGAAATACAGTACAAAAGGATCTGATAACTCCATCCTTAGCCCTGCTGTCCACACTTGGCTCAGGGGCATGAGTAGGGCCATGAGTGAGGCTTAAAGCCCAGAGTTAGCCTGAAAAAGACTGTGGAAAAGGTAGCTGGGCCATTAGCCCCAAATTCTGATAGAACTGAACAGAGGAAAAGGGGCTATCTGGGTCAGAAGCACAGCTGTAGAACTGTCAGACTTGAGCAGGACATCTTATGCTCAGGTGTAAAGTGCTGCAGTTGGAGAGTGTAGCACAGACGTCTTCATCAGAGCATTGTAGATCTTACAATCCTCATTATCACTCTTTATCAGTGAGCACTATCAATACTACATTTATTATTATTAACAAATATTAAGTGTTAAATATTAACACATCACCTCTTTCTTTCAGACTTGGCAGCTGTGGTCTTACAAAGAAGTCCTTTGAAGTTGTGGCCTCAGCTCTCCAGTCATCAAACTCACCCCTGAGAGAGCTGGACCTCAGCTACAATAACCTGGGAGATTCAGGAGTGAAGCTGCTCTGTGCTGGACTGAAGAGTCCAAACTGTAAACTACAGACACTGGACCTCAGCTACAATAACCTGGGAGATTCAGGAGTGAGTCTGCTCTGTGCTGGACTGAAGAGTCCAAACTGTAAACTACAGACACTGGGGTGAGTAATGCCATGTACTTTGTGACTTTTTAGTAAATAGTTAGTGATTGTGGCTCCATACAGAGAAACCTTAAACAGCTCCTTCTCTCAATCAAACTTTTCTCCAGCCTTCCATCCTTTGTCCACATTTGTCCCATCCCTCTCTTCTTACTTCTTTATCATAGCACAGTAAAGCAGGATAAAACCTGTGGGTTGTCAGCTGTGTGGTTCCAGACCAGAATTATCTGGTGTTGAAGTTCAGTGTGAAAGTTGGAACATGTGTGTGTGTGTTCTATCCATAGACTGGTGTCAAGACAGCAACATGCACTTTATGGTTATTTACCCTGCTCCCTTCTTTTATGGTCCCTTGCCATGCACCCAGACATGGCCTGAGAGGGACAAATGGACTCCACCCCTTTTGTAAATACCCCTGAATCAGTGACCAAAGAGGCAACAGGCTTTTCAAGCATGGCAAGGAGCAGAGCTTTACTCAGAAACCAAAACAAAACACTTATGACAGCCAAAACTCTCCCTCTAGTTCCTTCCCCTTCTGGAGCATGTGTGTGTGTGTGTATGCGAGCGAGTGAGCAAACAGGTTTACTTAAACTATCCTGGAGTTACTCGTTAGAACACCTGCAGAGCCTGCAGCATGTAGGTAGGAGATAGTTTGTCGGACGTGGCGCGCCCTTTTCTTGGTGATCGCATCAGCACTGAAGCTCTAATAATTTGCAGAGCTTTACATGGGGAGAGGGAGAGTAGACCCTGATCTTTGTGAATTTTCCCATTTTCTGAGCAATCAATAATTAATTTGATCAACATTCTCCAGTGTCATATTTCAAACACAAGGCAGCTGTTGGGACTTAACTGAAACTCCTACATAAAGAAAGGGAGCGGAATCGTATGTCTTCTTTCAAAGGTTTACAATTGCGCATATATTACAGACGAAATGAATGACTTTTCACTATATCCTTCAAGCGCTAGCAACATGTGTTTTCTTAGTTTAGTTACTTCCTGTACTTCTCTTTTACGCTTTTCTCTCAGTACAGCTCTTAACTGAAGCATTACTGCCAGCTAGCGGTCTGGAAGTCACTGTAACCATTTAATTCACACCTTTGAACTACTTGTGTCTCAAATAAACTTACATTTTTAACCATATGAATACACTATGAATTAACTATTAATTACTCGGTAAACAATAAAATACAACAGCAGCTGTTACGGCCAACCATGTGTGATACCGACAAAACATACAAACAGGTCAATATATGAAAACAAAGTCACAAAGTTTATTTAAGAAAAAGGAGAAAACTATGAAGCAGATTCAACACATACATACAAATACACCACAACTGAATGAAAATAAAGCCGTTACCCTGGCAGGGAGATTAAGAGGTTCCTCGCACCTACCCACAGTGCGACCCCAGGGCTGAGGACGGCAGGAGCACTCCACTTTTCCTGATGGGCAACTGCGTGTTCAAAGAACAACAGGCCCCACTCCCCACCGTAACAAAAATACAGCTACCACGGAAATAGCCTAACGAAAACAAAAGGAACGTAATTAACAAGAAGTAATTTAAACAAATAAACTCAAGAGCCAAGTATGACCACGTCCGTCCAGAGAGAGAGCTTCAGCCTTTTGCCGCCAACCTTTTAAATCAAAAGCTCCTCCCATGGGATTACCTGCAGAAGGTAAAAGGAAAAAAGAAAACACGCATAACAGCAGCACATCATTCCAAGGTGCTTTATTGGCATGACATGGGCTGTGTTGCCAAAGCAAATGGTACAGTTAACACAATAACAGAAGAAATAACACAATTACAGGGAAAAAAGGAACAAACATGAATGCATACAATGAATGACTATTAACTAACATTTATACATTTATTATATTCCAGCACTGGTGACAGGTTGCTACATATAGAGCAGCCAGAGAGGCTGTGTGTCCTTCACCCAGTAAGATTGGTGATTGTCTCTCCCCAGGGAGTATTTCAGTATTTCAATATATTCTTTAAAATTTTTCAAAGAAGTCTTTGTGAATTTTTGTGTAATTTGTGTAATCAGTATAGGAGGAAGTGTAGCTCTGTCTCAGCCTCACCTGTCTCACAGTGATCACGTATCCTCTCCTCTTTGGGGTGCCTGTTTTGCTTGTGTCTGCCTGTTTCAATGGCCAGGCTGTATTTGGTTTGGATCTGTCTCTGCTTCATATCTCTGACAGTGGAGAGATATTCTGCCAGTTTGTAATTTCTGTTGAACACAGTGTAGCAATTTAATTTGTTTTATGGTTTTGTGATTTTGTTCCAGTGCTCCCAATAAGAATCTTTTGTTGGATTTATTAATTGGCTGATTTTAATTGAAGCAGTGCTGGTCTGAAACATGTCATCGTTAGTATTGTTAGTTGTTATTTGGTTTGTTAGTTTAATGGTCAGCTGAGAGGACTTCTATTGGGGTGTAGCTCTTGGGATAGGAAGGCCTTATATTGGAGGGAATTTGGTTTGCTTGTTTTCAGATGAATCAAGAAGCAGAACCAGGTCATCTGCATATAATAAAAATGTAATTTCTGTGTCATGTAGAGTAAGTCCAGGAGCTGCAGAATGTTCCAACATTGTGGCCAATCCATTCATGTAAATGTTAAATAATGTTGGACCCTCTCCAACGCTGCAACCCTGTCTCACCCCACAACCCCGAGTGAAGAATTCTGTTCTTTGATTGTCAATTTTCACTGCACATTTGTTGCATAATCTACCACACTGTTCCCAAGAGCTGAGCTGTAAGTGAACCTTCCAAAGGAGTCCCATCTGATCCTGCCATTAATGATATTCAGACCCAAGGTTTGACAGAGAGACACTACCTGTCTACCATTTTTATTAATTACATTGTCGTGGCTGTTTGTGGTTTTTATGATTGGAGTGTGGTACATAGGAGATTGGCCAAAGATGTGTTTGTTTCCTTCAGTGGTGAGGAAGTCAGAGAGAGTACCTGTCCTGGCGTTTAGGTCTCCACAGAGCAGCACACTTCCCTGGGCCTGGAAGTGGCAGATGTCTGTGTGCAGATCATTAAAAATGGATGCTTTGAAATAGGGAGTATCCAATGGGGGGGGGGGGGGGGGGGGGGGGGGTGTAGATTGCACATAGGTACATATCTTTCTAAAAAAGATGGAAAGATTTTTTTATTTATTTTTAACCAAAGGTAAGTCTCACCTGTTTTTACTGGGTCAATGCATTTATTTATTTCTTCCTTGTACCCCACAATAATTCCTCCAGAATCTCTGCCATGATTTATATGCGTATGTTTAAGAGAAGGGAGGATTATCTCTCTAAAGTTGGGTGGGCTTTCTGTGGATACATCAGCACAACACCAGGTTTCACTGAGTAGCACAATATCAACATTTTCTAAACTATTTACACATTCAGGATCTGTGCTCTTCAGACCAAGTGATGAGGACCACAGACCCTGGATGTTCTAGCTACAGATTTTTAGAGTCAAAATGTAAATATAAATGTATGGAAAAATGAAATAAACTGCAAATAGGAAACCATATATGTAATTGATTTACAAAGGATTTCCTTATGGTTGGACATGTATATTGTATACTCTTCATTATAATAATTATGTATTTATTTATTTATCTATTTCTTTTACTCACTCACTCTTAAGTTATTTATTTATTTATTTGCAGATCTCTCTCATGTCTGAGCCAGCAGGGCTCTGAGTGGCTGCAGCACAGCTGGGTCCAGGCTGTGTGTGCTGGGCTGCAGCATAGCTGAGTCCAGGCTGTGTGTGCTGGGCTGCTGCATAGCTGAGTCCAGGCTGTGTGTGCTGGGCTGCAGCACAGCTGAGTCCAGGCTGTGTGTGCAGGGCTGCAGCATAGCTGAGTCCAGGCTGTGTGTGCTGGGCTGCAGCACAGCTGAGTCCAGGCTGTATGTGCTGGGCTGCAGCACAGCTGAGTCCAGGCTGTGTGTGCTTGGCTGCAGCATAGCTGAGTCCAGGCTGTGTGTGCTTGGCTGCAGCATAGCTGAGTCCAGGCTGTGTGTGCTTGGCTGCAGCATAGCTGAGTCCAGGCTGTGTGCGCTGGGCTGCAGCATAGCTGAGTCCAGGCTGTGTGTGCTGGGCTGCGGTGCTGAGTGGTGGGTTGTGGGGGGGCGGGGGGGGCGGGGTGGGCAGCGTGGGCATCCTGCCTACCCCTGGTGCTGTGAGTCCAGGCTGTGTGTGCTGGGCTGCAGCACAGCTGAGTCCAGGCTGTATGTGCTGGGCTGCAGCACAGCTGAGTCCAGGCTGTGTGTGCTGGGCTGCAGCACAGCTGAGTCCAGGCTGTGTGTGCTGGGCTGCAGCATAACTGAGTCCAGGCTGTGTGTGCTGGGCTGTGGTGCTGAGTGTTGGGTTGTGGGGGGTGGTGGGAGCGGGGTGGGCAGTGTGGGCATCCTGCCTCTCCCCTGGTGCTGTGTAGGGCCAGTCCTCCTGGGCACATGAATCCTCTGTGTCCCATGACGGCTGTGCTTGGGTATGGGGCTGGGGCCAGCTGGCTGTCGGCCCAAGGTGGTGTCTCTCAGGTACTTAGTAAATATTTTGACCCCCTGCTCATTTCGGTGTACCCGGTCAAGTAGATGTTGAGCGTTCAGATTGGGGTTGTGGATGAGGTGTACGTTAGCCAGCTGTGAGCAGCCCCTGCTCAGCTGGCTGTTGATGCTGTTTATGGTGTGCTGTGACACGTCAGCACAGGGCAGAAGGGTGGAGATAATAATCTTTGCCCTGGGGAAGCGCTGTGTGGCTCTCTCAGCCACTCAGATCACAGAGGCAGCCACCCCCTCCCACTGAGAGGCCAGGTCATTGGTCCCGGTGTGGATGATGATGGTGCCAGGGTTTCCCAGGATGCTGTCTGAGAGCTGCTGCAGGGCAGACTTAGTCGTGGGGCACCACAGCTTACACACCCTCCTTTCTGGGAACATGCGTCTCATATCCACATGCTTCCGGTTGGAGTCGGTCAGGAAGGCAGTGTCTGTGGATGGGGCCACTGTGTGTCTGGGGTGGGCAGTGTGTGTGGGTAGTGCCATGTGATTGGAGGGTGTAGTGTGATTCGGGGGTGTAGTGTGATTGGGGGGTGTAGTGTGATTAGGTAGTGTTGTGTAATTGGAGGGTGTAGTGGTGATTAGGGGGTGTGGTGTGATTGGAGGGTGTAGTGTGATTAGGTAGTGTAGTGTAATTGGAGGGTGTAGTGTGATTAGAGGGTGTAGTGTAATTGGAGGGTGTTGTGTGATTAGGGGGTGAAGTATGATGAGAGGGTGTAGTGTGATTGGAGGGTGTAGTGTGATTAAGGGGTAGTTTGTGATTAGGGGGTGTAGTGGTGATAAGGGGTGTAGTGTGATTTGGGGGTGTAGTGTGATTAAGGGGTATAGTGTGATTAGGGGGTGTAGTGTGATTGGAAGGTGTTGTGTGATTAGGGGTGTCGTTGTGATTTGGGGGTGTAGTGTGATTAGGTGGTGTAGTGTGATCGGAAGGTGTAGTGTGATTAGGGGGTTAGTGTGATTGGAGGGTGTAGTGTGAGTGATGTGTCTTGGAAAGGAACTGGTCTGTTTTTCCTGGAGGTGGGTGAGGTGGTGTGTGTAGCTTGTTTAGATATGGGGATAGGAATGGGTGTGGTCTTTCTGGGAAGGGGAGTGGGTGCAGCCTGTCTGGGGGAGGGGGTGGGCATGACTGTTTTAGGGGAGGGGGGTGTTATGTATGAGGGGGTTGTAGGGCCTTGTGAAGCCGTGCGTGGTGCCAGGGCTTGCTGTATTCTGGGCTCTGCTTGTTTCATGTCCAGGTCTTGAGGAGGGGCATTCTGTTGTGCTTCCTCTCTGGTCCTGCTAACTCCCTGTGTAGCTCCTTGTTTTCCTCCTTCAGTGAGCTCACCTCTTCCTGCAGCTGTCTCAGTGCAGCCGTGTGCTCCTGTCTGAGCTGGTGGAGCTCCTCTTTCAGCTGCTCTGTCTGGCCTTGCTCTGTAGCGCTGGTCCTGCTGCTCTCCCTGAATTGCGTAAACTCCAGCTCCATCAGGGACAGGCTCTCTCTCAGCTGCAGCAGGCTGTGTGTGGGTCTGGGGGAGCAGGAGGGCTGGGGGGAGTCAGTACTCTGCTGGCTGGACCTGTGTCTGGGGTGCTGGGGACCAACAGGCTTGGAAGATCATATGTTATCATTTTATCTGGAGGAGCCTAACTTTTTCTTTTAATCTGGGGAATCTTTTTTCGAAATCAAAAAGAATTTCTTCATTCCCTTGTATGAGGACAGTACCATTGTGATAAATGTTAATGGTAAGCAGATAACAGTCTGAGTCCTCCTTTTCACCTATATTCAGCTGTCGGCCTTTTTAAATCCCATTCTTTTTTATGTTTTTTACAGGTTTCTGTCTTTTTAGAGTAGAAAATTAAATTTGTAATTATTTGTTTGCCTTCTGTTGTCGCATAGTCAAGAATTAGTGTCTCTTGACGGTGTTGTATGATTTTGTTTTTGAATAATTTCCTGGCTTTAGCACTCCTGGTACTCTCTGGGTAGATAATCTTGAAGGAGTTCTGCCCTGCCTGCTGCAGCACTTTCTATTTGGCATAAATTGTTACTTGTAGCCATTTTCTTTTACGAGCCTGTGCTGAGCTGGCCTGTCAATCAAGCTGCTTTCCAACTGTCAATTTTAAGTGTCACTTTTTACAGTTGGGACACGCAGCTAGGTGGCTAATGGTAATGCTACACACTTTAATTCAGTGATGTAATGTAGTTTCAGTTCCTTCAGTTTATTTTTGTCCACTGTCTTTTGTCCTTTTTTATCATAGTGGTTTGCCTTTCTTATTTTGTCCCTTTAAATTTGTAAAGGCTTACCTTCTGTTTTCTTTTTGTGTTCCCTTTTTTAATTAATGTCCAAATGTCTTTTTCTTGTTGGGTGTGAATTTGTCCTCTTATTTTCAATCCTTTCTGTCCTTTTTGTCCACTTGTTATTTTTTGTTGTTGTAATCCTTTCTCTTTTTTCCCCTATTCTTGTCCCTTGACTGTTGGTGATTTAGCTCAGCATTTCCAAAGAATTTCCATTTGATTTTTTAAATGTTAAAAAAGAATAAAAATGACCTTATAAATAACTGAACTTAAGGATTGTCAAAAAGTATGTAATATCAGTTTTGTGCTGTTAAGACAATACGTGAGTTGTCAGTGTTCCAGTCATGAGAAGTCTAAGGGGGGAGCCCTATGGATCAAATGAACTTTTGACTGCAGTTTGAAGTCTGGTCTGGCCCAGAAAAAGGACCACAGTAACATTTTGTGCAACAGGTTTTCTTAATGTGTTTTTGGGGCTCTTAGGTTCTGAGTGACTTGGCACTTGCTCTGGACCTTCTGGTCAACCTCAGTTTTTTCATTTGTGGCACGATACACAGGGTGTCCCAAAAGCTCTGGGCTTCCCTTTTAATCTCATGCATTGATTGTTTATCTGTTGAGGACAAAACAACATGAGTATGAATACAGGGGTGGAAGTTGTGTAAGAAGAGAGATTTGAAAGTTTGACTTTCTTGTAAAGCTCACTTGTCTATACCCTGTATTTAGACATACTGTAGCAACATATATTGTTTTTTTGCAATTGACCATGATGCAGTTCTCGTGCCTCATGTCCACTCCATGCTGTGGAAGATGTTTTGTTAAGTTTTTTGTGTTTCAAGTCTTGAAAAATTCCTCTGTTTAGGAGCAGAGATCTGATTTGGCAGAATGCAAATCATCTAGATACTGCAGAGCTTTTTTGCTAAAGGTTTGTAGATCTTGGAGGATGTTTGTTTTGAGCTTTCAGGTTTACAATCTCACTCCCTAGTTCCTCATTTGCAAAGGAGGACAAGGCTGGCTTGCCTTGAGAGAGCCAAGACAGAGTATGACTATGTATTATTCAGTTCACATTAGGTTAAGGGCAGTTTAATAATTAATTAAATTTCAGAAGTATTGAAGATGTTGGTATGCCAGTCAAATGACCAAATGGACAATTATTTTCATAATTCAGAGATAATAATAAAGATTGTTCATAATAAATTAAAGCTGTCTCTTATAGTGATTTGAATGATTAAGGGTGATTATAATACCAATAACGAATAACAATGCTCTTCTTCAATTTTGTGTGGAATTGTCAATGTGTGACCAAGGGGAATTCACAACCACGGTGTGAGCTTTGCTTGCTGTTACTTGATTAAACTGGAGTAGACAGTGGTGTTTAAGAACATGTGCCTCATCTAGTGGTCAATGTGGGGAGTGCAATGAGTTAAGTGAGAAGCTGCTTGGATTTTCTTCTGCTTGTACTGTTTTCCTAAATTGAGTAGCATTTTTCTTTCTGATCACAAATTTATCCTCACACATGAGGGCACCACAAAATGTAGAGGAAATGTACTATTCAGCACATGGGAACCAGAAAATATGAGGATAATGCTATTCCTCACAAAGGCTCCAGTTAAATGCAGGTGAAGTGTATGTAGTGCAAGAACAAACAGATAACACAAAATGTTCAACAGTCCCAGCACAAGGCACCAATTAAAAGTAATCAATTAAGTGATAATAACACAGACAACCAGTTATAAATACAAAGGCTTTATTATTCGCAATGATAAAATGGTAAAAATATATGTACAAAAGTGAATCTAAGTGTGTGTAGATGACTTCGTCAGAACGCACAGAGTGTGTGTGTGTGTCTGTGTGTGTATATATATGTGTGTGTGTGTGTGTATGTTTGTGTTTTCTCCACAGGATGGGATGGTGTATATTTATCGTGTCTGTGTGTTGTCCCCACAGGCTGGGCTGGTGTATATTTATTTTGTGTGTTTGTGTGTGTGTGTGTGTGTGTTCTCCCCACTGGCTGGGTTGGTGTATATTTATAGTGTGTGTTCTCTCCACAGGCTGGGTTCCTGTAATCTCACAGAGGGCTTCTCTGATGATCTGGCATCAGTCCTGCGTTCTCCCCACTCAGAGCTGAGAGATCTGGAACTCAGAGACAACGATCTGCAGGATTTAGGAGTGAGAGCGCTCTCTGCTGGACTGGAGGACCCACACTGTAAACTGCAGAGACTGGGGTGAGGAACAAACACAAACCCCCTCTTTCATGAAGGGCTCAAATGTGAATAAGTATCCCACTAATATTAATAATGACTCAGGCTAAAGCTTTCTGTTCACTTTTCACAGTCAACCCGTGATTTTTAGAATGGGTTTTTCCAATGGCAATTTCAGTGTTCATAAGGGAATAAAATACTGAATTGTTACGTTTGAAAATTATTCAGTATTACAGTATTAATTACATACCTTCAATTATAGTAAACAAAGAAGTAAATGAGTCAGTCCCACTCATTAAAATAATGATAAGGTGTATCCTACTAATTCAACAGCCCTGTTATTTTATATTCAGATACTGTACGGTGTATCTTGGATCAAAATTACAGTATGGAAAGTGCTGAATTTTTTTTACATATCCCGGTGGTATAGGCAATAAAATCAATGGCAGTTCTGTTCTGAAGAGTTGTGTTTTTTCTACTCTAAATTATAAAAAGTATTGATGATGGTGCCAATATTGTCTCAGATTGTTCAACAGCATCAGTAAGGTATCAATAAGATCTTAATGATACCCATCTGTAGTGAGAGGTAACTGTAGTGAAACACAGCTTGTGTTCCCTGTGTGGAGGGGGATAAATCATACGGTTGTCAGAAGATTCATGCTGAGATGTTCTGTTTCCCTCTTTGGAAGGGTGCCCAGGGAAACTGGCTTCATTCTCCTGCTGGGAGGAAAAATTGGAGATTAAATACGCTCTCTGGTGAGAATGTTCCACTTCTCTCTCAGAGGCAAAGGGTTAGATGACAGCGGTCTGGGGAGCGATCTCTCATCTGATGCTGTAAAGCATAAGTGCTGTTCAGCCCATAGGTTTGTCCCTTATGGCCAGAGTTTCTTAGAGAGCCCACCTCTTCCTGGTGCATGTGAGATGAGGTCCATAAAGTTACATCAGCACAGCCAGAGGATTAAAGATCTGAATAGACTGAAAGGTTTTGCTTAGAGGAAGTAGAAGAATGATGCTCAGAGCAGCACGAGTCACAAGTAGACCCCCCTTTCCCCTTTTCACTGTGTGAAGAGTGAGATATCAGCACATAGTCTGATGTGGTTTCCACTGTGTGACAGAGGGCTCTTTCCCAGGCTGCAGGCCGCACTCCTACCTCCCCTCACCAACATAACGCCACACACAGTGCTTGTTTATTGTTTTTTGTTTAGTGTACATTTTTACCCCTCGTCATTTCACTCCCATTGGAATAATAGCGTGTTAGCTCCAGGGGTGCACATTCGGGGCTAGCTGCCTGCTTTCCGGTTCACACACACAAACACATTAATCTACAAATTCACCCCCTAACAGTCGACATATTATCCAACATCACAAACAAATACACACAAAAATGTTTGGTTTATGTCTGTTGTTGTACTTATCATTTGTATCGCGCTTTGCTTTGTTTTCATTGTTTTGTTGAATAGTTTGCCGTTTTCTCCATCTCCCGTCTTCGTTTGTTTGTGAGTAGTTTGAGGTAACTGCTGAACGCTCTGCTTCCGGGTGAAATGGTAGGGCCTAAACGGATGCGCAGCAACTCGGACTGGCTTCGTATTGCCTGTCCCAAGTTGCACATGCGTGGTGTCATGATGGGATAGGCAACACCATTGTTAATTGTGTTGTTGTAAAAAGGTGAATATCTGCACATAAAGCACAGTAATTCATGTATAAATAATTGTGATAATGTATATAACGGGAATGTTTATAATACCGCCATGTATGGTCAGTAATGCTGCTTGAATGAATTGTATATTTTAAACTAGCAGCTGGTATGGTCCAAGGGGAAGGGGCACCTGTGGCAGAGCCATTTTTCTGGTGCATCTACACAGCCTGAACCCCTTGTCGGCCTACCCTAGGCCACACACTGAAACACTGCTTAGAGAATTAGAGTGGGACCTGAGGACAGCTAGACTGGATAGTGGACCCAGATCAGAATGCAAAGTGTTTCTGTGCACCTGGTTATATGTGGCTCCTTGCAGAATTGAGGTGAGTGGGGATGAGATGTTAACCGCTGAAAGAAAAGAAGGGGCATCATGTGACTGCAGTAATGCAGAGCGTTCACTTTTAAGATGGAAAAATTCCTCTCTGTAAGAGCTGAGATCCGATTTGGCAGAATGCAAATCATTCAGGTACAGCATAGCTTTTTTCCTAAAGGTTTGTAGATCTTGGAGCATGTTTGTTTTGAGCTTTCAGAGTATGACTATGTATGATTGAGTTCAAATTAGGTTAAGGGCAATTTAATAATGCCATTAAATTTCAGAAGTACTGACAATGTTGGTATGCCAGTCAAATGACCAAATTGACAATTATTTTCATAATTCAGAGATAATAATAATGATTGTTCATAATCAATTAAAGCTGTCTCTTATAGTGATTTGAATGATTAAGGGTGATTAATAATACCAATAATGAATAACAATGCTCTTCTTCAATTTTGTGTGGAATTGTCATGTGTTACCAAGGGGAATTCACAACCACAGTGTGAGCTTTGCTTGCTGTAACTTGATTAAACTGCAGTAGACAGTGGTGTTTAAGAACACGTGCCCCATCTAGTGGTCAATGTGGGAAGTCCAATGAGTTAAGTGAGAAGCTGCTTGGATTTTCTTCTGCTTGTATTCCTAAATTGAGAAGCATTTTTCTTTCTGCTCACAAATTTATCCTCACACATGAAAGCACCACAAAATTTAGAGGAAATGAACTATTCACCATATGGGAACCAGAAAATTTGAGGCTCATGCTATTCCTCACAAAGGCTCCAGTTAAATGCAGGTGAAGTGTTTGTAGTGCAAGGACAAACAGATAAAACAATATGTTTAACTTAACAGTCCCAGCAGTAATCAATCTCATAAAATTACTTAAGCCATAGCCTTTAATTAAAAAAAACGACAATATTCATGGCAAACCAACAGGAAGTACGATACCCTTTTAACAATACAATTATTGATAATTAGCATTGGGGATCTAACCAATTTTTGAAGGCTTTGTTCTATGAATAGAGTGGCTACAGTCAATGTTTAAGTGATAACAACACAGACAACCAGTTATAAATACAAAGGCTTTACGATTCACAATGATAAAATGATAAACATATGAAATGTGCGAAATCTGAGCATGTATAGAATACACATAGTGCGCGCGTTTGTGTGTGTTTTCTCCACAAGTTAGGTTGCTGTATATTTATTGTGCGTGTGTGTTCTCTCCACAGGCTTGGTTGGTGTATATTTAGACCCCCTTGCCTTCCTGTGAATACTCCTGTGAACCTTTAGCTGTGTGATAATTTCTGCTTTTTCACTCTCATTGGAAGGAAATACAAACTTCTCACAACTTGTCAAGCTAACTCACTATTCACTCTAAAGGCTGGAATTTGCTTTCATAATGAAATACAGTATAAAAGGATCTGATAACTCCATCCTTAGCCCTGCTGTCCACACTTGGCTCACGGGGCATGAGTAGGGCCATGAGTGAGGCTGAAAGCCCAGAGTTAGCCTGAAAAAGACTGTGGAAAAGGTAGCTGGGCCATGAGCCCCAAATTCTGACAGAACTGAGAAGAGGAAAAGGGGCTATTTGGGTCAGAACCACAGCTGTAGAACTGTCAGACTTGAGCAGGACATCTTATTCTCAGGTGTAAAGTGCTGCAGTTGGAGATTGTAGCACAGACGTCTTCATCAGAGCATTGTAGATCTTACAATCCTCATTATCACTCTTTATCAGTGAGTACTATCAATACTACATTTAAAATATTAAGTGTTAAATATTAACACATCACCTCTTTCTTTCAGACTCAGCAGCTGTGGTCTTACAGAGGAGTCCTGTGAAATTGTGGCCTCAGCTCTCCAGTCATCAAACTCACCCCTGAGAGAGCTGGACCTCAGCTACAATAACCTGGGAGATTCAGGAGTGAAGCTGCTCTGCGCTGGACTGAAGAGTCCAAACTGTAAACTACAGACACTGGACCTCAGCTACAATAACCTGGGAGATTCAGGAGTGAGTCTGCTCTGTGCTGGACTGGAGAGTCCAAACTGTAAACTGCAGACACTGGACCTCAGCTACAACAGCCTGGGAGATTCAGGAGTGAAGCAGCTCTGTGCTGGACTGAAGAGTCCAAACTGTAAACTACAGACACTGGGGTGAGTAGTGCTGTGTACTTTGTGACTTTTCGTAAATAGTTAGTGATTGTGGCACCATACAGTGAAACCTTAAACAGCTGCTTCTCTCAATCAAACTTTTCCTCTCTCCAGCCTTCCTTCCTTTGTCCACATTGGTCCCATCCCTCTCTTCTTACTCCTCTATTACAGCAAAGTAAAGCAGGATAAAACACCATGAGTCATGCCAGCTGTGTGGTTCCTAACCAGAATTATCTTGTGTTGAAGTTCAGTGTGAAAGTGGGATTATGTGCGTGTTTGTTCTATCCATAGACTTGTGTCGAGACAGCAACATGCATTTTATGGTTATTTACCCTGCTCCCTTCTTTTATGGTCCCTTCCCATGCAACCAAACATGGCCTGAGAGTGACAAATGGACTCCACCCCCTTGTAAATACCCCTGAATCAGTGACCAAAGAGGCCGCAGGCTTTTCAAGCATGGCAAGGAGTAGAGCTTTACTCAGAAACTAAAACGAAACACTTATGACAGCCAATATGGATGTGCATTTGGGGTTACCAGTTAAAAGCAGAATTGGGTGTGGTACGACCCTCTTTGTTGTTTGTAAGCCTTAAGATGCCCCCAAATGTAGACTCCTTTGATAAACATGCCCAACCACAGGGGGCTATCACCTGTCTCTCTCTCCCTCTGGCTCCTTCCCCTTCTGGAGCACGTGTGTGTCTGTGTGTGTGTGTGTGTGTGCGTGCGTGCGTGTATTTGCGTGTGTGTGAGTGTGTGTGCATGCATGCGTGTGTGAGTGAGTGAGCGAACAGGTTTACTTAAACTATCCTGGAGTTACTCGTTAGAACACCTGCAGAGCCTGCAGCATGTAGGTAGGAGATAGTTTGTCGGACGTGGCATGCCCTTTTCTTGGTGATCGCATCAGCACTGAAGCTCTAATAATTTGCAGAGCTTTACATGGGGAGAGGGAGAGTAGACCCTGATTAGATAGCTATTCTATCATTCCCTGATGAGTATCTTCGTGAATTTTCCCATTTCTGAGCAATCAGTAATTAACTTGATCAACATTCTCCAGTCTCATATTTCAAACATTAGGCTACACATTTATACATTTATTATATTCCAGCACTGGTGACAGGTTGCTACATATAGAGCTGCCAGGGAGGCTGTGTGTCCTTCACCCAGTAAGATTGGTAATTGTCTCTCCACAGGGAGTGTTTCAATATTTGGATATAAATTTTTCAAAGAAGTCTTTGTGAATTTTTGTGTTATTTCTGCAGTATAGGAGGAAGCGTAGCTCTGTCTCCACCTCACCTGTCTCACAGTGATCACATATCCTCTCCTCTTTGGGGCGCCAGGTTTGCTTGTGTCTGCCTGTTTCAATGGCCAGGCTGTGATCACTTAGTCTGTATTTGGTTTGGATCTGTCTCTGCTTTATATGGAGAGATATTCTGCCAGTTTGTAATTTCTGTTTAACATAGTGTAGCAATTTAATTTGTTTTGTGGTTTTGTCATTTTCTTCCAGTGTTACAAATAAGAATGTTTTGTTGGATTTATTCATTGGCTGATTTTAATTGAAGCAGTGCTAGTCTGAAACATGTCATGGTTGGTATTGTTAGTTGTTATTTGGTTTGTTAGTTGAATGGTCAGCTGACTGAGAGAACTTCTATTGGGGCTTAGCTCTTGGGATAGGAAGGCCTTGTATTGGAAGGAATTTTGTTTGCTTGTTTTTAGGTGAATCCAGAATTTTAATGCTCTTTTCTGAATGTTAATAATCAAAGGGTAACAGCTTAATTCTGCCCTGCATGCATTGTTTGGTGTGTTTCGGTGGACCTGGAGTATATTTTTGTAAAATTCAGCATGCAGGATTTCCACTGGGTTTTTGTCCCATTGTGAGTAGTCTGGATGGCTAAGTGGACCCCATACCTCACAGCACAATACAGCACAATAATGCTGTCAATTATTTTCAACCAGATTTTTATGGGTAATTTAATATTGTAAAATGTTCTTTTTATGGCATAGAATGCTCTTTTGGCTTTGTAATTTAGTGCATTCACTGCTAAGTTGAAGCTCCCCAATGCATTGATTTTCAGACCAAGGTATGTGTAATTTGTGGTATGTTCCAATACTGTGTTGCAGAAGGTGAAACTTTGTCTGCTTTTCTGAGACCTGGCCTTTTTCTAGAATATAATTATTTTGGTCTTTTTTAAGTTTACTGTCAGGGCCCAGGACTGGCAGAAGTTTTCTAAGATGGCCAGGTTCTGCTGTAGCCCTTGTTCTGTGGGTGACAGCAGAACCAGGTCATCTGCATGTAATAAAAATGTAATTTCTGTGTCATGTAGAGTAAGTCCAGGAGCTGCAGAATGTTCCAACATTGTGGCCAATTCATTAATTTAAATGTTAAATAAAGCTGGACCCTGTCCAACGCTGCAACCCTGTCTCACCCCATGACCCTGAGTGAAGAATTCTGTTCGTTGATTGTCAATTTTCCTGTACATTTGTTTTCTAAATACATTGATTTAATGATGTCATATACTTTACCCCCTATACCACTTTGAAGTATTTTATAATTTAATCCCTGGTGCCAAATAGAATCTAATGCTTTTTTAAAGTCAATAAAGCATGCAAAGATTTTTCCTTTGTTAATTTGGTGAACATGTTTATGTATGAGGGTGTATAGGGTGTAAATATGATCTGTTGTGCAATGTTTTGGGAGGAATCCACTCAAGACACTGTGCTCGGTAAGGAAGTTTATTGTTGTTGTCATCCTTTCTTTTTTTTCCCCTATTCCTGTCCCTTTACTGTTGGTGATTTAGCTCAGCATTTCCAAAGAATTTCCATTTCCTTAATGTGAAAAAAATAATAAAAATGACCTTATAAATAACCGAACTTAGAAGTCAATACATATGAAATATTACTTTTGTATTTGTGTTTAATTTGTAGTTTATTTCATTTAATCCATTTTAAAGATGTTTTCATCAGGAGCTCATCTTTCAGTGATTCACCCTCCATTCAGAACAAATGTTCTGCATTGCCTCTGAGTTGTATATCAATGGAAGTTTTCTTTCTCACATCAGAGAGGCTGAACACATTAGCAAGGCAACCGTTACTCTTACTGTTACTCTTCTGCACTGAGATAATATGTGATGCAGCCCACATCATTACAAATGCTGAATCCAAGTGGCCAGGCTCCGTCCATGACTCAGCTTAAATTTTTACAAAAATTACACTGTACCCCCATATGATTGTAGGACAGGTTGATAGTGTCCTACTTGGGGACAGAGAATTCCCCTACCTGCCCTCTCTGATGACCTCTTACCCTGACCCTGAGCCTTCTCTATATGTTATCATATTCTCTTTGTTATATAACATCCCACCAAATAAACATTGAATGTTGAATGAGTGGACTACACTTTATACAACTTCATAATGTTGTAAATTTATTTTCAACTTATTGAATCAGTTTATTATTTATGTTTTTCTATGTTAAGTGGAGAGTAGTTGAAGTGTGAGAGTGTCTGAGTTTTCCTGTGTGTATTCTGCACATGAGGATAAATGTAGGAGTAAGAGCTGGGAGAGGAAGAGAGGGAACAATGGGTTCTTCCTAGTTTTATAACATTCATTGCCCATTGCGTGTTTCTGGGGATACAGAATTGGCTGACTGTAACTGAGGATGTCAGGCTGGGGCGGTGCTATAAACATCACTGGTGTTTCCTGTGGAGTGTGTGGAAATGTAGTTCCATTGTCTCTACACCCCTTTTGGTCTCAGGATGCGGCTTAAGCCAGTATCCCTTTAGAGCACAAAAGTCATTCAACATTCCACAGGTCCTCAAGTTCATTTGACAGGTTATGTCAGTTTGGCAAATCTGGGCAGTTCATACACAGCTGTAGACATCTGGGCAGTTATGTGTAACATTTAACCAATCATGAATGACATATCAAGAGAGAACACTGTCAACAGTCAAGGAGTAACTATTAAGGTACACTCATATCTACTGATAAACTCAATAAGACATAATGGAAAATAAGAAAATAGCAGCACCTGCAAGGTTCATGCTTAAAGTGGTCGGGAGTGTTAGTGATGTAGAGTATGAGTTGTCAGTGATCCAGTCATGAGAAGTCTGAGGGGGGTGCTCTATGGATCAGAAGAACTTTTGACTGCAGTTTGAAGTCTGGTCTGGCCCAGACTGGACTGGACTGTTTAGTCCCTTCAGACAGGAGCTGCTGTGGAAGGGTGATTCCTGCCTGTTACCCCCAGGTACCCTTGTGCTGTTCTGACAGAGACTATTTATCCTGGTGACTTAGTCAAGAAATGGAAATACAGACATAATGATCTCATTTCTGCAGTCCATCCTAGTTTGTGTGATATCCTTACCAGGAGATTTATGTTAACAGTCTGTGTCCATACCTGTGGGTCTGCCTGGCCTATATTCTCTCAATTTGTGCTGTCATTGGAACAAGAAAAAGGACCACAGTAACATTTTGGGCAACAGGTTTTCTTAATGTGTTTTTGGGGCTCTTAGGTTCTGAGTGACTTGGCACTTGCTCTGGACCTTCTGGTCAACCTCAGTTTTTTCATTTTTGGCACAATATGCAGGGTGTCCCAAATGCTCTGGGCTTCCCTTTTAATCTCATGCATTGATTGTTTATCTGTTGAGGACAAAACCACATGAGTACGAAAACAGGGGTTGAAGTTGTGTAAGAAGAGAGATTTGAAAGTTTAACTCTCTTGTAAAGCTCACTTCTCTCAACCCTGTATTTAGACATACTGTAGCAACATATATTGTTTTTTGCAATTGACCATGATGCAGTTCTTGTGCATCGTGTCCACTCCATGCTGTAGAAGACGTTAAGTTTTTTTGTGTTTCCAGTCTTGCCTGCGTTTATGTTTTGTGGTTGCAATCTTTTGAGATGTTGTGTGTTTTTGTAAAATGAAGCCAGACTTTCTACTGTTTCTGTGACATAGTGAATGCACTTCAGGGTGAACAAACGAGCTGAAGGCCGATCTGAGCCAGTCAAATTTCGTTTTTACAAAACTCATCGTGCTTGGTACGCAGATTGTTACAAAGGGCATTATTTCTTGGATAAACATTACAGTACGGAAAGTTGGCGTGGAATGTTTTTACATATCCTGTTAGTGTACGCAATAAAATCAATGGCAGTTCTGTTCTGAAGAGTTGTGTTTTTTCTCCTCTAAATTATAAAAAGTATAGATGATGGTCTCAATAAGGCTTTGTTCTATGAATAGAGTGGCTACAGTCAATGTTTAAGTGATAACAACACAGACAACCAGTTGTAAATACAAAGGCTTCATTATTCACAATGATAAAAATGATAAAAATATGTGTATGAAAGTTAATCTGAGTGTGTGTAGATGACTTAGTCTTGACACACATTGAGTGTAAGTGAGTGTGTGTGTGTGTGTGTTTGTGCGTGTTCTCTCCACAGGCTGGGTTGGTGTATATTTATAGTGTGTGTGTTCTCTCCACAGGTTGGGTTGGTGTATATTTATAGAGTGTGTGTGTTCTCTCCACAGGCTGGGTTGCTGTAATCTCACAGAGGGCTGCTGTGATGATCTGGCCTCAGTCCTGCGTTCTCCCCACTCAGAACTGAGAGATATGGAGCTCAGAGACAACGAGCTGCAGGATTCAGGAGTGAGAGCGCTCTCTGCTGGACTGGAGGACCCACACTGTAAACTGCAGAGACTGGGGTGAGTAATAATATTTGAGTCAATATTGTCTCAAATTGTTCAACAACATCGGTAAGGTATCAATAAGATCTTAATGATACCCATCCGTAGTGAGAGGTAACTGTAGTGAAACACAGATTGTGTTCCCTGTGTGGAGGGGGATAAATCATACGATTGTGAGAAGATTCGTGCTGAGATCTTCTGGTCCCCTCTTTGGAAGGGTGCACAGGGAAACTGGCTTCATTCTCCTGCTGGGAGGAAAAATTGGAGATTAAATACACTCTCTGGTGAGAATGTTCCACTTCTCTCTCAGAGGCAAAGGGTTAGATGACAGTGGTCTGGGGAGCGATCTCTCATCTGATGCTGTAAAGCATAAGTGCTGTTCAGCCCATAGGTTTGTCCCTTATGGCCAGAGTTTCTTAGAGAGCCCACCTCTTCCTGGTGCAGGTGAGATGAGGTCCATAAAGTTACATCAGCACAGCCAGAGGATGAAAGACCTGAATAGACTGAAAAGTTTAGGTAAGAGGAAGTAGAAGAATGATGCTCAGAGCAGCATGGGTCACAAGTCGACCCCCCTTTCCCCTTTTCACTGTGTGAAGAGTGAGATATCAGCACATAGTCTGATGTGGTCTCCACTGAAACACCGCTCAGTGAATTAGAGTGGAACCTGAGGTCATCTAGACTGGATATTGTACCCAGATCAGAATGCAAAGTGTTCCTGTGCACCTGGTTATATGTGGCTCCTTGCAGAATTGAGGTGAATGGGGATGAAACATTAACCGCTGAAAGAAATGAAGGGGTGTCATGTCACTGCAGTACTGCAGAGTGTTCACTTTTAAGATGGAAAAATTCTTCTCTGTAGGAGCAGAGATCTGATTTTTCAGAATGCAAATCATCCAGATACTGCAGAGCTTTTTTGCTGAAGGAATTACCATACCTTTTTAACAATACAATTATTGATAATTAGTATTGGGGACCTAACCAAATTTTGAAGGCTTTGTTCTGTGAATAGAGTGGCTACAGTCAATGTTTAAGTGATAACAACACAGACAACCAGTTGTAAATACAAAGGCTTCATTATTCACAATGATAAAAATGATAAAAATATGTGTATGAAAGTTAATCTGAGTGTGTGTAGATGACTTAGTCTTGACACACATTGAGTGTAAGTGAGTGTGTGTGTGTGTGTTTGTGCGTGTTCTCTCCACAGGCTGGGTTGGTGTATGTTTATAGTGTGTGTGTGTTCTCTCCACAGGCTGGGTTGGTCTATATTCATATTGTGTGTGTGGTCTCTCCACAGGCTGGGTTGCTGTAATCTCACAGAGGGCTGCTGTGATGATCTGGCCTCAGTCCTGCGTTCTCCCCACTCAGAGCTGAGAGATCTGGAGCTCAGAGACAACGAGCTGCAGGATTCAGGAGTGAGAGCGCTCTCTGCTGGACTGGAGGGCCCACACTGTAAACTGCAGAGACTGGGGTGAGTAACAATATTTGAATCAATATTGTCTCAAATTGTTCAACAACATCAGTAAGGTATCAATAAGATCTTAATGATACCCATCCATAGTGAGAGGTAACTGTAGTGAAACACAGTTTGTGTTCCCTGTATGGAGGGGGATAAATCATACGGTTGTCAGAAGATTCGTGCTGAGATCTTCTGGTCCCCTCTTTGGAAGGGTGCACAGGGAAACTGGCTTCATTCTCCTGCTGGGAGGAAAAATTGGAGATTAAATACGCTCTCTGGTGACAATGTTCCACTTCTCTCTCAGAGGCAAAGGGTTAGATGACAGCGGTCTGGGGAGCGATCTCTCATCTGATGCTGTAAAGCATAAGTGCTGTTCAGCCCATAGGTTTGTCCCTTATGGCCAGAGTTTCTTAGAGAGCCCACCTCTTCCTGGTGCAGGTGAGATGAGGTCCATAAAGTTACATCAGCACAGCCAGAGGATCAAAGACCTGAATAGACTGAAATGTTTTGGTTAGAGGAAGTAGAATAATGATGCTCAGAGCAACACGAGTCACAAGTCGACCCCCCTTTCCCCTTTTCACTGTGTGAAGAGTGAGATATCAGCACATAGTCTGATGTGGTTTCCACTGAAACACTGCTCAGTGAATTAGAGTGGGACCTGAGGTCGGCTAGACCGGATATTGGACCCAGATCAGAATGCAAAGTGTTTCTGTGCACCTGGTTATATGTGACTCCTTGCAGAATTGAGGTGAGTGGGGATGAGACGTTAACCACTGAAAAAAAAGAAGGGGTGTCATGTGACTGCAGTACTGCAGAGCGTTCACTTTTAAGATGGAACAATTCCTCTCTGTAGGAGCTGAGATCTGATTTGGCAGAAGGCAAATCATCTAGATACTGCGGAGCTTTTTTGTTAAAGGTTTGTAGATCTTGGAAGATGTTTGTTTTGAGCTTTCAGGTTTACAATCTCACTCCCTAGTTCCTCATTTGCAAAAGAGGGCAAGGCTGGCTTGCCTTGAGAGAGCCAAGACAGAGTATGACTATGTATTATTCAGTTCAAATTAGGTTAAGGGCAATTTAATAATGCCATTAAATTTCAGAAGTACTGAAGATGTTGGAATGCCAGTAAAATCACCAAATGGACCATTTTTATTATGATGCAGAGTTAATAGTGATGATATGACATAATTAATTAAACATGTCTCCTAAAATGATTTGAATTATTAACGGTGATTAACGAAACCATAAATGAATTATGGTGTGAGCTTTGCTTGCTGTTACTTGATTAAACTGCAGGAGACAGTGGTGTTTAAGAACATGTGTCCCATCTAGTGGTCAATGTAGGAAGTTCAATGAGTTAAGTTTGAAGCTGCTTGGATTTTCTTCTGCCTGTATTCCTGCATTGAGTAGCATTTTTTTTTCTCACAAAAACATTACATTTAGCCAAATGATATTATCTCAAAACATTGAATATGCCAAAATCTGTCCTCACACAGTCAATGGCTTCAGTCAATGTTTAAGTGATAACAACACAGACAACCAGTTATAAATACAAAGGCTTCACTATTCACAATGATAAAATGATAAAAAATATGTGTATGAAAGTGAATCTGAGTGCGTGTGTCTGTGTGTGGTTTCTCCACAGACTAGCTTGGTGTGTATTTGTGTGTATGTTCTCTACAAAGGCTTGGTTGATGTGTATTTATATTGTGTGTGTGTGTGTGTGTGTGTGTGTGTTCTTTACAAAGGCTTGGTTGATGTGTATTTATAGTGTGTGTGTGTGTGTGTGTGTGTGTGCGTGCGTGTGCATGTGTTTTCTCCACAGACTGGGTTGGTTTGTGTTTGCAGTGTGTGTGTTCTCTCCACAAAATTGAAATTGAATTCATTGAAAATTATTCATTCATTATTACAATATTAATTATGTACCTTCAGTTATAGAAAACAAAGAAGTAAGTGAGTCAGTCCCACTCATTAAAATAATGATAATAAGGTGTATACTACTAATTCCACAGCCCTGTTATTTTATATTCAGATTCTGTAAGGTGTGTTTGACCAGAGCTGGTCTCCTTCTTTCTGCAGGCTGTCAGGCTGTCGAGTCACAGAGAGAGGCTGTGATTCTCTGGCTTCAGCTCTGCGTTCAAACCCCTCACACCTGAGAGAGCTGGATCTGAGCTACAATCACCCAGGAGACTCAGGAGTGAGAGCGCTCTCTGCTGCTAAACTGGACACACTTACACTGCTGTAAGTACAGAGAGTTTCCACACTGCACCTCATTGACACACTGCTGTAAGTACAGAGAGTTTCCACACTGCACCTTATTGACACACTGCTGTAAGTACAGAGAGTTTCCACACTGTGTGTCACTCAGTCACTGTCTGTTCTGCTGTTCCTACAGTGTGGACCATGGAGGAGAGAGCAGGAACAAACCAGGACCCAGGAAATGTGAGTCTGTCAGCACTGAACACTCACTCCCTCCATTTCCTCTCCTCCTTCTTTCTTTCTCATCTATTTTCAACTCTTTTGTTCAGTCCCTCTCTTCACCATTCTCTTTTTCATGCTCAGACAGAAGTCTGTCCATGCATACAGTCCTGTGTTTGTGTGTGTATGTTTCTCATGCTCATTGAGTTTACAAACATTCACCCATATTTAGACACCTATGCATAAGCACACACACAAACAACCCCATATACTCCAAACACACACATGAACACACTCACACACAGGTGCACACACATACAAACACAACCCTGTTTCTCTCTTTGTCTCACACACACTCAGTCACACATAATGAGATGAATATTAATAATGATAATTAATCTCATTAATGTCTCTGGTCTGCAGATGGCTGTCAGCTCACACTGGATCCAAACACAGCGCACAGATACCTGACTCTGTCTGAGGGGAACAGGAAGGTGACAAACACAAGGGGGAGAGAGAAGCAGCCATATCCTGGTCATCCAGAGAGATTTGACTGGTGGCCCCAGGTTTTGTGCAGAGAGAGTCTGTCTGGACGCTGCTGTTACTGGGAGGCTGAGTGGAGTGTGCCTGAGGGGGGAGAGGTTTATATAGCAGTGACATATAAAGGAATCAGCAGGAAAGGACGAGGTGCTGAATGTGAGTTTGGAGGGAATAAAAACTCCTGGAGGCTGTACTGCTCCAAACACATATGCTCTGTCAGGTACAATAAGAATGAAACACACATACCTGCTCCCCCCTCCCCCTACTGCAGAGTAGGAGTGTGTGTGGACCATCTGGCTGGCACTCTGTCCTTCTACAGCGTCTCTGACTCTGACACACTGACCCTCCTGCACAGATTCCACACCAACTTCACTGAACACACACCCCTCTGTGCTGGGTTTGGTGTGTATGGATCAGTGTCTCTGCGCCAACTGGAGTAGAGTCACACACACAGACACACTCACACACACCGCTCTGTGCTGGGTTTGGAGTGTGGCAGTGTTGGCGATGGTACCTATCCCAGCATGAATTGGGCAAGGGGCAGGGAGACACCCTGGACAGATGAGCACTTCCAAAACCCAGGCAAACACATGCAAGCTCAACACAGGGACTGCTGCCCATTGTGCCTGCCCACTGAAACTGTGAGGCCACAGTGCTAACCAATGAGCCACCATGCTGCCTGCAAATGGTACAGCTCAGTATATATTTCATAGTCTTGTGTCTCATTTGCAACCCTGAAATGCATCAATTAAACATGCTATTTAATCTGACAAACATATATCAGTAGTGTAGTGTAATGGTTATGTTGCAGCAGGTCAAACTTAGTGATACAGGGTTTGATTCTCAGGTAGGCACTGCTGTTGTACCCTTAAGCAAGACATGTGACCCAGATTGCTCCAATAAACATCCACCTTTATAAACAGAAGTTTCTGTGCTTTTCTGTGCCATCTGCTCAACATAACTAAATCATAACTGTCATGACAATCAATTTTGTCTTGTGCCATTGAGGACAAGACTCAATATCATACGACAATTTCAGGTATCTGTTCTTCCAAATATTGTAATCAATTCTACTGTTAATGTGCTGGTCCATAACAGACAGTGAAGAATAGATATATAGACACTGGTCCAAAGAGGATAGGGAAGCTGCTCCTCCCCTGTTTTTGAGAGGAAAGAGGAAGACAATAAAATATATGCAAATATATTTGAAATGTAATGTTGGAAGACCTCACTATCATTAATGAAAAAATCACTTTTAAAAAAAATAAAAACCCCTTGGGTACAATAATCCTTTATTTCAACTCTGAAAAATCAAAATGCCTAAAAAGTGACCCCTGAGTCCTTCAGGTGAGGAACAACACTTCTTGTCTTTCATAGGAACAGGGGCAGTCAGAATAACTCAATGCATTCCATTTTATCTCTCTCAGCCTGTGATTGGCCAGTAAACGTAATTTGGTGCTTCAAGGGAGGTGGTCGTTCTTTCACCATTTTCATTGTGTTTGTCCAGCCACGGGCAAAACATTCCTGAGAAGACTCTGAATCTGTTTCAAATCACCTGCCTACCTTTAGTCAGTGGGAATCAAAAGACGAAACTGACCGTAGATCAGTGGTTCTACTTAGAGATGCTTCAACAAGCTGTGAAAAAACACTTGTCATTTTGTCCAGTGCTGATAGGAAAAAGGAGAGATTCACATAGAAAACTGACAATGGTGAAAATTAAAACTTTGCATTGTTTGAGGTAGTTTACCATTGTTCTCCCAATTTTCTCAGATTGTCTTTAGCTTAACCATTCTATATCAAGCAAACAGCAGAGTCGCCTAAATTGAAAATGCATTCCGGCGACATAAAAAGTTAATTACGTTCAGTTCAGTTATCAGTTATCTATAAGTAGTTTGAATATTTGTGATCCATCATGATGGAGAGAGTCCATCAGAGAGTGATCCACTGAGAGTGACCCACCAGAGAGCGATCCACTGAGAGTGACTCACCAGAGAGTGATCCACTGAGAGTGACTCATCAGAGAGTGATCCACTGAGAGTGACCCCCCAGAGAGTGATCTACTGAGAGTGACCCACCAGAGAGTGATCCACTGAGAGTGACTCACCAGAGAGTGATCCACTGAGAGTGACTCATCAGAGAGTGATCCACTGAGAGTGACCCACCAGAGAGTGATCCACTGAGAGTGACTCACCAGAGAGTGATCCACTGAGAGTGACCCACCAGAGAGTGATCCACTGAGAGTGACTCACCAGAGAGTGATCCACTGAGAGTGACCCACCAGAGAGTGATCTACTGAGAGTGACCCACCAGAGAGTGATCCACTGAGAGTGACCCACCAGAGAGTGATCCACTGAGAGTGACTCACCAGATAGTGATCCACTGAGAGTGACCCACCAGAGAGTGATCCACTGAGAGTGACCAACCAGAGAGTGATCCACCAGAGAGTGATCCACCAGAGATTTGGGAGCTGAACTTGAATCTTTGGGGTACCTTTCTACATCTTGCTTGTCCAGGTATTTCATCTGGGACCTCAATGCCATCTGTTTCTGCTTGCTCTGTGGCTTTTGGAAAGAGGACCTTGAATTCTTCATCTTTCCTTCATTTTTCCTCGAATGGTGTTGTGCAGCATAGGTTTTGAATTTATACTTTGCTTGGAGATCGCCACACCTGTCTTCACTTAAAACTGCTATTGTTTCTGCCACACTCCAGCGAAAGGATCTCGATCTGTCAGTGTCATACACCGTTGCGGAAGGGAAGATGGAAAGGCTGAAAGCACTGAGGAAAGATGAAGAATTCAAGGTCCTCCTTTCAAAAGCCACAGAGCAAGCAGAAGCAGCTGGCATTGAGGTCCCAGATGAAATACCTGGACAAGCAAGATGTAGAATGGTACCCCAAAGATTCAAGTTCAGCTCCCAATTTCCCACAGAGGACCACCAAGCCCAGAACCTGGAGGAGCACTACCAGGGAAAGGTGTTCTTACCTTTCTAGACACTCCTCTCTCAGGAACTAGACAGAAGATGACACTCCTACAGGGTCAATCCTATCAGATCTTCACTGTCTTACCATCTCAAGCCATTGGATCTCTGAGATCAGTTCCTTTCTCAGCATTTCACACTGTAGTTATGATATGAGCACAGTGAAGAGCCTTCTGTTGGCAATGAGATCACTGGGATGTTTCACTTCTCATATTTCTATTTTTATTTAATTGTTTTACTTGTCCCCATTTTCAACACCCAATCATATTTATAGGGCCATCACATATGTGTTAAAAAGCACTGGTTAGAACAGCTCAGATCAGAATTTGATACCAAACTGTAGCTTCCTCTCTGTAATTGCAGTGTTATAACACCAGGTGAGAGATGGTGTTCTGACTCTGTGACTCCACAGACAGACTTATGAAATGTGAATGAACTTATGTTTGTATACTTCTTATGAATGGAAAACACTAACATGTCATACACATTAACTAATTCATCCTGCAGGTTTTGAAACTGAAAAAAAAATTCCTGACAGTAGTAATCTCCTGCACCTTCAGCCTGGACTCCACTGATGGTCAGAGTGAACTCACTCCCATAATAAACTCTACTGCCACTGAATCGATCAGGAATCCCAGAGATACGCTGATTTACAAGCCGTATCAGGAGTTTAGGAGCTTCTCCCAGCTTCTGCTTATTCCAGGCTATTCTTTCACCATGACTGTCTTTGTACACAGCGGTGCTGGTTCTACAGCTCAGGGTGACAGTGTCTCCGATGAGAGCAGATTTACCAGCAGGAGTCTGAGTCACTGTCACCTGTCCTGTGCATTCTGGAGGAAATAATAAACAACATATAACTGTATTATTTATACATGAAGAATATTATAATATTGGGTGATACATTTAGTTATTTCAAACTATGCATTACATTTAAATTGAAACAAGCAATCAATACAGAATATACTTCAGTAATTTTAAAAATCTCACCCTGAATGCAGAAAGCGAGTGCCCAGATGAAGATGGTATAAAAGTCATTGTTGCTGTGGGTTCTGTTGCCATGAAGGACAGCTCTCAGTCATCAAGTGTTAAACTCACAGGACTATAAACACTCCCAGAGCACTGAAGCCAGTGCTGCCAATGCAAAGTGTCTTCTCTAATAGTCTTCCTGGGTACAGCAGCCCAGCAGTGCTGTGGACTGGAGCCTGTGGGCTGTGACAGAGAGAGAGTTCAACAGCAGCACCAGGAAAGTGTCACAGAGCACGTCACACATTAACATTTACAGAAATTAAAATCATGACACTGCAGGGTGGTTTAGAAGACCCTGCTGCTTAAAAGGGAGAGCACTATGACTGCATCTGCACTGGCTGAATAACTGAGGTGCAGATTCCCTTCGGACCTAATTTTTGGGGCTCATCGTTGGCTTTTCACAAGTATCCCATTAAATGTTTGTCTCTATGGATGAGATCCAACTCCATGAATGAGATCCAATCACTTTTCCTCTTTCAAGATAAAGTTGTTCCTTGATTAGAATATGCTGTCCTGATTTTGGCACTGTTCGTTTTGACATATAAAATCATTTTTGTGCTTGTCATTTTACTGATTAAAGCACCTGCAATTCTGTCACCAAGTAGTATCTGACCTCTTTCAAAATCTGATAGATAGATTCAACATCTGATAGATCAAATGTTGCTTTGGAAACTCATATATTGAAGTCTTGGTTTAACAATGTATTTTACAGTGGAAAGTATTGACAATTGGTGTTGACTTTTTATTAAACATAAATGTTGACCCATTTCTATTGTGATTTAGTTACTGCAAAATACTTTTTTTATGATCCTGTTCTGGCCCTGTAGTTAAAGTTCGCTCATGTTCCACGTTGTTATTGAGTAACAACTCTGATCTTCAAAGAAGGCTTTTTAAATTTAGTTTTATTGTAATCAAACAAGCACATATTTAAGCAGCTGACATTGTAGCCCTTTCTAGCTAACTCTGTGTAGTTGCTTCAGGCTAGCTATCGGTATTTTCTTTAGGCTGTAGTGTATCTATTTTGTAACAATATAGTATTATAGTCTTCATTTATGTTGTAAAAATATTGGCTTTGCAGGTGGCTAGTACTGCATTAACATACATATCCTTGTGTTTGGAAAACGATGTTGTGTACTATTTTTAAATAACAGTTTACAGAAACATTATGTGTCACTGAAGGAATCTGTTTGATTAGGAATGGCTTATGAAGATATTGCATAGCTTTAATGAATACGGCATACTTACGCTATACATTGCAATGCTATCTGTCTATTAGATATACTTCATGCTTCATGAATATTATTTTTTTCTTTATTTCAGTTTTCCTGATTACTCCATTCAGCTGCTATTGTGAAGTAGCTGTACAGATAAAAAATACGTCATTCATTGCAGAGGTAGTAGTCAAAGTGGTAGCGGAGTCAATCATTGTCTTGAGCTCAGCGGTGAATTGTGTGTTGTACTGCAGTTGTGTTTGATATGATGTTCATATTGACTCTGGTCTGAGAGGTTGTGTTGTGAGATGGCTGCACTTTATAACACACATGGTTTGTGCACTCTCCACTGTTTATTTTCAAATGTCAGCACTTCTGCTCTGGTACATTAGCTGAAATACAGTACTGTATGTGTACAGTATCTTGGCTATTTAATCAATACAGGTACACTACAGTAACCCATATGGCTTTGATAATATGGTGTTCGCACAATGTCCAAATCACATAACGTTCCTGAAACGAAATGTAACCCATCATAAAAACAGCTCATAACTTTAAATTGTGAGATGAGTGATGAGTGAAAGATGAACAAAGGCAAAGGAAATGCATCTGTCATTGAGTTGTGCTTTTTTTGTATTAATACCGCGATTTCCTTCACTTTCTTTTGACTAAAATCATGGGTCCTGAGAAAGTGAATGATAATAAGGGAGGTGAGAGGAAAAAAATGAGTAAAAATATTAAGTGTTTAAGTATGGTAGGTACCGTACTGCACCATATCTACAGAAGCAAGTTCAGGCCTCCCTCCTCCTCCTCCGCCACCTACCTCCATTCGCCAGCCACCTCCGTTAGCCGCTGACGTTTGTTTCCAAGGTAAGAATTCTTCATAAAAGACCATTTTCGTTTATCACATAAACGATACATAATGTTATTGTCATCAAGGCTGAACGGTTAAAAAAAAATATCATAAATTTTGATATATATAGTGTTCCTGTCATCAAGGCGGAATGGATTAAAATTTTTTCCATTATTTTAAATGGGGAAAATTATTTTGAGTTACGAATTTTTTGGGTTATGAGTTGGGTCTTGGAACGAATTAAATTCGTATGTCGAGGTTCCACTGTATTTGAAAGATGGAACAATTGAGGGTGATTGGTGTTCTAAACTGAAGACAGGCATAGTGGGTGGGCATGGTGCATAGTGGTAATGAAGCAAAATGTAACCGCCATTGATTGACAGATTGTGAACATTTTAATGTTTTTGTTATTGTTAGTAATACTGTTATTGTTACTGCTGTTCTTTAATCTGTTCAGACATTAACTTTGTAATATGGTAAACTTTTCATGTGTAGTTTTGGGCCTATGACAAAACAGATGTTACTGCCACTATTTAAAAATTTGAAATGGTTTCAAAACAAATGTGCTTGTTAAACTTTGACACAAAGTAGTCTCTGATAAATAGCACAATATGTTTCATCTGAGGAGTTGTTATAATCATAATAATCAATACATTATGCTTTTTTTACTCAAAAACAAGTTGGATGAGCTCTGGTCAATGAGGCCTACAGGCCATAAACAGCAAATAGACGTTCAAAACTTGTAATGTTCACAAGAACTTAAGTTGATAAAAAGATCACAACACCACATTAGGTGATAATATATGTATTATTATGGATTTATAATCAGCTATAATGGGGCGGTCATTTTGGACAGGGAACACAAAATTAATTAACATGAACTGAACACACCAGGAGGGTTATTGTGAATGCTCACTTAAACCCAGAAGCACCTTTTTTCCCCTGCAGTGGATCATGTGCTTCTTCCATGCTCTCGCAATTCAGCTTCAGTTCGCCAGACTGTCTCTACTTCAATTCGCCCAGCTGTTTCCACTTTATACGAATCAAGCATCCGTTCACGTGTTGACAAACACCTCCCACTATAGCTCCTGGTTACTATATCCAAAATCTAAATTTTTCCCCCATAAAACACTCTAATGTGGCTAATTGCAGATGATGCTTTTGTCTACTGTACCCTTCAGTTCACTCTGATATCATATTGCATTTATATTGACTGAGAGAGCCTTGCAAAGTGCACTCACCTAATGAGTATAAGGACTATATTTAATAGTCCGTTTAGTATTAAATACTATTTATTATTATCAGTCCCTTGTTCAGTCTTCCCCACACTGCATATTTATTTATTTAGCTCCTGACGGTTACTTCAGTCACTCAACCAATCAGGCATTTGACAATCAAAAGAAATAAAAGCCAACCCTAACTTTTTCACACTGATGACTAACCCTAACCTTTCCACAAAGATGACTAAAAGCGCTGTCTGATATTAAGACAGCAGCTTAAACACACTGTCTCACTCACATTTTATTACAGCATTGAGAGTTTACACAGATTCACCCATCTCCATTCCCATAAATCAGGAAAAACACAGCTCTTTAGGATCAGAGTTTGAGTCATCAGGTGAGATAGGCGCTGTCTCCACTAACACTCTAAAAAACTAAAAAGCTTATTTGAACTTGTGTTTGGAGACAGACTTTCATAATAAGCTGAATATATGAAAACAATATTTAGATCGATTTAGAAGTATATGAACAGTAAAGTATTCATGAGATATTGACAGTTTTATAAAAATGTAGACAGAATGCATCAAATAGTACAAATACTGAGTGAGTTCAGTCTTTAAGAAGTTTCTAAAAAGAGAAATGTTTAAGTTAACAGAAGAATATATCATGATTAGATCATTCTACAGGGATGTGTATTACCTGCACTAAATAGCACAGTGTTACTGTTACAGTTGACACACATATTACACTCAAGCTTGAGTGGCATTTTCTCTCACACACCTGCTGTAAGACGGCTTCACCGACTGCAGGATCGTTCATATTCAGGGCTGAGGGGGTTTTCTGCTCAACTCGCAATACATGTGTCTTATTCACTGAGTAACACACACCACCTAAATGTCAAACACTCACACACACACACACACACATTACTGATTGCATTAAGCATGTACAGAGTGGAAAAAGGTTTGTTCTTTACTATAGTATCACTGAAGTACAGAGTGTGTATAGATGTGTATCAGGGTGTGTGTTACTATAGTATTACTGATGTACAGAGTGTGTATAGATGTGTATCAGGGTGTGTGTTACTATAGTATTACTGATGTACAGAGGGTGCATAGATGTGTATCAGGGTGTGTGTTACTATAGTCTTACTGATGTACAGAGTGTGTATAGATGTGTATCAGGGTGTGTGTTACTATAGTATTACTGATGTACAGAGTGTGCATAGATGTGTATCAGGGTGTCTGTTACTATAGTCTGACTGATGTACAGAGTGTGTATAGATGTGTATCAGGATGTGTGTTACTATAGTCTTACTGCTGTACAGAATGTGTATAGATGTGTATCAGGGTGTGTGTTACTATAGTCTGACTGATGTACAGAGGGTGCATAGATGTGTATCAGGGTGTGTATTACTATAGTATTACTGATGTACAGAGTGTGCATAGATGTGTATCAGGGTGTCTGTTACTATAGTCTGACTGATGTACAGAGTGTGTATAGATGTGTATCAGGGTGTGTGTTACTATAGTCTTACTGATGTACAGAGTGTGCATAGATGTGTATCAGGGTGTCTGTTACTATAGTATTACTGATGTACAGAGTGTGCACAGATGTGTATCAGGGTGTGTGTTACTATAGTATTACTGATGTACAGAGTGTGTATAGATGTGTATCAGGGTGTCTGTTACTATAGTATTACTGATGTACAGAGTGTGTATAGATGTGTATCAGGGTGTGTGTTACTATAGTATTACTGATGTACAGAGGGTGTATAGATGTGTATCAGGGTGTGTGTTACTATAGTCTTACTGATGTACAGAGTGTGCATAGATGTGTATCAGGGTGTCTGTTACTATAGTCTTACTGATGTACAGAGTGTGCACAGAAGTGTATCAGGGTGTCTGTTACTATAGTCTTACTGATGTACAGAGTGTGCACAGATGTGTATCAGGGTGTGTGTTACTATAGTATTACTGATGTACAGAGGGTGTATAGATGTGTATCAGGGTGTGTGTTACTATAGTCTTACTGATGTACAGAGGGTGTATAGATGTGTATCAGGGTGTGTGTTACTATAGTATTACTGATGTACAGAGGGTGTATAGATGTGTATCAGGGTGTGTGTTACTATAGTCTTACTGATGTACAGAGTGTGTATAGATGTGTATCAGGGTGTGTGTTACTATAGTCTTACTGATGTACAGAGTGTGTATAGATGTGTATCAGGGTGTGTGTTACTATAGTATTACTGATGTACAGAGGGTGTATAGATGTGTATCAGGGTGTGTGTTACTATAGTCTTACTGATGTACAGAGTGTGCATAGATGTGTATCAGGGTGTCTGTTACTATAGTCTTACTGATGTACAGAGTGTGTATAGATGTGTATCAGGGTGTGTGTTACTATAGTCTTACTGATGTACAGAGTGTGCACAGATGTGTATCAGGGTGTGTGTTACTATAGTCTTACTGATGTACAGAGTGTGCATAGATGTGTATCAGGGTGTGTGTTACTATAGTCTTACTGATGTACAGAGTGTGCACAGATGTGTATCAGGGTGTGTGTTACTATAGTCTTACTGATGTACAGAGTGTGCACAGATGTGTATCAGGGTGTGTGTTACTATAGTCTTACTGATGTACAGAGTGTGCACAGATGTGTATCAGGGTGTGTGTTACTATAGTCTTACTGATATACAGAGTGTGCACAGATGTGTATCAGGGTGTGTGTTACTATAGTCTGACTGATGTACAGAGGGTGCATAGATGTGTATCAGGGTGTACGTCACTATAGTATTACTGATGCATAGAGTGTAAATAGATTAGTATCAGAGTGTGTGTTACTATAGTATTACTGATGCATAGAGTGAAAATAGATTAGTATCAGGGTGTGTGTTACTATCATACTGATGTATACAGTGTATATAGATTAGTATCAGGGTGTGTGTTACTATAGTATTACTGATGTATACAGTGTATATAGATTAGTATCAGGGTGTGTGTTACTATAGTATTACTGATGCATAGAGTGAAAATAGATTAGTATCAGGGTGTGTGTTACTATAGTATAACTGATGTATAGAGTGAAAATAGATTAGTATCAGGGTGTGTGTTACTATAGTATTACTGATGTATACAGTGTATATAGATTAGTATCAGGGTGTGTGTTACTATAGTATTACTGATGTATACAGTGTATATAGATTAGTATCAGGGTGTGTGTTACTATCATATTACTGATGTATACAGTTTATATAGATTAGTATCAGGGTGTAGTTTTGGGATGCTGCCTCAGACTCACCCCCACATTTGCTGCAGATGAAGTTGAGCTCCTCAGTCTTCGGCAGACTGACCCACTGTTTCCCCGCTCCAGATTCTACTGCTCCCCTGTGCCCACACTCCCCAGTCTCGTTTTCTGGGGCCCAGCTTTGGTACTGGCATTCTTCCCCACTGACCCAAACCCAGAAGTGCAGGGCACAGGAGTAGCGCAGGCCCAGCCACAGGTGAGCTGTGGAGGCGCTCTGAGCTCTCCTCTTCACCCAGTGCTGGAGCTGCTCTGTGGACACGGAGGCCAGGTCTCCATCGTGCTGTCTGCAGTAGCTCAGGGCCTCATCCCAGCTCTTATTCTCACGCACCAAGACCAGATTATCTGGAGAGAGGGTAAGAGGGAAATGAGAGAATGAAAATAAAATAAAAATGATAGAATCATATGCCTTAAATCTGAGGATATTTAATGTTCGCAGATCCTGACTTACATCAGTTTGTATTCACAGTTTTATGTGATTACAGAGATAATATCTGGATATAATGTTTCTTTAAACTACACACTGTAACACTTTCAGTGTCACTGTTCTCCACCAATGGGCTAAAAGATTCCTTCCTGGTCTGCAGACCAGGTATAAGTCACCCCAAAAGCCACTTCAGAGCCATAGACTCCACTTGAGGAATGTGACACCAGACGCCCCAGCTCTCTCAACCCCTCCCCTGACTGCAGGACATTCCCTGTCAATCATGTGTGACATCGGCACCGCCAATACAAACTGAGCAACCAATTTAAATCTGGAACAGACTTTACATTCAAATTGGGGCAGCAGGACACTGATGGACTCACCTTCATAGCAGATGAAAGGGTTTGTGTTACTACAGTCCCGATCAGTCCACTGGCCCACGTCTGTCATAAAGTAGGGTTCGGAGCAGCAGGACACCAACACTCACCTTCATAGCAGATGAAAGGTTTGGCTCATTACAGTCCAGATCCTTCCATCTCCCTGCATCTGTAGCACTCACTACAGCACAGTTCTCGTTCCCTCCAGCATTGTCATGCTGTCCTGTGCTCCAGCAGCGGTATGAGGAGCTGCTCTGGTCTGACCACTTCCAGAAACTTCTGAACAGGCTGATCCCCACGTCCTGTCCTCCTGCAGTCTGCTTTATCTCCTGGTTCTCAGCCTAGTTCACACCGGCCAGGTCTTTGTGATGCTCTCTGCAGTAGCTCTGATGTATCAGGATGTATCTCTGAGCAGCTTCTCCTGTAACACAGCAGCTTTAACTTTACAGGTCATCACTCTGCAAGACTCATCAATAAGAATGCATCTCTGATGACAGGAGGCATGCAGACCTGAGTAGCCTACTCTCCATATTACTGTCCCTGATTTAGACTCTACTGCTGTGTGTGTAATGAGATAAAAGGAGTTACTCTCTCTGAATCAGACTCCACTGCTGTGTGTGTAATGAGATAAAAGGAGTTACTCTCTCTGAATCAGACTCCACTGCTGTGTGTAATGAGATAAAGGAGTTACTCTCTCTGAATCAGACTCCACTGCTGTGTGTGTAATGAGATAAAAGGAGTTACTCTCTCTGAATCAGACTCCACTGCTGTGTGTGTAATGAGATAAAAGGAGTTACTCTCTCTGAATCAGACTCCACTGCTGTGTGTGTAATGAGATAAAGGAGTTACTCTCTCTGAATCAGACTCCACTGCTGTGTGTGTAATGAGATAAAAGGAGTTACTCTCTTTGAATCAGACTCCACTGCTGTGTGTGTCATAATGAGGTAAAAACAGACAGGAGTTCTCACCATTGTAGCAGATGAAGGTCTTGTTTGGGCACAATACTTATCATTCCATTGCCCATTAGAAGTCATGGCTACACAGTGCTGCTTGCCTCCATAATTGTTTGGTTCCTCACTTTCCCAGTTCCTAAACTCAGTCTCTCCCTCACTGCAGAATCCTCTGTCTGCCAGAGACCACTGCCACTTCCAGGTGTTTTCCCTCTTCAGTCCTCTCCAGGCATCTCCCTGATAATCACTGCCTACAACTCCCATCAGCACTTCCATTTCCTGTTGGTTGTATATGGTTGCCAGGTCAATGTACTTCTCTCTGCAGTAACTCTGTGCTTCAGTCCAGCTCTTCTCTATGTTCACAAAGTGTGTGTGTGCAGAGCCCTGTGGAACACACACATATCAAACATATGTGCGCACACGCACACACACACAAACACACACACGTATCAAACATATGTGCGCACACACACACAAACACACACACATGCATTTATCAAACATTTATGCACACAGACACACACACACGTATCAAACATATGTGCGCGTACACACACACACAAACATGTATCAAACATTTATGCGCACAGACACACACACACGTATCAAACATATGTGCGCGTACACACACACACAAACATGTATCAAACATTTATGTGAACAGACACACACACATAAAGGGAACACATGCACAAACATGCACACATCATTCACATATAAATGTTTGAATTTTAAACCTTTGAAGCTCACAGTAATTAGGATGATATAATGATTGTGGTTCAGCCTGTTAAACTTCACTAAAGTTCTTCATGAAAACAACTGGATGTGGGGAGAGATGGCATTTCTTAAAATGAACATTTCTGTTTTGTAAAGATATTTATACATAGACTTCAGCTTAGTTGTTTATCTACGCACAAGCCTTTAGATAAAAATACATTCAGTCAGGTGTGTTGAAACTTTGGTATTGTATATAACATCAGACACACAAAAATAGACACAATAACACAGACACAAAAACACACATAAATACATCCAAAAACATAAAAATTGTGTATCAGCTGACGTGAGATCAGCACAATAGTTCTTGCATCATTACTCCAGATTTTCAATCTACAGACACACATACAGATTTAAATAGAGGATATTTATAATATGATTTATGATTCGTATTATGAATGTAATATAAGGTGTAGTAAGTAGCAAAGCCAACTAGCATTAGTACTTTCATGATATTGCATATGTACCCATTGATCTGGAAATAAATGTGTCAGGCCCAATATCATTGGGATTGTGTTAGCTACTGCTGATTTTATGTATGATAATATTTGCAGGTTAGCTAGCCATACTCGATAGCCAGAACTCTCCTGCATAACATTAGCCATCTGACTAAATTAGTGATATCTCTGCTAGCTATCACTCTGAGTTTTCCGGATAACGTTCTGAGGCTTCCCTTAATTCAGTGTGGTTCACCTGAATCCTTAACTTCCTTGTTCCAATGTGTTGACTTATTTAAGTAATGGTACATACAACATCAAAAACGGAGTAGATAACTGCTTTTGCGTCTTATCACCACAATCAATGTCCATCAATTTGGACTACTGTCAGTGAAACTGAAGAACAGAACACAGAACCTGTGTTAATGCATAACATTAAACACAAACCTGAACTCAACATCGCTTACATCTGGTCCTCTGGAATAATACTTTACAGTCTGTTCTGTAAGAATAGCTGATTAACACATTAAGAGTCTGAGTCTTTTTCTTTTCACTGCAACCAAACCCAGAATGAACAGAGGGACAAAATATCATCGCTAAACATGCGTTTCATAGATACCCTCAGTACCAACCCTGATGCAGACCTTCTGTGCACACACTAGCACTCACTAAAACAGCTCATACACACTAATCATCATGAAACACCACTGTCAGGACTATGGGTAATCTTCACCAAAAAACAAAGTCAGTAAATAGTGTGTAGTTTTACTCCATGGGTGTCAAACTCAAAGTCCCAGAAGGCCACAGTGTCTGTAGCTTTTTGTGCTTTTCATTCAAACAGCAGCTACATAAGGCCTAAAACATTTTATAATCAGCACATCTCTGATGGGCTACTGTGTTTATAGACAGGTTATAAAGACTAAAGATGCTTTATTACTACTGCTGCTGTGTTTATAACTGGTTTTACATTTATAGACTGGTTATAAAGACAACAGACTGCAGTTTAAGGCAGAACATCTTTATTTCCTCAATGTAATCACATCAGTGCAGCAGGAAAGTTAAACTGAATTAACAGCTGTGAATCAGCACTGCAGGTACTTATCTGACAGTCACAACGTGCAGGTACTTCGTGTTTATACAGTACAACCTTTTACTGACAAAGCATTGGGAATGGATTTCTCAAATATGTATTCAAAATTAAGTAAAAACACTCCAATGTAAATAACTAATCTTTTATTGAGTAGAGTCATTACTTACAGGAACTAACCATTAACATTGCCAATAGGCTCCTGATTCTGTAACTATAAACCTTGATCAGTCATAATCCTTCTTGTTAGAACATGAGTTGTGTTTTTCAGTATAATATTTCTGAATTTTGCCATTGAGCCAGAACCTGAGCCGTCCTCTTCACCCAGTGCTGGAGCTGCTCTGAAGACACGGAGACCAGGTCTCCATAGTGCTGTCTGCAGTAGCTCAGGGCCTCAGTCCAGATTTTATTCTCATGGACCAGAACCAGATTATCTGGAGGTAATGGAAAAAGAAAAGTTGAGATAGTGAATATAAATTAAAAATAACAGAATCACATGTGCTTTTGATGTGAAGGTATTACTGTAGCTTTTTCCACAGATCCTGGATAAAATAACATGATAAAATAATAAATAATGTAGGTTATCATTAATGTAATGACACAAACACATTTTGTGAATGGCGACCAGTTACAGTCCTGATGCATGTGGGGGCCTTAAAATACATCAGCTGGAATGTGAAAGGAATCGTTACTTTCATAACGTGTAAAAGAGTGCTTTCTCACCCTTAACTGTTCGGGGGTAAGCTTTGCTTTCCTCCAAGCAGAGGTGGGCAAAGTACACAACTCCATTACTTGAGTCAAAGTATAGATACTCCTGGTCAAACATTACTCCAACGTAAGTGAAAGTTGTTCAGTCACATTTTTTACTTGAGTTAAAGTACTGGAGTACTTGCTTTTAAAATTACAGTGATACCTTGACTTAGAAGTGAATCAACTTAACGAATTTTCCGAGATACGAGCCGTCGCTTGGTCGATTTTTTGCTTTGTGATGCGAGCCAAGATCTGAGGTGCGAACCAGCGAGCTTACGCCACCCGCCGCTGGGTAGCCCAGCGAGTGCTCAGTTCACGTGGTTATCTTACCGTGCAAGCATCTCTGTTGTATCGCTGTTGCTTTTGCATTTTGTTTATTTTGGAAACTTTCTTAGTTTTAACCATGGGTCCTAAGAAAGTGAGTACCAAGGGCAGTGTTATTTTTCCTCATCCAGACTGATGAAAGATTGTGAGCATTATCTGATAGTACAGGCGTCGGGGTAACAGGTGTTATAAATCCCATTTAAAGCGAATGGCTCAAAGGTCATCTAAATAAAAAAGTAGCAATTAAGTTTAGCGATAGAGTGTAGCATAATGTGTACGTTAAATTTAGCAATAAATTGTAGCATTAAGTGTGGAACGAGAAAGTTAAGCGATAGAGCACGAAATGAAAAACTCCCCCAACCTCCTTCCTCCTCCGCTAATCTCCTCAACCTCCTCCGGCATCTTCGTCTGATCTTCAAGGTAAATACACTTCATAAAACTAGTTTATTTACATTCTCTTTTATTATACATTACTTTTTATACATTATTTATTATTTAGAAAGTACATTTTTCTTATCTAAAAACACGTAACAAAAAAATTGGTGTGGTTTTTGGGGGGCTGAAACGGATTAATAGCATTTCAATGAATTTGAATGGGGAAAATTAATTTGAAATACGAGCAAATTGAGATACGACCTCGGTCACAGAACGAATTAAACTCGTATGTCAAGGTACCACTGTACTTAAGTATTCAAAAGTACATTTCCTTTTTCAATGTCAACACCTTGTTGTATTGTTGCCACAATGCATTTGCAGAACCTAATGACTCTGAAACAACCGACTGAATGCATTGACTTGCTTGTAGAACCTGTAGAATAAAAAGCTCGTAGAATATGCTACAAAGCCTATAGAAACACAATTGAAAAGACACTTATTTACTAATAACTGATGCCTGCTTGCGAATGTGTTTTTCTGTCATAATAATGTAGTTTTCACGTTAGCTCGGAAGCTACGTGTCTTGGGAGTTTGCTGAATAACTTTGTTATATCTTTGAAAAATACTTGCTCATCAACGTGTCCACTACGCTGCCATGATCAAGCAGCAAGCTAGCCTCCTGAGTTAGCTCGCAGGAATATGATGCTAATGACAGTGCTTTGACTGGAATGGTATTAACATGTCGTTCACAAATGGTTGGAGTGTTCCATGAAGTCTATGAGAAGGACACCAGTACTGTTCTTGAAACATAGATACATACGATCGAATTAGAGCACATCCTTTTACCTTTGACTGGTGGTGATTTATATCCTGCACTGTGGCCACTCATGTCTTGCGAGTCTGACAGCGGTCTTATTTGTCTAGTCACTTCGCACTACGCTGTATCAGAGTTTAACATCTGTGAAAGAAAACGGCAGTATATTTTTGCAATGCCTCTTGCTTTTCTTGAATAGAGGACATTGAAACGCTGAGCCATTTTCCACACCTGACAGCCCCATCTGCTTCCGTTGTCAGTATGCTAAACGGTAACTCATTCGCCAGCTAGCAACGCTATATATTTTGATATTTATCCCAGTTAGCTTAGTCCACTGGTCTAAAACTCCTGAAGTCAATATGATGCTTTGAATAATACAATTTTTGAAGGCAGTGACGAAGTTTGTTCTCGGGAAACAGAGCAAACATTTACAACCACATGAACCTTTCTTCGTTTGAAAAATCTCAAACATAGACTTCAGGTATGGCCACGGGTGCTCTGGTGAGGAATCGTCATCTTTATCTGTCGTAGCCATCGTTACAACCGCCAAGTTCAAATT
>JAFBMS010003140.1:0-18502 GCA_019788955.1 Albula glossodonta | reverse complement strand
ATCCAAAAATTACTACCACCTTCAATTCTTTATACCGTGCGTGTGTATATACACAAAGTTGCCTTGAGTAAGTTAGTTACCAGTCTAAAACTTCCCCAGGCCGTAGTGGTGGCCGCTGAGATCAAGAGAAAGCTGGAGAAGAAAGAAAAGAAACGAAAGAAGCGTGAAAAGCGGAAGCTGGAAGCCGTTTTGGCTGCAGGAGGAGAGGAAGAGGAGGTGGTAGAAGAAAAAGCCAAGCACAACGGAGAGGTGAGCTGTTGGCCATCTAATCGCTGGTGTGCCCACGCATGGCTTGATTTATGACTGGATCTCACCACATGGTCCTTTCATAGTGTACGACATGCTAAATTAAACCACCCCGAACCATTGACTGGTCTCTCGCTGTAGACCTGCTCACTGATGTGGGTGGGACATATCTCTATCCTCATGGAGAAAAGCAGTTTTATAATTTCTGGGAGGGGGGGGGTGATTGTGCTTAAATGTGCTCAAGGGTGCAAGTTGATACCTAATCCTCTCCTGACATTTAATCACACAGAGATGACCTTTAAAATTCTGGTGTCACATGTGAAAACATATTTGAACTGTAGGATATTGGTCTAAGCTTTATGATCTAGTTTGGAAGTTTACCATATGTATATTTTCCCCCTCCTCCACCTAGGAGAATGGTGATGCAGAAGCCCCTCTCAAGAAGAAAAAGAAAAAGAAGCAGGTGGAGGTAGAGGCAGTAGAGGTACCAGCAAATGGTGTGGAGACCATGCCTGTGATCAAGAAGAAAAAGAGGGAGGCAACCGAGCTAGAGCCTGCAGAAGAGGCAGCTGAGGTCACACCAGAGACGCCACATTCAGAGAAAAAGAAGAAAAGGAAGAAAATTAAGACTGGGGACGAGTAGTGAACTCATCCTCACGAACAGACTTTTTGAACTTGTACAGCTTTTGTTTTTGTCTAATGTAATTTAATGTGTTTCCTAAGTCTTGGGCTTGTTTAGAGGATTTTTTTCTTTGAACTAGTTTGAAATAGTAATGTTTAATGAGCAATCTCTCAGCACTTTAAACTTGAACTTAGCTGTGTATAAAGATTGTCTGCCCTGCATGTGCCTTGATGTCTGTTTCATGCCAAGCACTTAAAGGTAAAATCCTCAGTGTGTTTCAGGCCTGTTGATGAGGTTTGTTGTAAAGGCCATTCATACTTTCTGGGTCAATTTTGATCAGGTGACGCATTGATACCTCAAATTTTGTGGACCAGTGAGGAATTATGTACACACTAAATGCACATATTAAGGGAAAATTGTTCCCTTTGTTGGAAGTGGGGTGTATGCCATGCACAAAAATATGAAGGGGCAAATGTGCGCCTGTATAAAAGTATGTCTAGGCCTTAATTTACTTCATGCAATATGGTGGGAAAGTACATTGTACATGGTTTCCTTGGTGTTGGTCATTTTTTCCTAATGGAAAATTTGAAATGGTTAGGTATCTAACTGAAAAGGGAAAATATTACAGCTAGTAAATGTGGCCATCTTAGAACACCATATTCCTGTTATCCATTTACCAAGGGTTTCAGTTAGCACTTGAGTAATGGTTTGATGAGAACAGTAGTGAACTCAATAGACCTCTGCCACGATTTGACAGCTAAGCAATAATCCTTTTATTTCCAACGGTCTGGTTGGACAAGAACCATAAGGGGGACAAATTGAAATGTTTTTGCTAAACTGCATTTTTAGCGAGTGAGCCCCAGCCAAAAATTGTGACCTATTGTGTTTTTAGTTGTCATGTATACCAACAGAAGTTAAGTTTTAGATGCAGGGAAGGACTTTTTTAACTATCCACTCTGAAATCACAATGTGCATGGCCAAGCCCTGAACAGATTTTGAATAGTTCCCCACATACGATTCTAGAGAAATTCAGCAGAAAAATTGCTCGGACAGTAAGACAGAAGATGGGAACAAAAGATTGCGTGGATTCAGCAAAAACTAGTTTTGACCAATGAGAAGCTAGGACTGTCTGGATCCTACTGTGCGTGTTGCACCACAGTTCGTATCCAAACCATTACTTAAAATGTGTTAAACCACCTACCTTCAGATTAGACAATACAATGAAACTAAAAGGTTGCTGAATTCTTGTCAGCTTTTCATTGATAACCCGCACATTAGAGGAGCTCTGATGACTGACTGCCCTGAGGTTGTCTTATGCAAGAACATTCCAGCTCTGTTTCCCCTTTAAGAAGCCCATTGTAAGGTTGAGAAATAGTCCCACGTTTGATGTGTTTAAGGTTCACTAGGATGATGGCTGATGTATTTACAAGCTATTTTACATTGACTGTCTAAAAGACCTGTTATATTACACATGGTTAAGATATTACTGGATAAAACCTTTAATTGTGGTTTTAGGCCTAGGTTTATGCTTGGGATATCTGCACCATGACCACCTCCCTAACCAAAGTTGCCACAGTGAAATTCAATTTGTGCATTGACAACACCAGATCAAGTGTCCTGGAGATTCTCAACTGAACTGAGTATGGCATACCAAGAGATTTTTTTGCACAAATTTTTTGTCTTTCTGATGCTTAATGCACTCTGCACATGGTACTGCAGAGTCAAATGATTAGAGATTATGCATTTCAAATAGAGGTAGCGCGCAATGGTTCTCACATGTAGGACAGCATGGAAGTCAGTGAGGTGAATTTTGACCACTGAGCTGACCAAACAATTTGGAGTTGACATTTGCTAACATTAGCCAATAAAAATCGTTTCTTGCAAAGTATGGTTGGAAAATTCTCTTGCTAGTTAGAAATCAGCCACGTGTGCAACTGCAGATGGTAAGAAGGGATTTTAGTGATGACACCAGTACCATTGTGGAGTGTGCACTGGGCAAAAGGGTGAGGCGAAATGGAAAGTTCTTCCATGTATACTTCAGTTAGATTGTACCTTTTCTGAAACCATTAAACACTAAGTCTTGGTTTGTAAAAGACTTGTTTTAATCGCTACCTCTTCTTGAATTGGATCTTTTTACGTTGCTATCTATTTGTCATGCTAAACATTGTGTTAAACCCATTTGATGTTTTGATAGATGCTCGTAGTTTTGGCTATAGAAGTTTTTACATGACCTGACATCTTTGTTAAAGTTGAAGAATGACAGCTGTCTTTTCTCTAAATGAAAACCCTTTCCTGTGGCCTAATTAAGTGGACTGGTGTTTTTCCAGCAAATTACTCACAGTTCCTGGTGGATGAAACTTGCAGCAAACTCTCCAGCCCTCCTGGAATAGATGTTCATCCAGTGTTTGTCAGTTATATGGCTGAGAATCAAATCCTGTCATGTTGATAGTTGCTCTTATCCATGTTGTGAAAAACCTTTCCATTTTTACACAATTCAAATAAATGTCATTTTACATAATAAAGCATTTTACACTGTATGAATATTTGCATAAGAGCCTATTAACTTATGAAATCAATTTTCTCAGAGTAGAAGTATCACAGGATCCTCAATATGCCTGAGTGCCAAAACCTGTATAATCATTCACTCCAACTTTCTAGTCTACAGTAAAGACAAGTAGAGTTTGAATATATTATCTTAAGAGCCAAGGATTCATCTTACTTAACAAGCCTGTCCACAGTGCATAGATTTGAACATTTAAAGACCCAGGCAACACAAACTGTTCAGAAGATTTTATTTGGTGGGCAACAAGGATAAAACTATTAAAATCATATCAAATGAATGAGTTTGAATAGGGAGGGTGGGTAGAGTAGGTTTTATCCAAGAGGGGGTATTGGGATGGATCAGGAATACGACTAATTTGAAGGAAAAAAAAAAAAAACTTCAGCCCTATATAGAAAATGTGTTCAGGCTGAAAAGGAAGGGGCAGGGGCGTGCTACAAAAATGGTTCTAAAAAAAAGGCTTCACCTTGAAATGATAATGACAATTCAGTCACAACTCTTCAGTTCAAAAAGCCTCATATGTATATTAAAAAATGTATAATGGCGCCTGTTATAATTCAAGTATTGTACCCCTCCAGTTTAAGTTATCCCATAAGTTCTCTCCTTTTAATTCCTTTTTTCTTTTCTTAAATGTATTTCATATCTTCCTAGTTTTGAAGTAAACAAAAACATCCTTCAAAAACAAAAATGCAGAGACCACATTTCATGTTATACTATTACATATATATACTGTATAAATACATACATAAATATTTTACATACAACAGCCAAAATTTTGAAAAAGGAAAAGAAATTAAAAGAACTACAGGAGGGGGGTGGTAGTGTGTATTTCTGTTAGCTTCACACTTAAAAAAAGGTATTATCCCACCACTTGCATCTGGTCAGTCATAGATTCATTGGTGGGCCCTTAGCTGGGGCCAAGTGAGGTCAGAGAGGGTGTGGGGGGAGGGACCCCCGGACCCCCCCAGCCCTTCAGTTGCCCCAGTAGGGCGAGCTGCCATAACTGGACTTGGTGGCCTGGGTTTTCTGCTGCATGCTGCTGGACTGGCTACGCTGGCTTGGCCCGACCTAGACACAGACAATGTTTGCAGGATTTACATTAAGGTATTTTTCGAAAGAGATTTACACAACTTAGACCTTTTTTTTTTTTTTTTTTAAACAAACTACTGGATATTTACTGAGGTGATTACATTTAAAGGGACAATGTGTAAGTTTTCACTGGTTGACAAGAAATGGCGTCATAAAAAAATCTGAACTGATTTATTGGGAAAACACAATGAGACACTGCATTAATAAGAGTTGACTGATCCTTCTGCATCTGAATCGTTTTAAAAGGCAGGGACAAAAGCTACCGCTCTGTCACTGAACAACCTGGTGATGTGAATACACAAAAAAGCAGATGCAATCCACAGGGATTTCAGAATGCCAACACTGGATGGCAAAAACATGAGCTGAGGGGTAGATTTTTCTTCCATGGAATGTCATTCTGTTGTTGCTATTATTTAGCCTTGTGAATGGGATGTAAATGTATGTTGTATGTAAATGGAAAAAAATCTTACTGCGCCATCTTACTATTGCCCCTGTAAGTATTTATTTAGATAAACATTCTATATAATTTAACTGTTTCACCAAGTTAACCTTTTCCAGTTAATTCCTCAAACCACAGATGATTGCTGTGGAGATAACTGGATTTCTCCCCTTTTCCCACCCGGAACACAGCTGAATCGTTTAGCCCACATGCAACCTGCTCCCACCAACTCAGGAGGAGGTAGCCATGGTACACGATTCTTCCAATTCACGTGATGACTGGCCCTCACCTCTTTTCACGCTACAGGTGCACCACCAATCGCACACTGTCTATGTCCTTGGAGACAATAGCAACAGACCAGGAGGGATTGCTAGACAGCGATAAAAGGACTGTCAACCTGCCTACACTCCTACCACCCCCGTTGAGGCTGAGCCAGTTGTTGCCTCGTCACTGTGGGCCACGGCAGGTAATGGCGAAGTACTGGCAAGGATGGGATTTGAACACTCAACTTCAGGGCTCCCAGGCAAACAAATATAGACACATTATAGTCTCACATTCAAAGATTTCTGGATTTCATGCCCAATAACCTCCCCCTAGCTGAGTCTCACACAACTTCCCAGCTTCCTCTGGTGAATGGTACCCGACTTGCAGGGGTTGTGGGCCAGTAACTCACCTGGCTGTCCTGTGTGAGGTGGTGGTGCAGCAGCTGGGAGTGGGGCTGCTGGTGAGCAGGCAGGATATGAAGGAAGGGGGCCGGAGCATAGCTGGGGGCCCCTCCTGGGTTCAGGGGTCCCGTTCCTCCCAGCGCCGAGGGCAGGCTGAAGGGCGGTGGCGTCCCAGCATGAAAACCCTGTTTGTCAAATGACTGGAGTGGGGGTGAGAATGGGAACCATTAGTGTCAATGAGTGATGAACAAAGTGGCCTAAAATTCAGCTGAAAATGTAGGTCTTCGTTTCACCTGGGTTTTGTTGTAAACAGAACCACTGATATCTGGAACTCCAGAATTGCTGGATGTAACTGAGACACCTTGGGGAAGAAAAGAGGTGGTCTGGTCAGCATCAATGCTCAACCCATCACAAATGCAGTCGAAATTATGAAGCAAACAATTCTGAAGGTGCAAATCTGTTGAACTTCAATTTGGTTAAACCTGTTGGGACCTCCTGCGTACTGCTGTACTACAGTGCAGAGGTAAACCACAAAAAGCATACTCCTGTATTTGAATGTGCTATCTTTTTATAGGGGATCAATTTGCAGGTTTGACATCTGGTACATTTGACTGAATTGAAATGGACCCAAATCCTGGTTATTTGTATGTAGAAAGCAACATGGTCCGCACCTTTCCCTGGGCCAGAGGCTGCAGATTTGGCCTGGGCTTGGGAGGAGCTGCTGTATCCCCCTTTGCTGTAGTCCCCTCCGGCCTGGGCCTGTGTCAGGTCATCATACCCTGCAGGAAGAAGAATCACTTTCTCACATTTCTGGGTTTGGAATCACTTTGGGGGATAAGGTTTGGCACTGTTCACAAATGCAAAGGACTGACATGACAATGTGACAAAAACAGCAGTAGAGTGTCAAAGCCTGAGCCATCACTGAGAACAGGGCAAGTAAGTGAAGTGAACCCACAGGTAAGCAGCTAGCAGAGGCAGAGCTGAGACTTGGGGCCTGGACTCACCTGAGCTGTATGTGTGCTGTCCGTAGCCGCTGGGCTGCTGGAAGGGTGTGGAGGGGTTGCTGAGGCTCACCCCATGCTGCTTGGCTGAGGCCGGGGGCACAAACATGGTGGGGCCATACTGGAAGGCGCTGGGCACGCCCGGGACCCCGGGGTAATAGGGCAGGCCGGTGTAGCTGTAACCAGGGGGCAGCGCAGGATTGAGGAAGGCCTGCTGGGTGCTGTGGTGGCCCTGCTGTTGAGGCGGCTGCTGCTGGCTCTGCTGCTGCTGGGACTGGCTCTGTGCCTGGGGTGGCTGCGGGGCGTGGGCCGCTGACAAACTGGTGGGAGGGGCTGGAGAGGCAGAGTCAGCCCTGCCGAATTTCGTCACTTCACCTGTTAGTGTGGGATAGTCCGGAAATGACAGGGAAAGAGGTTTAAAACATTAGCTACTGCGGTACAGGTCCTGCTAAGTTATTGCATTTTAATTAATTTAAATTGGTTGGGTTGCTGTTCAGTTCCAGTTGCTTTACTTAATGGTTAGTTCACTTGGTATATTTAATTCTTTCAGGTGTCATGTTACGTAGTACATTTCATTTTTTCAGGTGTAAAGTTCACAGTTGCAGAAACGTCTTCAGTTTGCCATGAACCATGCTTACAAGTGAAAACCAGACTCTTTTACAAGTATTATGACCGCAAATACCATAGTAGAAAGAAAATCTTGTTAATATCCTGAAATTATTCTGAATTTATGATTCTGATTATTCTGAAACATGAACAGGCATGTTTAACTGTGATAGGACAAAATTCAGTTTAACGTATTTCAGAACTTTAAAAGTTACACAGATTATGGATTAACCATTTAATGATCGCTATTATTTGGCTGAATTTTATTCCATGAAAATGACATGATGAAAAATAAAAATGATGTTCTTTGCAAGCGCAGGGTTCTTTTACCCATGGTGTTACCTGAGTAAGGGCTATTGGCTAAGGCCGTCCCATCTCTGCCTGCTAGTGTTGCTGTGGGACCTGGGAATGTGATTCCATAGTAATCCTGAACAGACAAAGAGACGACAAGTTAGGGCACACTTAAAGCAAATACTCACTCAAGGTCTTTCAAATTCAGGTAAGCACTTACATCATTACTTGATCTGAGCCTCCATATGGTTGCTGTAAATGGTAATCTTATTCCATTATTCAAAACTTCATAAACTTCCTTTTTACAAACCAAAGGCCACTTGGAAAGTGAGGAATATTTTGGAACTGCAGGACTCCACACTGCAACCTGTGCATCGTGTGTGTGTGTGTGTGCGTGTGTACATATTTTGTGTCTGAAGTAAATACTTTTTGGCAAAAGACAAGGCAAAAAAAAAAAAAAAAAAAGAAAGGGCCTGAACTCTAATATACATCATCGATTAAAACAAAATGAAAACAAGAGGTTTCACACTTCAAACACAGCTGAACTACAGAACTCTGAAAACTACATGAAATTCCATCAGACAGGTAAACGGTTAGGTTGGACAGGTCACTCACCATGGGCAGTCGAGATTGCAACATGTGGAGGTCCTCATACCCATAGATCTGCTTTAGAACAAACATACAGAACAGTAGAGTTCACTTCACACTGTGCGTGGAAGTACTGCAATGTAGTTCAATGTGAGGATTTTAAACAAGCTCAATTAAACATAACCAGCTCAGTAGGACAAACATGATCCATGTCGAGGAAAACATGTAGAGAATGTGTTACCGGGTATGCCGGCAGCAGTCCGCCTGGACCCATGATGTACTGGTTTGGCAGCAACGGTGGAACCCCCTGGGGCAGGTTAGGGGGCGCTTTACCTGGAAGGCAAGTGTATAGTGATCAGACATCACAGCTGAGGGTCAGATTGGATCCATACTGGCAGTCAACGAGAAAAATGTCTTCCTCTTATGATTTTCTAATGTAGCATGGGAACGAAAAAGGTTTTACATTTGAGATACGTAATATCAGCAAATTACTTTATCATTTGCAAACCTCCACTTAGTACAAAGAATCAATTTTGTTATTTCTCAGCAGTATTCATACTTTGGAAGACCTTTGCTACTGAAGACAAAATCATGGCTAAACATGATCTTTTGTATCAAACTGAAAATGAAGAGCAACTCTTTCTTTTACATTTTTTATGGATATACAACCTATATTCCGTACTCCAATAACGACCCCGCATGTCAAGACAATCTGATTGAAAGAAGTAACTGCAGTCTACTTTCTTGCGTTGTTCTCCACCTCACATGCTTTAAGAATAGACTGTTACAGTCCATAATATAGCCAAGACTCAGTGTCATGCTCTGAGGCAGTGTTAGAAACTGCATTACATTTCATAAACGTCCTTCTGGTCACAGTCTTCCTCATGCGTCTGCATATACTCTTGCACTTACCTGAGAATTTTCAACAAAACATGTTCCAAACCATGGAAGAATAATTTTGTTCTAAACTTTGGTTAAGCATTAAAGATTGAGCATTCCACCTGGGCTGGCGCACGTGTCATGCGTATGTGAGAGCACACGGCTCAGTTCCCTCACCCGAGGATGATAGCAGGGGCGTGGTCCGGCAGGCAGAGGGAACAGTCGTCCCGTTACCACTCAGGCCCAGGCCCCCTGACCCATGCAGACCACTGGTAACAGTGACTGCACTGCTGCTGCTGCCGCTACTGCTGCTGAGGAAGGCTGACACCGAGGAGGGGGCGAGGGCACCGCTGCCCTCCACACTAGTGTACTGCAAGGACAAAGACATGGGCTGTCATCATTCTCACACAGGCCGACTGGTCTCAAACCCAGTGGCTTAAATCTGTATCAAAGCAACCACAACAGCATTTATTTATTAAATTTAACATGTAGGGGCACCACTTTCAGCAGCTATTTTTCCTCTCACAAGCTGTGAACTCTATGTTACATGGCAGCAACAAAGAGCCATGAAACGAAGCAGCATATGGGATCATTTCGTCCAAATAAATGGACAAGTTCTATTTAGTACTGTTTGTAAAATTTCACTTATGTAAACCAGCTCAGTTTTTGCACATTTAGCATTGCCAAATGTAAAAAAAATGCACTACAATTTTGAACTGTCACTTTCAAACATTTAGAGAGAAATTCATGTAAATTCATGCAATAACATTTCCGAGAGTAATATTTTGCATTAATGCAAAATGATAAAATATTGCATAAATATAAATGTTAAATCTAAATGTAAAGACTAAATATAAATATAAATATAAATGTTAAATGAAATCCCAAACATTTCTCACCGAGAAAGAGACAGACTACGCACCAGACTGACCCCAGAGCACAGAGCCATGAAAATATATTGGTTTTAAAGTAGGGATGAAGGCTGTGTTCATGTTACATTTTACAAACGATTCAAATACGTTCTCCACAAATATAGCGTTTTTTGTGGAGTCTTACGTCACACCGTATCTAGGCATAATATGCATTTTTTTGTTTGTTTGCACCCTGTATTCCTAATTTCTCAGCCTGTGAATCTGTATAATTAATTTTTTTCTTCTGCTATCATAGCCTTCATGCAGATGCTATTAATGATTGTTGGCGTTCGTTAATTAACTCTAATAAGACCGGTCTAGCAGGCTGTGCAACTACTTTAATGGTATTTTGACTCAATCATCATTACTACAAAATTCATCAACATTAATAAGAAACATCTTTTGTCAGCATCAGCATGGGAGTTTACCCAGGCTGTGATAAAAATGTCAGCGGTTCTCCTCTTTTGCGCAGATTGGTCAGTCAGCGAATCTGTGTTTGCATATTTTTACTTATGGCCTTCATGCACAATGTAAATCCCATTTCACTGATTTTTGGAGCTTGTCTTGATAAAACATCTCTTGTGTAGTCATATACAACTCATTTATTGACAGACCTATTTTGCATCATTCTTTTTATAGGTTATAGTAGATATTAAGCTTATCAAATAATTTTTATTAATCAATTAACAGGGTTTGACTACCAAATAAAAGAATTGCAAGAGATTGACATCCCTAGGACCAATGCACACATCTGATTGTCTGTCACTGAATATGAAAAATATTCAAACCCTGAGAAGTTATAATTCTGCAAATTGTCATTTTTTGTTTGTTAGTTTTTGCTAGCTATTTTATTAGCTAGTTATCAATCTAACAACCTAGCAGCTACAAAACTTTCAATTATAAACCAGGCGAGCATTTTACTCCAACAACCAAATGACTGAGTGACTGAAGACAGGGTTTTACTCTATCCAATGCGACTAAACATCAAACAGATGCACAACTGATGCACATGCATGGATAACCTGATTTTCCGCTGTAGCTGTCTAACACTGATTATGGCATTCATGGTTTGTATAATAATCGTAATCATGGTTCAGATCGTTTGGCACCAAAGCATCCGTTATACGCCCATAACACTACCACCACCATGCTTGACCACAAATATGAGGCGATCAGGCCAGATGTTTTACTGACATACTGAAATAGCTGACTCTAATTTTTACTTTAATTGGGCTGAGATAACAAAGTGGGAAATTAATGGATGAAGATTTCATGCTTAATTACCCTGCATGCCAAGCAAATTAAGGAGACAAACTTTGCTGTCATCTTCTCCCTCTCACAGACTCTTTATATACTACAACAACCACAAAAAGATTTGACCAAAATCACTGCCAAAGCATGCAAGTCTGCAGAAAATCAGACATTTGGAATTTTTTTTTTTTATACAATGCCTCATATTTTAAATGACTTTTAAATGGCACAGTAAGGATAAATGATTTCATGCCTTTGTGCAAACTGCACAAAAGTCTTGATTGTATGTGAAATCAGGCTAGTGATTTGGATGCATCAATATTTCAATTTTTTAATTTGGTGACTCACTATTCATTAAGACATAATATAATACTTTAAGCCATTCCATGACTTTAAATGACCTTCCAGGGCAGAAAAAATTTTGAGAGGACCCTTGAAATTCTGCAAAAATTCAGTCACTTCCTCACCAATCTGCTTTACCTTTGTGGGGGACACAGAGCAGCCTATACTGCGCACTGGCTTGAAGCTCAGAGGAGCATGGGTACAAATTCCACAGGACTGACACTGCTACTGTGCCCTTCAATAATACCCTTTTAAAATGTAAAGGAACAAATGGACTGATTAAATGTACAGTGTTAAACTGAGCAAAGCAACCTGCCCCAGATAAAAATGAGTCAAATTTGGGTAGTTTTGCTGGGAGGTGGTACTCACTGTGAGAGAGGAGGTTGAGGAGAGGACTGAGCTGGAGGAGAGGCTGTTGCTTGTGTGATTGCTGGACAGAGTGCTGGAGGGGTAAAAGAAAAAAGGTACAAATTTTCATAACTTGCTCTGTGTCACAGGGTTTTTTTTTCTCCATTGCTGGCTCTCTGACTTCACAAAAATGAATTTAAAACCGCACTGGGTGCGTGATGTGAAAACAGGAGAAGGGCAAGGAGAGAGAGAGAGAAGTGCCTGCTTTGTGAATCTAGTCACATCCTCCACTGCAGATAAGTAATTAAGAAGTGCAGGGAAGAGAGGCCGAGGGAAAGGGGGAGAGGGGGTGGGTGGGGGGTGCTCTCACCTGCTGAGGGGGGGCGGGGTGGCAGATGGAAGCTCAGGAGTCAGGTTGGGCAGCGCTGAGCTGTGAGCAGGTACAGATAAAGGAAGCAGGGAAGCTGGCGCTGGGGCCGAACTGGCACTGGTCAGAGAGGGGGAATCTGGCTTCGGCGTGGAAGAGTTTGATGAAGCTGAGAGAGCAAACAAGGAAGAATGAAAGCGAGTGAATGCGAAATTATGTAACAAAGCGCATAAAAACAGAGTGCAAGAGAGTAAGCAAAACTATACAAATTACACTAATGCGTAACATCTCTCACTTATACATATGTAACCTGCATTGACGTACATTTGTAGGTAGAGCCCGACCATTTGATTTTATTGGCTGATATGGGTCTATCACAGATATATCTGTATCACCACACGTTTTCAGATATGCACTGATATTAAAACTTTTTTACAGGACATATAATGCAGAAAAAGATGCTTGGGGTGATTTAGATTCTTTGCAGTTAAATTATATTTTCTATTTTATTATTATTTATTTTTTAAAGATGTTTACATTGTGGATAAGCTGTGTTTCCAGCAGAAACCTGCCCCTGTTGGACTGACAGTAGCTCGCTTGCTCTACAGAGTTGCCTTGTTTTTATTTTTTTGATTTTTTAAAGTCTCTTTTCTTATTTCAAGTTATACATATTTTGTTCTATTTGTTTTTTATTTAAGGTTATTTATAAGAAGTGAAGTTTACTGTTCAGTGCACTGATGTCAGACTCATTTTGTATGACAAAGTTTATTGTTAAACTGTACAATATCCTGCCTCCATTACATATCTTTGTCAAATTTGAGGGATCATTGCAAACAAATGTGTGTTTATGTATGTATTGTATGTACAAACTATGACACCTCTACTACCTCTCTTACAAAAAACAAATAAATACAAGTACATGGGTCACTGATGGAGGGATCACAAACACCTCTTGTATCCTTTTAAGACTCACACACTAACAATAACAAATAAACTTACTGTCTAACGTTGTTGGGGTCCTCACACCATTAAAGCCATTCTGTAAACAGTACAAACAAAATTGTCAAGGCTAGGGCTTCTTAACTATATCACATTCCTTATCTATATAATGCAATGTTCATAGGATTTAAAAATAAGACTCTTAAGAACAGAGCTCTCTTCACAGAGCTGCTCACCGTGACAGGGGCGGCTGAAGTATCCTTGTTCTGAGAGAAGGCGAGTCGGGAGTGTGGAGCAGCACTGTCAAAGCTGTTCCCCACAGAGGAAGAGGAAGATGGCGGCGTCCCGGCACTGGGGGGTCCCAGAGAGGTTGCCAGGCTGGACAGCGACACAGACGAGGAGGGATAGCTGGGGTCTGAGGAGGCCAACGGCAGGGATAGCGGGGTGCCCAGAGACTCACTATCCAATAATCAAACCCAGAAAGACAATGATAAGCAAATATGCAAGTGTATTTATGCCAGTACTGTATAACCCTAATCCACACACACTTGCAACATAAAAAGAAAACCCTTCTATCCTTTTTTTCAGTGGGTGTCTCAAGGTGCATTAATAATAGGATACTACCCTGCATTATCCATACTGTGGTAACATACCTGAAAATCTATGAAGTTCTAAAATTCAGTGATATTACTAAAACTATTCAGCATAAAAACATATACTCAGTTCAGACACTATATAGGTGAACTGAATGGCTATAGCAAATTAACAAACGAGGTAACCAGACAATTCAGCTAAGTTCATTATTGGCATGTAGTGTGGAGAGTATCCAGTCCTGCATCAAGCCAAAATGTGTCTGTTGCTACTACTTGCCCAGGCAACAATCGAGCCACATGCCAAACTGACCTGATAGGGTTGGAGTAGAGGCTATTCGGAGTCTGTGGTACTGATATTGGTACTGGTTCCCGGGCGCTGCTGCTTGTACAGTTCTCAGGCTGGCCGAAGTCCTGGAGGGCAGGTTCTGATCCAAAGTCCAGAGCACCAAACTGCACATTCAGCCCAGACACATCGGCTGAGCCTGGCATTTCTACTGCCGAGGAAGGAATCTGTCAAAATATGAGAAGCTTGCACAGTTATCGCAAACCCATCTCACAGTCTCTCAGTGCCCAACTGCATGCATTACCATGCGAGGAAGGGTTTCCGTTGTTAGATTGTTTCTGGCTTAACTGTACAAAATTAGTTGATGGGGTGTCTGTGATCTGCACTATACTGCACTGTCCTCCAGCACAGCTCAGTTGATGTACTGCAGAGTTAGCAGAAGCTGTGACTGGCTGCACAAATTCTGCATGACGCATGTGCTCCTGTGCACCCCCCTGAACCGACATTGTCAGAAAAGGCATGGGCCTATAATTATGACTATGTTCCATACAGTGGACAAAATAAAGGACTACACTATGCCTCTTTGAAATGTAACACAAAGGTTTCGCAAAGTCATGTTTAACTCTAATAGGTATCTTTTAAGAGAAAATAGTCCAGTAATTGTTTATTGACTTTCATACACCACCACCCCCCTATACTCCATTATCTCACCAAAGGAAAATAGCAGACTCTTACAATACCTCATCCCACACCCCAACCACACTGCAGTGGCATCTGATTTACCTTAGAAGTTGGCTGTACCCTGCGTTTCTGTGTCTTCATTTGCTTGTGCTGGGAAGAGCTGCTCTGAGTCTCCACCCCCGTGGGGAGGAGGGATAATAATTTGGTGTTGGCGGAGGATCCATCATGAGTTGGGGAGGGATTAAGAGGTTTGGAGAAGGATTCCAGGCCTAGGGGTGAGGGGGTGGGGAGCGTGGGTGGGCTGGACTGGCGGGCAACAGGGAGGGGCCCTGGTTGAGATAATGAGCTCTGCTGCCTTTGTGCCATCTGACTCAGGACCAGTGAAGGCTCCGGCTGTATCTTAAAGTCTCCTGAAAGACACCGAGCACACAAGAATCACAACACTGTTGAGAAAAACCCACAAGAATCACTGCATCCTGAAGACATGCCACTACAGAGTCACTGTTCCCTGACATACCTAAAAGCGTCACTTTATTCTGAGCCAGAATGGTTACAAGGAGACAAACTTTCATGCACACTATGGTCAAATCCATTTTGTTTAATGCGTGACATAGGAACGGAAAACCTGACGTACACTAAAACACAGTCAAATGCATGAGGAATGGAACCTGAAACACACATGTTTATAGAAAGGTTACAGGTTTTCTAAGAAATTTCAGCCATAGAGTAGAAATGTTAAAGACATGGAGCCACTAGGGAGCCAAACTCCTGATCATGTGTAGGCGTTCACGGTGCTATTTTAGTTATGGTAGGCAAGGGAATAAATTTTCCCAAATTTTCAGCCATTTTACTACAACAACACAACACTGTGAAATAACATAAAAGTATTGTAGACCTAATATAAATCAGATACACTAATCACGTGATGACAGGATAGTTTTGACAAAACTGTCTGAAGCCCTTGTGATACTGGTATGTTTAGCATTACCCTACAAAGCCCTTGTAATGACTTACTATTCCATTAAACCCTTTAAATCCATAGCTTTTTTTTCTCTCCCAGAATATATGCATTTTAATAAAAATGCAACAATGCTTCAAATTCATAAACTACTGACAGACATCATTAAGATAGTTGCTTTACTGAAAATACCCCTCGATACTGTCGTCTAACCCTGTGGGCAGAAATGCACATCTGAGCATTTCAAAGTGAAAATGTAGTACTTACGGCTGAACTGGGATGACAATGCCACAGTGCTCTGTGAGACTAGGGGCTTGATGTCCCATGCGGAGGTGGAAACCGGCACTCCTGCCACTCCGGTTGCTCCCACGGTGCTGCCACTGTTGGGCGGATGAGTGGGCAGCTGGCCGAGCCCTGGACCCTTCAGCTGCTCCAGAATCTGGGCCCCCGCGGACGGGCTCGGCTTGGGGCCACTGAGGTCCCCAAACCCAGACCCCAGGACTGAGGACTGAAGCAGGAGAGACAAGCGCCACTGTAATGTGCATTCAGTTGAGAGGCAAATAGAGCAGCTGCAGGACGGCTGCATGAATGTCTGTCAGTGCAGATCCGCGGTCTCACCAGTGCAGCATGTGCGTAGCTGGGTGCAGTGCCAGAAGAGCTGATGGAGGTCCCATTGCGGTGGTGGTGGGAGTTTGTGAACACTAGATTGTTACCCATGCTCTGGGGGGAGGGGGGCTCCAGGCAACCCTGCTCCCCTCCAGCACCTGGCTTCTGCAGCAGGGACACCAGGCTGAAATACAGCAGGCGGCCACAGTCAGATAATTATGTAAGATATTTCATCCATAAAATCCTTGCTGTTTACTGACAATCTTTTAAAAGCCTCTTTAAATTACTGCTATTGTACTTTTGTATAGACTCTTTTGGAGGAACATGCTTGTTGCCACTTCCTGCCAAGGACTGCAGGGAAGTGATTGTTGATACCCGTTACTTATTACTAAATATTAAGTAATCCTCCTACAAACTTCAAAATACTTGATTAATATGCTGTTGTCACTAATAGGGGACAGTTAAGACAAAGCTAAGACAGTAAAACAGTTAATGAGGCCACATATAACCTCCGCTATTACAGTACTTCAGCGTTGCTTTAAAGCACATTTGGTGGCCAGGTGACTCATGGGCAACAGTATACATCAAAATACTAAACCTGATGTCAGTGTTTAGGGTAACTCCCAATTACAGACTGTTGCATTGATCAGTTTGAATCCTGAAACTTAATGATGTGTGTTAAATCACTTTCCAGTAAGAAATTACCTTTGCCCAGGTGTGACGTGGTTCTCAGTTGCAGGTGCCACAGAAGCAGTGAACACTTTGGTCTCAGACAGCTGACGTGGGAGACAGGAAAATTTACAATCGCAAAGTAAGGATATTTAACAGGCCTAAAACTGCAAAGTGTGGAAATGAAGACACTGCTCTTGGGCTCTGAGCCAGATGAAACAACAGCACTGAGTTGCCTGGTGTCAGGTGGAAAATGGCAGGCTAAGCAAAGAATAAATCCTCTGTTTCATTTCCGCATTCTGCAGCAGGCTCAGACACTCACGTCCTCGTTCCAGTCTTCAGCTGCCCAGTCCTCCATGGTGCTTTTCCAGGCTCCTGAGACGGGGAGGATAAATAGAGCGGCAATGTGTCAAACATGCAGAATGTCCTTGCTGGTTTCTGACCACATAGCTCAACTGCTGTTAATGGACAAATGAATTATTTATTTATAACAGGTAAATATAAAATAAAATAACAGGTAAAATGTTTTTTAATTCCACATGACTAGGTGCTATTATTTTATTACAAAATGGCACACCCTCAGACATTTCTTTCCCTTATAAAATTGATTTTCAGTTGTTCACCGGCATAAGAAAGCAACCAAGGGAGACATGTTTCATGACTCACTACAAATAGCCTGTATCAGATAAGTTGGCCCCTCACCTGTCCCATTGTTGGAGTCATTGGCCCCCGTCTCCCAGGTCTCTGTATTGGAGCCCCCAGCCCCAGAGTCTGAGGTGTAATCAGCTGGGTTAAAGGTCCTAAGGAAAGAGAGAGAATTACAATTGAGGTTTACTTTTTAAAAAGTGAGGTGATGAGAACAGAAGAGAAGAGGTGATGGCATAAGGGAGAAATATGGGAGGATATTAATGAATCAAATGCCACAGAGGGCAGTAGTTTAAACCACAGTGAGACTGGAGATTCACATATTAGTATGTTCACTACTCAGGATTTTTTTAGCCATCAGGTAAAGGAGGAATCTAGACTCCAAATGTCTGACAAGTCATTGAGTGCATGGACATACATACATGCATACACAAAGAGAGAAACTGAAGACTGACAGAAAAAGAGAGTAAACTCTGAGCCATTAAAACAAAAGTCGTATCCATCAGAAGGTACTTGCCCCATTCCCTGTGCCGAAAACCTGCTCCCGCCAGCCGTTCTGCCCCTGCCTCGACCTCCAGACCCTGGGAACACACAGACAGACTGATAACTGTGTTGCTATGAACGTTGCACTCACCTAAATGTTTACTGTGATGTGGGCTATGTCAGCCTTTTCAATCCCAAACATTAGGGTGCTCATTTCATTGTTTTGGAAATGTGGACACATTCTCCAGAAAAACAGTCATGGGCTCTCATCAAAAGTTATTATATTGGTAGGGATCATACAAATTCGCAGTGTAATTATTTGTGACTTTGCGTGTATCTTTGAAAAGTCGGCAACAGGCAGGCTCTCTCTCTCTCTCTCTCTCTCTCTCTCTCTCACTCTCTCTCTTCTCTCTCTCTCTCTCCTTCTTCTCTTTCCCTCA
>JAFBMS010003139.1:0-18515 GCA_019788955.1 Albula glossodonta | reverse complement strand
AAACAGAAGTTTCTGGCAGGCCCTGGGACTGTGTGGTCAGTGGGTGTCACACTATATAACGTTGTTTGTGGCGGATTCCCCTTCAAGATCCTCCAAGCAGGAAGATGCGTCATGTGGAATTCCGTGAGGGACTGTCACCAGGTGAGGAGGCAGTAGGAGAGAATGGGCTGCATTCAGACATGCCACATGTGTTTTCTCACAATCACACATTGTCTGTTTTTCTCTCAAACAGAGTTCCAAGACTTCATTCGCTGCTGCTTCACCTTTTGGCCAGAAGACCGGCCCACTCTGGAGCAGCTGCAGCACCAGCACCACTGGCTGCACCAGACTTGCTAAGTCTCCCTCTTTTTAACCATACCCCAAGTTTTAATTCAAACACTATGGTTGCCCTGAGACGACATCTCAGTCTCAGTTAAATGGATTTAGCTCAGCACCCATCAGCCTTAGCATTCATTGGTCAAAGCTAAACCTTTGTCATCCTCAGCTCAACTCGTTAACTAGCGTTAACATGCTATCTGTCACAACCCATTTTTACCAGTTAATCCACAACTTAATGCCACACACCATGCCGATAATAGTTGAACTTAACAAACAAATATACCACTGAATTTAGCCAGTGCTTAGGTAGTTGCGTGTTGACAAGCTAGCTAGCTAGCTAATGTTAGTCACACTGGCTTAAAAACATTGTACTTGTTAGCTAATGAAAAGATAGCAACCCCATTCACAATTCCTACTCCTTCATTCATCTGTTACAGTGGAAGGATAGAGGCATAGAGACAAAAAGTAATTTTTATAGGGTTGAGTTTATTTCCTTTGCTTCAACTGGTTATATTTTCAGTTCTGTGTCGTCATATATCCTTAATGAAACCAATGTGTCACACCTGGTGAAGTATTGTAGCTGTGGCTACTGTGTGCGGCAGCAATTGTGCTTTATCAGCGAATACACACTGTTTGCATTGAGGCCGTGTGATAACACAGGGAGGAAATGATAGCTAGCTACAGTGAAGAAAATAAAGCCAACCCTTTGAGAATGTTTCCACTCTCTGTACCTCCATACTTTCTCTAAAATAATGCACAGAGGGGTACGCACTGTAAGCTGGGTGCTCGCAGCAGTAGGCCTGCTAGCCAGCTAATTCGCAGTTAGCTAACAAACAATTTTTAATTAAATGTGGATAACATTAGCTAGTTAGTTTGCCAACGCAGCATCTGTCCTAAGAAATGACTGGTTACATTTTGGGAGATTTCCTTATTTTCAACGATTCAGAGCATGCTTTGACATAAAGTCATGAATTCCTCGAAATCATTACAACAACTGTGAGAAATTCTTCATTTAATTGAGGAAATACATGCTACTGATAATCGTCACATGGTGAACATAACAACAGCTTCATCAACAGAGTGTCCTTAAAGTGCGGCGGACCCATACATCCATGTCTTGCAAATGAGGCAGGCTGTGTAAAAATGGGTCATGACCAATGTCAATGCTAGTTTAAGCATGCTAACAAAGTACAGCTAAGACTGATTGATGCTGGGGCATTATGTTGAGCTAAGTCTGATGAGCTGAGACTGAGATGTATTAAACACACTTTTAAACACCATACAGTGCTATTCCTTGGGTAGGTGGTATGGTAACTCACAAATACTGGTGGGAGGGGGGGTTAACCTAAACCTTTTCTTTGGAAATCTTGTCCATTCAGCGTCAACTGGACAGGACAATGAAAGCTCGTACCATGTGTGGGCAGTGATGCTGGTGGAGAGGCAATATAAGATCATCAATGACAATCACCACAGATGGGACAGAACAATGAAAGATCGTATCACGTGTGGCCAGCGATGCTGGTGGAGAGGCAGGATAAGATCATCAATGACAATCACCACAGATGGGACAGTACAACGAAAGATCGTACCACGTGTGGGCAGCGATGCTGGTGGAGAGGCAGTATAAGATCATCAATGTCAATCACCACAGACGGGACATAATAAAAGGATCCAACATATAACAATATTTTGTGGAGTGCATCAGATATTTATTTACTTTTTTCAATAATTCAGTGTGCCAGGGCATTGTCACAGGTTCTGTAGGACTGTAGGAACAGATTTCTGTTGTTGTCTAGCATGACTAGCCCTTAACCACATACAGTTGACTCACACAGCACTAGAGACTGCAACGCATCTTATTCTAAAATCAGAAGTGTCGATCAAAAAGAAGTACCCTCAAAAGCCAGAAAACATGAAGGACATTAATGTTTCCTATTGTTCTCCCCTAGATTTCACAAACTACATCCTGACACCCTAGATCTGGAGTTGTGTTGTATTATCTGGATAGATACCAAGTATTAACTCTTATATTCATGGGTTTCAGGACATGCCCAGACAAGCATGCTTTCTTGTCATGAAATGAAACCTGAGTATAGTTGTAGTAAAATTACAGCACAGTTGTATTATTTGGATTAGTAAAATAATTGTTTTACAAAGGAACTTCAGACAGCATGTGGTGAATTTCTCTAATTCCCATACTGTATGTAACTATTGCTAGTTTTCTGCTGGTATCTTTTCAACTCCCTTACCTTGAGGGATCCCTGGCCTTCTTGGCTGTTGAAATTCTGGCAGACTCATTACATAAGCAAACAGGTCGACATTTTAATGTAATTTAGGATTACTTGGCTAGTGAATGAATAACATCATTTTATGTTAAATTCAATTCAATTTTGCATCCATTGCTGTACTGCCCCCTTAAGAGGACCTTTGAATGTGGTGTTGTCGCCATAGCTACCCTGTAACTGAAAGCCCTGAAAGCACAGCTGTTACCTCCTTTTCCTCTCCATCCATTTTTCTTTTCATACCCCTAAGAAGTCATGCCTGTGAGTAATTAGAAAACTGGAAATCTGATTATAAATGTTTACTTTGTTTATCTGAAGCAATTTTTAGTTAATATATTAATTTAAACCTCAGATGTGTAAAGCTAAATCACTCTAGTTTGTAAACGGAATGTTCAGTGGTAAGCTAGTATTCATTGCAAATCGTCAGTTAACTTTAACAGAAACTGGACAATAATTTAATATATGTTGTTAATTTAGTGCTGTTGTTGTTGTGAGGCAAACATGTTTTGATTTTAAGTTGTATTTCCATGTTTGTATTACAGTTTCACAAAGTTCTCCATATAAACAAGCCTAACTGACAAGCTGTCTCCGGGAAGTTTATGGAATCTGTTAGCTATCTGCCAAGCTAGAAACTACGCACTAGTAAGGGCAGAATAATTGCATTGGACATAACATTTTTTTTTTTTCCAAAGGAAAACGCTCACTTTAAAAGTCTTGATTGATTCCTAAGTAGACTCTTAGCATTCAATCAGAGTCAAGTTTGCCCCTGAGGGTTGCCATGTGAAAAAGTTAGACACCTCAAAGGAGCCACATGGTAGGGACAGCCAGAACAAAGAGGCGTAAGTGTCTTTTCATTTCAATGATAAATTTGTAATCATGAAGATCCTCATTTGAATTTCAGTTAAATTAGTGATTTCTAACCATAAGAACTTAAGAAAAAAGTTCTAACATAAGAAATGTTATGCTCATCTCAATGGCCACCAGGTCTGTAAAGTTGTCATTTGTAGACTCCTAAGGCTAGCATAACTCAGGAAAGACTGAAAGTTAAGTATTTATTGATTTATTTACATAATGTAATGTATTCTGAGTACAAATACCAAATTTCATTTTTACAATATTTCATTTTACAAGATGTTCTTATGAAATAAATGTTCAATTTTAGGGTATGCAGCCCTAGATCTTCAGCGATGAGCCCTCATGTATGCAGGGTGAATGTGACATGGCAGCTGAGACTGAGATTGAGGCAGAGAGTAGAGAGACTGCAGGTTGAGGAAGAGCCAGATAATGATTGCGTGCCCCTTACCAGGAAGGACAAGATCAAATGCCGTCATAGACCATTTTCCCAATCAACACTGACTTACAGACCCCCGTGACTGAAGTTACTCCTCTCCTAAAACCCTATGAATACCGTTGGCCCTCCCACATCACTGGTGTTAGGGGCTTTCCCACGATGTGGAAAAACCACATTTAATAAAATACATTAATATCATACATATATTTTATACATGTATGACTTACTACACTTTTTAATGTTTTCTTTACTTTTCTTCAGTGCTACATGGTTTCCCACACAAGACTGCAAAGCTCCCAGGAAATTCCCACTTAATCACTTGTTGCCGACCCACAAAAAATCGAAGCCGTGATGTGGGAGGGTCAACTGTACTTTGAAAAGTATGTGCCGACTGAAATGTTTCATTAGACAGCAGAGACGACCAACTTGTATGCCTTCCTATCTGGAACAGTGGATTTCAACAGGGTATCCACCAATGAAAACAGTTCTAGAGTGCAAATTTACTGGGACTATATTGTGGATATTGGCCTTTGCATTAACACTCTGCACCATGACTGGTTCTTCCATCTCTGCTCCCATATGCACCCGGAAAATAATTTAGACAGGCCAGCAGAAAATCAAGAACTCCCACTTGAAGAGGATCCATCCATTGATGAGCAAATGGTATCACTCCTAGGAGCTCTCTCAGCCAAGCAACATGTGAAAGGGAATCCAAACCCATGGGGTGTGAAGATTTACTTCCTCTGTGGCAAAAGTGGCACTGCCTATGATTTCGTCTTCCACCAGGGTGCCACAATGGAGCTCTGACAAGGCAAAAAGAAGTGAATGGGACTTGGAGCTGCTGTAGTCTGCCACCTCAGCCAAAGAATCAATGATCCCAACCACAAGCTGTATTTTGACAACTGCTACTCCACTTACAATTTGTTGGAAGTACTGGCAGAGAAAAAAACTCATGCTGCTGGAATGGTGAGGCACTGCCATTTTGTGAACTCACCCCCCATGTAAGGCAAGGACATGTCAAAGAGGTAGAGAAGCAACTACGATGAAGTTGTAAGCTGTTATTGGAAAATTGGCCTTGTCAAATGGTTTGACAACAGGTGCGTCTTGATGACTTCCAACTTTGTTGGGGTGGGTGTGCTGAATAAGGTCGGGGAAGAAAGAGAGTAGATATGTGAAGGTCAGTTGCCCAGAGGTGGTGAGAAAATTCAATGAAGCCACAGGTGGAGTTGATCTACTGCACCATATAATTAGTCTGTACTGTACAGACTGGACACTCAGATAATGATGGGCAGTTTGCTAACAAACGCATCTTTTTTTCGAACAAGTCTGTCAAATGGACAGACTTACCCAAGTCCTCAAACAGCTGTGAATGAACATACATATGTCAGAAGGGCAGGCGAGCGATTGAGCCAGTGAATGAGAAGTGAATGTGATCGAATTAAAGGAGCCAGTGAACGAGAGAGCCCGAAGAGCCAGTGAACGAAAGGAGCCAGCGAGCGAGAGAGCCATGAACTGGTTTGAACTGAAAGTTCAGTGCAGTAGAGCCTGAATGTAATGCCATTAGTAGGCAGCACAGCACACATTCCTTGGACCTGAGGAACTGTTAGTCTATCACAAATAATATTTAGCTAAATTGAATTTGTCATTATAATTTTCTGTAGCCTAATACTGGAGCCAATTATGTAACGAAAGTAATTAAAATTATTTCAAAAATAAATTTTGTGGATGTATTAATTGCATTAATGCTTTATTTCCTCATTCATTAAGTGGTTTTAAGCATTAATAAGACAATTTAACATTGCATATTATGTAATTTTGGTACATTTGAGTTTTGTATTTACAGCTTAAGCACCAACTCATACAATTTCTTATGAAAGCAGAAATGATACTATGAACTACGAAACGTTTATTATTGCTATAGCTGATGTTATGATATATGTTAAGTAATAAGGTTGTCGTTGACTGATGTATGGAATATATACTTATTATGGCATATCTGTCATAAAATTAAAAATAATACAATAAAATGGTAACGGATTAAAAGGGGCATTACTAAAAATCTAATAATCTACAATAAGCAAACATATACACTGTTGATGTACTTATGTATCAACATTTGTAGAAACGGCTACAGGTAAACGGAGAAACCGAAGATATTGCATTTTATTTTCTTCGATTCGTAGGCTACAGCAATACAAGTGGCATCGACGAATGCTACTGTGGCAGCGACATAGTGCTATTTAATATTTTCCTCGATCAGGATACAGCAATACAAGTGGCGTCAATGATTATTATAAAAACAAAAGTAATCATTATGGTCATTTATTATTTGCTAACAGTTCAGCAGGTACAACAGAACTAGCAGATGCAGCTGGAACGGCACTCCTGTAGAACGAACGATGAACTGAGCAACATCTTGATCTTTACGGAAGTACTACTGAACGAAAGAACGAGATAGCCAAATGAACAAGGTTGCGTTCCAATACTTTTTCTCGTCTCCTCCTTTCCTCCCCTCCTTTCCTACCCCGGAAATGTGCCGGAAATATGTGGAGGAAAGGAGGAGATGAATCGAAAATTGGAACAGCTAATCCGATTCGCCCGTCATCAGAGTCGACGTCGGCTATTGATGAAGTAATAATTTCGATTAACTCTGAGGACACCGAAGCCAATCAAAATATTCTGTGGGATGGTCTTTTAACCTGACTGGTCGTGAGCACAATGATGTCACCCAGAAATGTGAAAAGACTTCCGTGGTAGGGTACATTGCTGTAATCTTTGTTTGGAGGAAACGAGGAAGGAGGAAAGGAGGAGGCGAGATTTCGCTTTGGAACAGTGGAGGGAAGGAGGACACATGATCAGCTTCCGGGGCATGGAGGAAAGGAGGGGAGGAAAAGAGGAGACGAATTTGAGTATTGGAACGCAGCCCAAATCTTTGGAATGAATAGAGCGAAAAGAACTGGTGTAACTGCACCGCCTGCACCCCTTGCACGGCCTGCGACCCCCTATTTCCACTTCCGTTGACGTTTCAAATATGACGTTTCACCCTCTTATTAGTTATAACGGTATGACATATTATTGCACTTTGACCCTTGCGTACATACGTGCTTATTCACGTCATACCTTCATATTGTTACAAAACCCCTAGCTAAGGAAGTTTTTATACTTTAGAAAGCTTTATGCTTAGTTTAGCTTAGCTAAAGCTAGTTAACTAGGGCCTGCATGGTGATGCTATAGTTAAGGAAATTAGCAATTTAGCTAACGGTTAAGTGTTTTACGGTTCATTTATATATTACACATTAACATATATACATTTCTATACATTATATAGGCCTATTAATAATATTTCAATTCCATGCACATGAAATGTATATGACATGTACCTGTTGGATCAGAATCGTATTATTGTCGTCAATTGAGGTTATCGATAGCCATTTTTTTTGCTGGAAAATTAGGCCAGGTAACCTATTGCTAATAGGTCATCTTCTTGCTTGCTATTGTGAGTTAATAAACAGCTTAGTACCATATTTGTGTGGGATGACTATTTACTTATTGTGGCTTTTATTTAACCTGTCAATAATTTAGGTTAACAATGATAACTTTTCAATAGCTAGGCGACTTGCCGAGCTATCAAGCAACTTCGCAGAGTGCACTCAGCACTTCATCCTTAGTTAGGGTGAGGACAGAAATTAGGTGTGTAAAGTCAGTTTATTGATTATCAGAATGTCTGTCATTCTCAACTTCAAATTCGACATTGATACAGTGCCATCCCTTTACCTGTCTGCTGGTGAAAACAAAGATAAAATGTAATAACTGATGTAGCTTGCTAAGGGAAGCGCTGCTGCCTTTTTCCCAAACAGCGTGTTCAAAACCACCTTAAATCAAACCTTTACTTGATAATAGATTCAATTTAATTTTACTTGCCTTTCCTTCTCTGCTAACAAGTTAACTAACATTTTATCAGGACTCTTGTTCTTGTGACATCTTACATTCATGCTAGAAAATCTAAAATGTTAGGTACATAGCCTATCACTAGTTAGCTTGCTGAACATCAGGTAGTTACTTGCTTGCAATCAAATTAAACTATGATTGCTGGCTACCTAATTGCTGCTCGGCCATTGGTTACTTGGTTATTTTCGTGATAAAATAATATGCTTACAGTCATACTTAGCATTATATTTTCTTACTCACTATAACTGAGTTGAAAATGATGTATGTTAGTAATAGCTATTTGCCGACCTTTACACAATCTTAATTGTTTGGTTAGGTGTGTTATTCGTGCATCGGCCTAGCTAGCTAACGTTAGCTAGCTATAATTCACAGCTGCTAGGTAGTCAGTTACCCACCGACGCCTACGCTGGAAATTTTGATAGCTCTTAAGCTATTAACATATGTTTATTTAAACATACACACACGCATAATTGTCCAGGATCATGTGTGATCATGTGACATTGCTATAACAAATAAGGGGGTGAAACGTCATATTGCCGACGGAAAAGGAAATAGGGGGTCGCAGGCCGTGCAAGGGGCACAGTTACACCGGCTCACCAAAACAAACAAAAGTTCCCATCACTAATCTGAGAATGATGTCATGACTTTGACTAGGTTGTGGCGAGTACAAGAGAGATAGTGGAGAAACCTTAATAACTTAAAAATGAAAAGAGCACACGTTCATTTTACGTATACAAATCAAGCACATACGATCAGAAAGTTTAATATGAACTCTTTTACATTTTTGAACATATGGGGTGCCAAGTTTGCACAGGTCAAGTGACACATGTTCACAAAAATGTTATGTTTAATATCTCAAAAACGGTATGAACACAAATGTTCATTTCGTGCACAAACGATCAGAAATAGTTTTTCATGTTTCTGAACATACGAGGTGCCAACTTTATGCAGGTCATTCTTGTTGATGTAGTTACTAACATTCAAACCATCAACCAGTCAACTGAGACCAGACCTTAAGGTGCCTAAGTGTGAGCACCTTAAGGAGCTCACACGTAGGCCTACAGGTAGCTGATAACTACAAAAAATGAAGACAAATTATGCTGTTCCTTCTTAATAACCAACATATTATAAACCACACCTTGAAATGGCAAAAGGAAAGAACGTGTGTGTACAGACGGTCCCCAACTTATGATGGGGTTACATTCTGATAAACCCATCGTAAGTGGAAAGTATCCTTTCAAAAATTCATTTAATACACATAATACACAACATACGGAACATCATAGCCTCACCTAGCCTACCTTAAGTGTGCTTAGAGCACTTACATCAGTCTACAGTTGGACAAAATCATGAACACAAAGCCTATTTTAAAATGAAGTGTTGAATATCTCATGTAATTTACTGAATACTGCATTGAAAGTGAAGCTGTAGCACCATTGGTGTAAAGTCTCAAAAGTCAGACCATGATGCAATATTTGCTGTATTAGAGAAACTTAAAGTGACAAACCAAGAAAAGTGCTAGTTTGAAGAATAAGACAAGGCAAGTCTTCAAGGATCCTTCAAGGGTGAATACCAGTTGACGAGCAAATGGCATCTAATGTATTATACGACTCATTATTTGTTTTGTCTTGAGGAGAAGATAGGTGCTTCAGTTTGTAGTATGTCATGACATGCTAAACTTAGCTATAAGCTCCAGGTATCCAGGTTTTTTAAAATGTGTGTTAAAATTACAGTGTAATTCACAAACCAGATTGCAAAAAGTAGAAAAAAAGGTAAGTAGTATTGAAGGTTGCATTAGACAGAAAACACTGAGTATGGTACATAACACGAAATGTCTTCTTAAGATTTAACTTAGTCGAAATGAATAGAAAAATCAAGAATATAGGAATTATTTGTGAATAAACTTAATGGACTTAAGTCAGCTATTTGTGAATAAACTTAATGGACTTAAGTCAACTAAGTAAAATGAGATCTCTGCTTTAAACGTTCATTAAGAGGTATATCTGAACAATCAAAACCACTTCGTATGTCTAACTGTACTACACAGTTCACTTGTACTCAGACTAATATGAACCATCCAGCTGATTTACTATAAGGCAAAACTATGAAGGCACAGCACTGCACAGTGATTTGGTCAAACAAAACTTTTATTGTCCATATAAACAGCATTCAGAATCGTACCAGAAAAAAATTCCTGAAACCTTAAATATCTTCATTCCCATCAAATAACACATCTGTATACAGTATTTACAACTTTCTCATCAAAAATGTGCTATATATTACAACCCAGAGAAATTCACTTCCTAGTGTTGAAAGGGCATTCATGTTGTTGAAATTGATGTTGGAAAGGTTGGCAATGTCATTTTACGATAACTTATAACACACTGCATTACCATTATTTATTTTCTTGTTTACAGTCACATTCTGACAACATTTACTTAAAAATAAGCAGTAATATACAATTAAATGAACCTTTAAAAAAACAAGGTAAAATAAAATTGACTTTTCAGAATAAAGTTGGCTAAGAAATTAGTGTTTCCACCAATAGCCTTTTTACCAAATATTCAGGATTGAATGGGAAATAACTTTTTTCATTTCTTGGGGGAAAATAATATTAAAGCTATCAATACAGAAAGAGCAAATCCTAACCACCAAAAGCAAGGCTTGCCAGGGCACACTTTTACAGTGAATGTTTCATGCAATCAAAGTGAATATCCAACCATCTGAGTTGCACATGGTTTGATCAAGTCTCTGGATAAAAGTCCTTTGACTTTCACGTACAACCCAAAGAAGAGTGATGAAACATCAAAGTAAATGTAAGAAGAACTTAACACGTATCGAATGTTCCGTTTAAACCTACTCTAAATAAATGCTGTTTTTGCCATGATCCCTGCTGCTATAAATAGGTCTCCTCTTACAAACAATGCATATTGAAAAGGTTTTACTCTTTAAGAACTAAGAGCCAAATTCATTTACATCATAAAAGTGAAAATGAAAATAAAACAATCAGGGTGAAATTCAATATTAATACCCCTGTACTATAATAAACCATAAAGAATTATAAGAACAAATTGCATAGCAAGCTAGTTGTACTGAATTTTGAATGTCCCACATAATCCTCCTTTAGGGTGTAGGCTATCAATTATTGCTCTCAGCAAAGAGACTCCACTGCACTCACACTGTGGTGCTACATTTTTAAAAAAAACCAATCACTAATAGATAGGGCATGTGATCCACAAGTCTGGCACTTTATGGAGCCACATTTAGGGGCTTCCTTAAGGGACAGCAGGAGGAAAGACTCTGCTTTATGGACTTGACAACTGGAAATTACATTCCAGCCACTGGCTGAAAACAAAATCATGACCAACACATGGCCGTCCTGTGCAGAAACAGCTTTAAAATGTATTACCGGAGCTGTATGATATGATACAGCAGCAGTAAATAAAGCTGGCATTTAATTCCCTGGACAAAAGTTTTAATGTACAATGCTGGTATTGCATAACCAGCAAATCCTCTCACTGAAGGTTACAACAGCAGGGCAGACCACAAAATATTTTATCCACTCACTGAAATTATGCCATTCAAAGTATAATCACAAATGAAATGGGCGATGGGTGCAGTGTCAAAACTGTATATGCACTATCATCACCCAAAAAAAAAAATAAAAAATAAAAAAAAACAAGTTGTGTGGACTCCCACCATCATCACAAGAAATGCCCTTGTGTTTTCTGCAACCATGAAACAGTCTGCATAGTGAGATTTTCATTTTTTAAATTGCTGCTTTGAAGTTTCTACCATACTGCAGAATTTAGTTTAACTTTCCAAACACTAATAAAGAACAACAGCCAAGGCTTTCTGTGCCACTGATTAACCTCTGACAGTTTTGAGAAATAAAGCTAACATTAGTGGTTAGGTTAATTACATTAGGTGTGTGCATACTGTAGCTAGCATGTTGATGAGGATGTTTTTGATGACATTCACTGCAACATGTGATGTAACCACATGCTTCAGTAAGGTATGGATAATTATCACAATGAAATTTATATTTATATATATATAACCATCATAATGTCTGATCATTGTTTGCTACGTGGAAAATAAAAGATATGAAGATTTGACTTGCTACATTGAAAGCTAAACTTCTATATTTTAGGCCTCACAACTTTTAATATAAATCTCAATTTGTTTTACACAACAGTACTGCGATTACCAGCCAGCATTTCAAATGCTATTGTTTTAACATTACAAGGATTGGGATGCTCACACCACACAAAACGTAAATTCTAGATGTTGTGCTTAAAATATGTACCACCCTGAAATATGGTATTAACCTACCAGAGGTGCCAAAGCAATATACTTACATTAGGAACTGAAAACAACAATAATAAACTGGAACATAGCAATACAAGTGTTAAACAGAACAAAAAGTAGGTATTACAATCCTGGATGTCCATATAGCTTATTATATTTAGTGTACAATTTATATCTGTAGTAGGAAAAATAAAATGACTACTCAAGTTAATGTTTGATAGAACATTTAGGGACTTCGTTGCTGAACCAATGTAGTCCTTTTACATAAATGAGCTCTTTTACAGAAAAGAGCTTACAGAAAGTTGGTCAATTCAAAACCCTAAAAACTTCCTTGTAAAACTGACCTCGCACTCCTCATAAGACCTCACCTCCTGTGAGACACCATCACTGACACAATGTGTCACGGAGGGGGGGGGGGGGGGGAATTCAAATAAAGGGGGTCAATTTTTCCTACTGAAACTGACACATGCATAAATCAGATCCTTAACATGTAGGTAATGGCATAACCCACCTTCTCCCCACACTTCAACCTCCCCAGAAGTAATGTCAAAACAACATTCCAGAAGTCAGTCAGTCATACAGCACAATGTGTATAGACACAGAGGATAAGTGTAAACTACCTGCAACTTTGTTCGACGTTTTAAGCTAAATTGTGGATATTGATAGTGTTCAGTAGGCCTGTTAGTTTTGAAAGGAACTATTTTAGGCACTTGGATATGTCTGGAACTCTTGAGGGGTTTAGGGCAACTAATAATGTACAGCAAAAATACAAAATAAAAAAACCTGTCTATGCACAACATTCTATGAAATGTTCCCCTAATCTTCTTGCAAACTGAAGCACATAAAGCAAAGCCAGAGTTTCTGTATGAAAGGAAAGGGAAACTAGAGGAGATCTGTCAGATGAAGACACTCTGTGGAGTCCATTTATCTGTCTTTGGAGGTCAGTTTTTCAATCAATTCCTGGAGTGGGACCAGTTCTTTTCGGTCTATCAGATTAAATTCCTGGGGGAAAAAGACAAAGAATAATTAAGCATACTGTTCATAATTACATCAAATGACATAGGGTGCATGGAAGCATTTCAAAATGAATGCACAGTTTCAGTCCTTTTTTCAAAGTAGCTGCAATTTATAGAGTATGCATAGCTGTTTGCAGGTAGGTGCATAAACTATGTTGGTAAATACAATTGCTGACTTTTTTTTGTTTTGCTTTAGGGAGCAGAATTTTTGCAGTATTTAGCTACCAGTATGTCTGTAATTACTGTGTATTCCTACATTAAATCCTACTGCTAGGTTGATTTTTAGGTAAGTGTTAGCCACAAAATGACAGCTGCTCCTTTAACAATAAAGTGAGAATTATGCAGTGAATTATGTTACGACTTCAATCAAAAATATGCAGATTCTTTCAAATGGTGTATTTTCACTCCACACTCGTAGGTGCAGAATATGTATGGGTATTATCAAGGTATTTGAATTAAGTTTACAATATCTGTAGAGTATTTCACAGGAGAAAATGGCAAATCCAAACAAAAAAATACATTTTGCACCGTGAACCACATGTGGGCTACCTGAACAAAGAAAATGAAGTGCTTGAAAGATGTATTGAGATGGGCCTCTTCCTGCAGCTGGATAACTGCATCAAAGTGCTGGTGGTATATGTGGGCGTACACTCGGAACAGGCGCTTCAGGATGGTTTTGGCGACCGACATGAAGTTCTTCGGAAACGGTACCCCTAAGACAGAACAACGGGAGGGCACAGCTTTGAAATTCATGTTGTATAATTCTAAAAGGGCTCGACACAAAATTCAATTCAGCTCAGAACGGCATGGGACAGCAGCTTGAATTTTCATCAGCGAGCTTTGTGTGGAAAACGTGCACAGCAATATAAAAGCACAAGACCTAAAGTAAAGCATTATTTTTTATTAAACGTGGCATGCACATCAAGGGATGAAAAGAAATGAGCATACTCAGAATCGACATTTGTACTTAAGTGCAAGTATCTTAACTCTATATCATTAACCTATATGTGTAAAAAAGATAATCTTGGATTAAGAACATGTTAATTTATAAGGTGCTGAAGACCAGGTTAAAACAGCAACTCAATAATACTGTCAAACTGAATGCACACCAGGGGCTGATGGATTAAGCGCAGACCAATTAAAGCAGGCCCCACCTATTTTTGATGGGAAGAGAGTCTCATCATCCAGCTGATCCTGCACCCAGGTCATCAGATAATCAATGTACTTTGGTGCTGAACACTTGATTGGCTTTTTTATATTTGTGCCATCAGCCCAGTGGTACTCATACCTGCAACAACAGACACAGTAAACCAGTCAAAACACATTGCTTGCAAATCATGATTCAAAGACATATTAAATATAAAAATAAGAAATAAGACAGATGGGAACAAGTCAATGCTCACACCCAACACACAATTCAATCAATCTTTTACGATATTTAAAGACGCCTAATCTTTGATAAATTCAATGTTAATAAAAAATGAGACTTCAAGCATTGTGCTTGCTCAAAACAGAAAATCTTTGCTCTTACTTAGGTCCTGCTGACATCACAGGGCAGCTCTCCTCAGTGCAAAAGTCAGTGATAGTCCCATAGAGCATATTGATCTGGTTGAAGAAATCTACAGCTAGGGAAGAAAAACAGATGCCTGTGTAAATACACATACGACTATGTATTAAAACCTCCGTGTTATGTTCAGAAAAGGAAGGGGGTGGGTGTGAGCCTTAATTCAGTAATCATTTGTGAATCCTTGGAGAGCAGGGGGTGACAAAAAAACCAGCCTGGTTTATCCAAGGGCCTCCTTCTTGCCTCAGGCTGTAGAAATCTGGGTGTGTCCTCTGACTCTAACGGAAGGGCAATGCGTTTGTGCATTTGTTATCTCTCCGAGTAAGTATGGTGCTTCCTCAGCACGGAAATCGGTCACTGAGATTTTCAGAAGGAACTTGGCTGCATAACTGCACATCCAGGAAGGTAGACAGTGTAACACTGTACAAAAACGTAAAAGAAGGGCCCTATTGTTTGAAAGGATGCCAAAATCCCCGGAGGTTTTTAAATGGACCCTTGAATCAGGTCATTTACGGCATCATTGTGCAGGCCCAAACTGATATTCATTTCAGTACAGTCATTAAAAAAGTGCTTACATGGCAAACACCTCTTTCAAGCAACATTACAGGAGGAAAGGAGCGCACAGCTTTGATTTATGGGATTAAACTGAATAAAAGATGGCTTTACACAATGCCATTTCTGTGAACTAATAGATCTTTCAGCATTGCTACAGAGCACCTTTGGAAATGATTAAAAAAGATGAGCCGGAACATCCTAAAGCTGGGAAACATAAAATACCATTTAACAGTCCCCTGAGTACAGCGTCTTTAGCAAGCTGGCCATACTTTAAGTGCTTCCACTTAAAAGGATTAAAATCAGGAAAATAACAAAATAAAAAAGCAGCAACTACAACATCAATCTGTGTGTTTGTGTGTGGCTGGATGAATATTAAAGAAGCATAGGCCATGATGACTCCATAAAATTTGGCCGTCCCATATTTTTCAAGCAAAATCTACATCAGACAGAACATTTTACGCACATGAAAAATGTTTTATTTCAGAAATAATTCAGAGCACACAGCATGCCAAGGGCAGAGCAAGGTTAAGGGTCAATCGAGAAGAGGGTGAGGTGTTCTCTGGCCAGCTTTTCACAAAGAATGACCTTGAGACAGACCGGCTCAATCTCAGCCTTCGTCCAGCACCACAAAAGGACTGGTCCAGGGGAAAAGCCCTGGCACCTCCCCAGCTTAAATGATAGTGAAGCATGGTCTACACCCAGAGGGTGAAGCAGCCACTTTTACCCTGTCTTCCATTTCATCACAGTGTCAGAGATGGATATGAAACTTATTGTGAATCCCTGGTAATTAACATGCATCTCCGGCTCCCGGACCGCTCGCCTTAGATTCTATTTGCTAATGGCACATGAGCTGATGACGGTTGTCTGCTGCTCCGTGTGGCCAAGTGGACCCAGGGGAAATGAAACAGGCTGACATGCTTCTCCACGGTCATTTGTCTTGGTGCAAAATGGCAAACAAAGCTCTGACACAGGGGTGAAGAGGGAGGACAAATAGGGCCAAACTTAAAATTTGCGGTTGTTTTTCCGAGGGAGAAAATAAACGCTGTTTTGAATGAAAAGTTTGTCTTTGTGCAAATTTCAGTTTCCACACTTTGCGACCATCAAAAATCGATGGTGCTCTGCAAATATTGTACAGCACCAGTGGCAAACAAAAGAATTAAAAAAGGCTAGGTGCTGAGTATTATTCATCAGCAAGAAGCAGAAGGTCATTAATCATTCCCTACATTTTACCCCTCTGAAGCTTCGATCTCAAATTAATTTGACCATTGATAGACCTTTATTATGCAATTAAATACCTAGCTAGCAAGACCACAGCGCTTGAGATTCAGTCTGATTGACTGGTAATGGGAAAATCTACTGAAATATGTCAAATAGAGGAATAGGCTTTTATAAATAAATCAGCTTTTATAAATAAATAAAAATAAGCTATCTGTGAACAGTCCATATTTACTGTGACAGTGCATCTGTATAATATAGGCAGCAGGGATTTGTCTACTAAGCTGAGGCAGGCCTGTTATTTCTCCAGGCTTGAGGCCTCCAGAGCCGGGTTCATTCAAGGTACCGGGAGCAATAAAAAGCAGAGACTGGCAGAAAAGAACTGCGTGTATCTAAGGAGGATTAACCACCGTGCAAGTGATGCATTCCACCTCCCAATAAATCTGAGCATCAGACCCCAGCCTTGCAGCGTTTGGTTTGACACAATTTACTTACCGAGAGCTCAGAAGAATGAGCCACAAGGTCATGGACGACTTTTCTCAAGATTACTCAGATGATACTAACATCATCTGCCCACTACACATATTATTGGATATGTAAATCACAGAACTAACTCTCAGACTCTTATTGTAGGGAGTTGGTGTAATAGAATGAGTTACTGCACTGATCTCAACTTTACCAATGACGTAATGCCAGATTACACGCCAGACTTCTGTTGGGAGGTACGGATACAGAGGCTATATCAAATTATCAGCATTCACAGAAACAGACCTGGGTCAAATACAGATACTAATAGCAGATTTCTTATTTGAAATACTTGTTTTATGTACTTGAATTATTTGTAAATGAAGTGGGCCAAACAAATTACTTTTATTTGACATATTTGCAAACATTGTAATGAAAAGGCAAATATTTTAATTTGAAGTAGTTCAAATAATTCAATGACTGATTAAAACTGTATATTTTAAAGAAATAAATGCAAGATTGAAATATTAATTTCTTCCAATTGAATAATTTGTTCAAATGCGTCAATGATATTTCAAATAAAATTCCAAATAGTTTCTTTAAATAAGATAGTGTCTCCCACACTTTAAAAGCTCTAAAATATCCCCTTCCCTATATGTTTTGACTCCATCACAACTCTTGAAAACCTGTAGCAAATTTTGTGTGGGCTCCACCTGTTCTCAGCTGAGGGAATACCATGGCCTCGTGCATATCCCTGCATCATCTGGAAATGTGGAATGTGTGTTTGGCATCAGTGGTCGTATTTTTAGACCAGACTGCTGCTCACTTTCAGGTCGGATGTATGAGACACTAATGTATTTGAAATGTAACAAGGCTTTTGTAGAATACGTATGAGTATGAGTTCTATTCATCCAAAAAGGTGACACTTTCACTGTGTTTGATTATTTAAAGTACAAACACCTTAATTCAGTTACTTGCATTCAATCTATGCAATAAGATGAATTGGTAGATGCTGCATATTAATGAACTTGGGGTGTTGTTTAAGTGTTTTGAGTTCATATTACACAAATTGTGTTTCAATGTGTACATGATATAATCTTGTGCATGATACTAAAATTCACATAAATGAAAAACTACTCAATTCAATTATTCTGCATCAAAAGAGATCATTTTAAGTGAAAATTCCCAACATGCCTTGGAGTATGACAAGCTTGGATTGGTAGTGATTAACGTGATTTTATAAATTTTTAGTATGTTGCTATGCTCTATACCTGTGCTTGCTTCCACTCAGCTACTGCTGGAGGGGACTGTGGCGGTCACGGCATGAGTGAGAGGGTGTAGCCATTAAAACAGCCTGCCTGGTTATGCACAGTACTTCAGAATGGAATGGTGCTGGCTGAGAATAATTATTTAATCCAGTACACAACAGCTCTGCATATTTTACTCAGGTTTTAACTTGATCAAACATTATAAGACAACTCTGAACACATAAAATTAATGAACCTTTTCAAAAAAATTACACCAAAATAGGATGTAAAAGTAAGGTCTAT
>JAFBMS010003138.1:0-18520 GCA_019788955.1 Albula glossodonta | reverse complement strand
TCTTAATTTTCTGCCGTTTAGGCATCATGAGTCTTCCCCTACTGTTGGTTGTCTTGTCTGAATTTCGTGCGGTGAAGGCATAGAGGAGGGGTCACACAGCGTTTGATGAAGGTCAGAGCCCAGTAATCTCCCACATCACATCAAACAAATGATCCACAGTTTTGGATTCAAGCCAGACCCCAGAGAGGCCAATGATATTGGGACGGAAAGGGGGATCCAGAAGATGAAGAAGGTGACCACGATGCTGGTAACCAACTTGGTCATCCTGTGGTGTTGAAAAAGGCAGTTTGATTCACTTTTTTTGTGGAGGCAGAAGTAAGAGGTGGCCAATGATGAGAAAGGGACAACAAATCCAAGCACAGTCTCAATGAGTAAAACAGCCACTTTCCATGCACTGAATTATAGAACCCTCTTGCAATGGGTTGTATCCATCCTCTTTCATCCTCACACTCCGAAACACAGTGTCTGGAGTGGCAAGAACACCTGCAACCCCCACAGAGTAAATAGAAGCACCCTCTCACCCATCCCTGCAGTTTTGCCCAGTACTGTGGGTACACCTGACAGGTAGCGGTGGAACACTCATAAGGTGACGGTGAACACACTGGAGAAGAGACTACCATAGACTAAGTAGGGGATGAACTTACACAGTGTGCGGCCAAACTTCCAGCCATGGAGCAGATATAGATCCACATCGGCATTGTGATGAGGGACAAAAGGTCAAGACCGCCAGGCTCGCATCAGCTTCAGAGTGAAATTCTCTGTCTTGAAATTGCGCACAATCATGACGACCACTGCGATGTTGCCACAGGAACACCAACCAGACAGCACAGTCCAAGGACCATGCTGGGGGCCAGGTCCCTGTGTTCAGGGTGTGGAAGAGTTGGAGCTGGAGGTGTGTAGATGCAGCATTTCGATAGGACAGAGTACTGTTTTTCTGAAGCAGGAAATACCCAACTGTTTCACTAAGTGTGATGACCAACCCCCCCACCCTTCAACAACTTCCTATTGAAATGTTTTAACAATTCATTTTTTTTTTTTGCGTAGGTGTGAAACAACCAAGACATGTATAAAACAAAAAATTGTGATTGGAGAAATGAGATCTATTGATATTTCTGAGGATCTGAGAAAGGGAATCATCAATTATCTTCTATTACTTTTGCAGCAGGACCATATAGAGCAACCTTTTATAAAAGTGACATTAGGCATTAGCTCTTCTTGGATATTTATTTGTGACGTGACATGGGTGGTCCCACATCCAGCCGAAAGGACTCTATCATTCCCTCTTGGTGTAAAATTACCTTATTTGTCTTCTCACAGACCACTGTAAGTCCTTACCATAGAGTTTACTTGAAGTGTTAACCAAAAGGAGGACCTTTTCGAGACAGACACACAATATTAAAGGTTCTTCTCAGTACTGTGGACTAGTCCACACATATGTGCTTGAGTGGAGTGCAGCACAAATTTGTGACCATACATGCAATCTACCTGTAACAGGGCTTCTAATAACATTTCATTATGAATAAACATGTCCAGTTTAAAGTAGAAACTGTGCAGTTCATCGACAATGAACATGCGAGTTGCAACACTGACATTTCACAGAACCAGAGACACAACTTCCTGTTGTTCCTGTTTCTTGTTCATCTCAGATCATTCTTGGTGTCTTCAGTGTGAGTAGTAGTGTGGTCAAAAAAGAATACGAGCAGCAGGCCCGGACAAGACAGATAATGCTGAAAAAAATGATCAAATCCGATGCACATAAGTGACCACCCAAAAAAGAAATGGCAAAAAATGTCAAACTCAAAGAAAATATTTCCATGTACTTATGGAAATTGCTGCCATATCCAAAAAGCTTGCAATGAGCACACAATTGATCAGCATGATTCATTTCAAGCCACAAGTATCCAAAATTAGAAGAACCCTCTTCTTCTTCCTCTTTGAGTTGACTGGCAACTCGCAACTAATATTTAAGGTGCATACTTCAACCTACTGTTCCCCTTTCTTAATTTCCTCCCACTTTTTATGATACTCTTTTTTCTGTCTCTTGCCTGACTACAGCCTCCAGGAAATTCCCAGCAAACCCATTCATTATTACATATGACTGCATTATGATTATTGATTCAGTGTAAGACAATCAACTTGTATTCCTTGGTTCACAATAAATAGTACACATCCTAGTCCATATCAGTGGATGTGAGCTATGAGCTCCTTTGTTTTACAGACACACAGACGTACACCTTTACATTTTCGAAACAAAGTAGCCTACAGTCTCACATTTAAACATAAAGATAAAATCAAATTTATCTTTCTGAAATTTAGCTGGAGCCCTGCTTTTTCCCCAGGGTAAGAACACTCATGCTTCCCCAACCGATTCACACATCCAGCTACAGAATATCACAAACAAGGAGGAACTGTCATAAACCTTTTTATTGAGCTTGTTGTTGCTACCAGTGATCAGCAGTGAGTGCATGTAAGGCTATAAAGGTGATGTCACTGTCTGCTTCTGGCAGAACTAAGGAGACTGGTTGATTTTTCCTTCCAGAACCATACTGCATGTGAACTTTGTCATATCAAGCACTAAAGAAAGAAGACACAAGTACATTTAATGTAAATGTGAATGAAGGCTGAAGGCTATGATACTCTGTCCAGTTCTCATCTACATAAATGCACAGCTTTTGTTGGCTCTACACAGCTCTCATCTACATGAATACACAGCTTTGTCATCAGGTCAGAAATATTTTTCAAATCAAATTTAGGGAAAGTCTCAAAAAAAAAAAAAAAACAGATCAGGTCCTCTGAGAATCTCCACCCCTTTGTCTCCAGTCTCCATGATAAAATGGAAGGACAGAATGATCTGGGTTCTGACACAATTGTCAAATGTAACTATGATTTACAAATGATTTAGGAATGATTTCCAGCCTACAGTCTGTGCTTTGCAAGAACTGTCATTTGCTGTTAGCCTCTGACTTCCTATAAAGCTTTCTAAAATGTGATTGTCAAATGACTGTTTTATGAGCAGCTCTAAGTTTGTGCCTCACATGGGCAACTCAATAGCGCCTCTCTATTTCTACATCTGTCGAACAACCCATTGACAAAAACATTTGGGGCATGTAAAAATAATCAGAACTTAGCTAATTTTAGCAACAACAAACTCAAAGAATAGCTATTATTTTACCTGTTGTACCAGTGCAGTAGAAGAGTTTCTTGACCTTCGTTTTTGACTGTGTAACCAGATGCTTAAAATGTGATGATCAAACAATTGTTATCACTGCTTTTAGGTAGGATTCAATTAAACATGAATAGGGGTATCATAACCCAAGATGTTGACCATTGTCCTCTATTAAATTGTCAGCATGTACAATCTCAATATAATATTTTCAATATGCTTCTCCACAATCAAATTCAGATTTGATTTTGGGACATCAAATGGGAAACTCAATAGCGCCTCTCTATTTCTACATCTGTCGACAACCCATTGACAAAAACATTTGGGGCATGAAAAAAATAATCAACACTTAGCTAATTTTAGCAACAACAAACTCAAAAAATAGCTATTATTTTACCTGTTGTGCCTGTGCAGTACAAGTGCTTCTTGCCTTTCAAATTGGCCTTGTAATTTGGAAGTGAAAAATTTAATGTAAAAAATGATTGTTATCATTGTTTTTAAGTAGTTTCCAAACCCCTGCTACTCTGAACTGCTATTCCCCATTTGTACTGCTGTCAGACAATGAGTGGAAAAGGCTTGTGAGCTAAAATCAACCTTGCTTTGGCCCATCCTCTACTTGCACTCCCCTTTTGCTAATTGTCTCTCCAAAAACAAATTGTTTTTTATCTTATTGGTCGATGAAGACAGACTCAGCAAAGCTGGTGGGGAAGCCATGTCGTTGTTTTATCCTGGCAGCTCATTTACTACCTCATATGGCTGGGGCTAGGCAGGTCTTTCTTAACTGCACTGCTAGTGACATCACACTCAGTGTGATTTCCCTCCAAATTTTGCTCACTGTAAAAAATGTGACTGTAAAAAACCCCGTTGAGTATATTGTATATATTATATTCTTAGTTGACCTTGCTCAGCTCAGATATAAGATGTAAAATAAAGTTAAATAAAAATATTGGAAATTAAAAATAGAGTAAAAAAGAGTCTTTAATGCCATTCATCTTCATAACTGAAATCAAATGTAACTCTTAGGAGGCATATTATATTCATATTATAATAAACCACAATATATATTTGATGACACTGGTAATGGGTCATACCTCTGTCATAACAAGTCAAAATTGCTAATGAACTATCATGGCAGTTATCATGGCATGCCATGTCATGAAGATTATGAATTGCTTAGGTCATTGTGGGTCTTACAAGCAGAGCACCAGAAAGTCAGATGACTGAGAATAAGTACAGTTTTTTATCTGTTTAATTTTTAAATTTGATTTATTTTTGTCACGTTGATAACATAGGTTTTCACATTTTTATCAGTAATGTAATAATGAAGCATACCATTAACTCGTGTCTGAACATTTTATCTGTGTATCTGTTAATGTCTCTATCAAATAAATCAACAAATAAGTACATTTAGATCTCTGGGATCAGGAATTTTGAAGCAATTATATTTTTCATTGAGTATCTAATTACAATGAGGCTCTTTTGTTGAAGGTGAATAACATATTATACACTGTGAAATATCCACCTGCAAGGACATTTAAAAAATTGCTTGCTAAGTGAATATTATATCAAACTAAATTATATACAATATTGACTGAAAAACTGTTACAATAAGTTTGCAGTCTTAAGTCTCGCAGCTTATGATCAACATACTGCAATCTTTAGTGATTACAGTATGTTGATCGTACTATACATCAATCATTTCGCTCATTTCAGTTATATCAGTGACAGAATATTTCAGTTCATCAGGAAACTTGAACATGCAGGCTGAAAACAGCAGTATGTCTCAGGGACAACAGAACTGAGCAGTGAGGAATGTAAGGAGGCATCCAGGGGTTTTAGGCATTCCTGGTGGAGTCACCTGGCATACCTCCTGAATGCTGGGTATCCTGGCGGAGTTTTCGTGAGGCAAAGGCATAGAGGAAGGGGTTTACACAGCAACTGATGAAGACCAGGGACTTAGCTATGTTATTAGCATACCAATGAAACGTTTCCAGAGTTTCGGATTTGAACAAAACCACAGAGATTCCCAGGACATTGACAACATGAAGAGGAATCCAGAAGATGAAGAAGGAGACCACAATGCTGGTAACCAACTTGGTCATCCTCTGGTTGTTGAAGAGTGCAGTCTGGTTCACTTTCTTATGGAGGCAGAAGTAAGAGGTGGCCAGAACGCAGAAAGGGATGACAAACTGCAACAGAATCTCCACAAGAAGAACGGACACATGCTCCACATCAGACCTGTACTTTCTGTAACATGCTTGCTGTCTGCCCACCTCAGTCACATCTCCCAGTGCACCTACGGGGGAGGCGAGTACACTGGCCAGCCCCCACAGGGTTGCCAGCAGTATCCTCTTTCCTGTCCTGCGCAGCCTTGCCCAGTATTGAGGGTGCAGCACTGCCAGGTAGCGCTGCACACTCATCAAGGTGACAGTCAGGATACTGACACTAATACTAAAATAAGCAATGTAATAGATGAACTTACACAATGAAACTCCAAAACTCCAGCCATACAGTAAGCTGTAGATCCACACTGGCAGTGTGAAGAGAGACAAGAGGTCAGAGACTGCCAGGTTCAGCATCAGCTTCAGAGTGAAATTCTCTCTCTTGAAATTGCGCCCGATCGTCACGACCACTGCAATGTTTCCAGGGACACCAATCAGACAGCACAGTCCCAGAACCACACTGGGGCCCAGGTTCCCTGTGTTCAGAGTGGTGGAGATGGAGCTGGAGGTGTTGAAATTCTGCATGGTGTGGTGAGAGCACAGGACAGCAAGTATTCTGAGGAAAGGAAATACCACAGTGTTTCATCTTATATATAGAGGCATTTCTAACACATCTCTAACTTCCTGAGCAGATGAGCAGTTTATGTTATTTGTGCAGATAATGCTGCATATGCGTCACTGAATGTGAAATGACCTGAGACTGAGAAACATCCATTTTACTTATGGAAATTACTGCCATATCCAAAAAGCTTCCAATGAGCACACAATTGATCAGCATGATTCATTTCAAGCCAAAAGTATCCAAAATTAGAAGAACCCTCTTCTTCTTCCTCTTTGAGTTGACTGTCATCTTGCAAATAATATTTAAGGTGCATACTTCCACCTACTGTTCCCCTTTCTTAATTTTCTCCCCCTTTTTTCTGTCTCTTGCCTGACTACAGCCTCCAGGAAATTCCCAGCAAACCCATTCAGTATTACATATCACTGCATTATGATTATTGATTCAGTGTAAGACAATCAACTTGTATTCCTTGGTTCACAATAAATAGTACACATCCTAGTCCATATCAGTGGATGTGAGCTATGAGCTCCTTTGCTTTACAGACACACAGACGTACACCTTTACATTTTCGAAACAAAGTAGCCTACAGTCTCACATTTACACATAAAGATAAAATCTGAAATTTAGCTGGAGCCCTGCTTTTTCCCCAGGGTAAGAACACTCATGCTTCCCCAACCGATTCACACATCCAGCTACAGAATATCACAAACAAGGAGGAACTGTCATAAACCTTTTTATTGAGCTTGTTGTTTCATTGAAATTTTATATGGCCATTCAGAGTGCATCTCTTCCTCACAGGATGGTTCACCAAAGCGCTGGTTGGGTATGTACCATGAACCGCCACTGCGGTCAGCACCGTAGTTCATCATGCTGCTGCTACCAGTGATCAGCAGTGAGTGCATGTAAGGCTATAAAGGTGATGTCACTGTCTGCTTCTGGCAGAACTAAGGAGACTGGTTGATTTTTCCTTCCAGAACCATACTGCATGTGAACGTTGTCATATCAAGCACTAAAGAAAGAAGACACAAGTACATTTAATGTAAATGTGAATGAAGGCTGAAGGCTATGATACTCTGTCCAGTTCTCATCTACATAAATGCACAGCTTTTGTTGGCTCTACACAGCTCTCATCTACATGAATACACAGCTTTGTCAACAGGTCAGAAATATTTTTCAAATCAAATTTAGGGAAAGTCTCAAAAAAAAAAAAAAAAACAGATCAGGTCCTCTGTGAGAATCTCCACCCCTTTGTCTCCAGTCTCCATGATAAAATGGAAGGACAGAATGATCTGGGTTCTGACACAATTGTCAAATGTAACTATGATTTACAAATGATTTAGGAATGATTTCCAGCCTACAGTCTGTGCTTTGCAGGAACTGTCATTTGCTGTTAGCCTCTGACTTCCTATAAAGCTTTCTAAAATGTGATTGTCAAATGACTGTTTTATGAGCAGCTCTAAGTTTGTGCCTCACATGGGCAACTCAATAGCGCCTCTCTATTTCTACATCTGTCGAACAACCCATTGACAAAAACATTTGGGATATGAAAAAATGATCAATTTTAGCAACAACAAACTCAAAGAATAGCTATTATTTTACCTGTTGTACCAGTGCAGTAGAAGAGTTTCTTGCCCTTCGTTTTTGACTGTGTAACCAGATGCTTAAAATGTGATGATCAAACAATTGTTATCACTGCTTTTAGGTAGGATTCAATTAAACATGAATAGGGGTATCATAACCCAAGATGTTGACCATTGTCCTCTATTAAATTGTCAGCATGTACAATCTCAATATAATATTTTCAATATGCTTCTCCACAATCAAATTCAGATTTGATTTTGGGACATCAAATGGGAAACTCAATAGCGCCTCTCTATTTCTACATCTGTCGACAACCCATTGACAAAAACATTTGGGGCATGAAAAAAATAATCAGCACTTAGCTAATTTTAGCAACAACAAACTCAAAGAATAGTTACTATTTTACCTGTTGTAACTGTGCAGTAGAAGAGTTTTTTGCCCTTTGTTTTTGATTGTGTAACCAGATGTTTAGAAGGTGATGATCAAGTGATTGTCATCACTGTTTTTCCGACAAATTGTTTTTTATCTTATTGGTCGATGAAGACAGACTCAGCAAAGCTGGTGGGGAAGCCATGTCGTTGTTTTATCCTGGCAGCTCATTTACTACCTCATATGGCTGGGGCTAGGCAGGTCTTTCTTAACTGCACTGCTAGTGACATCACACTCAGTGTGATTTCCCCGAGTCACTCAAAAATGGCTGCTACCCTGCAGACCAGCAGATGTCACTATGTCCTGTGTTTCAGAAGCATCAGGTTAGAAATATTTTTCCAACCGAAAGTCTCATTTGATGCGGAATGCTACAGTTTTGTATTTTTATTTATTTGTTTTTTTTTTTACAATTTTTGTAAAACATGGTGGTCAAATGTGGGGACTGTTTTAGCAGCAGTTTATAAGTTGATGCCTCATATAGACATTTCAATAGTGCTTCTCTATTTCTACATCAATGAAACCCTATGACAAAAAAGGATTTGGGACTTTAAACAATTTTGTTCAACAACAACCCATTGACAAAAACATTTGGGACATGAAAAAATAATCACCATTTAGCTAATTTTAGCAACAACAAGCTCAAAAAATAGCTATTATTTTACCTGTTGTACGTGTGCAGTTGAAGTGTTTCTTGCCTTTCAAATTGGCCTTATAATATATATAATAATAAATATTCTGTTTAATATTTTCATATCAGGTATCTTTGTTTGAATTGACATGTTATCTCCAACTTTAAAGCATGAGCTTCATATTAGATGGAACTGACTGCCACATTAAAATTCTATGGGGTTATTTTTTGTTTTTTTATCAGTATCATTTTAGTATGTATCATTCTGATGCATGCTAAAGTTGTGAGAATAGACAATAAACCTGTGTCAATTTTGGTGGGTCGGTATGGTCATGCTCATTGCCAGAATCTTGCTATTTTCATTCAGTGCAATGGATAAACTTTGCTGTCAATCAAAACCATTTCTAGTCATCTAAGCGCTGCTGTCTGTGTTATTAGGTAAAGCAGCCACTGTGTAACACATTTATATTACCAGTGTAGTTAAAATGAGCAGATGTTAAATTGGTACATTTTCCCAATCTGCACTAAGGTACTGAGTTATACCATGGGCCATAAAATGACAGCAAGCAGCATTAATCCCCACCCTGACAAAATGACATCCTTATTTTTTCAGGACCCTCATCTGAAAACCTCTCCCAAAGCCATTTCACCCTGAACAAAAGGCAGCAGCCATGATTCAAATGTAGGTGACCTGTAAAGAGAATGGGAGATGTCATTCTGATTGGCTTATTTTGTGTTTATACCCATGACATGCCAAAAGGTTATTAAACCACCAACCTCTTTTACAACAGTGTTGTTTAGATAAAGAAGACATTGGCAGCTAACTATGAAATTGTACTCCAAGGCAAATTGTTTAGTTTGCTTAACCCACATTCCTGGAGTGTCTCCCTATTGCATCTCTTGTCAGTTAAATTAAACTCATTCATTATATAAAACCTTTAGTTTTCTTGATTGTTTGCAAGCAGTTAAGAGAAACGTGAACAAAATTCTGGGGTTGTATCAATCCACTGTGAGCTAACTGAAGGAGAAGTTGAAACGTGATGTCCAGTTAAAGAAAAGAAGAAGTTTGCGTAAGGATGTCGAAGCTGTGGCATGACATTTCCTTATTCAGCCTCAGTGGTGTGTTTCTCTTCGTCTTTAGTGTTGACCTGATCATGTCACTGCTCAACGGCTCCAACTCGAGCTCGTTCTCCATCAACTCTTCCTACGTGGCCCCCAGCGCAGTGATGGCACTGAGTTGCATTATGGGCCTCTCTGGCAACATCGCAGTGATTGTAGTGATAATTCGCAATCACAAGAAAGAGAGTTTAAACTTTACTCTCAAGCTAATGCTGACGCTGGCTCTCTCTGACATCTTGTCACTCTTCACGCTGCCCGTGTGGATCTACACCTGGCTGTGCGGCTGGACACTTGGGATCGGTGCTTGTAAATTCGTCTCTTACACGGTCATCGGCAGCCTGTATGTCAGCGTCCTGACTGTCACCTTGATGAGCGTGCAGCGATACCTTGCGGTGCTGTACCACCAGAGCTGGATGAGGCTGCGGGGCACGGGCGAGAGGATACTGCTGTTTGCCCCGTGGGGGCTGGCAGGCATCCTGGCATCCCCTGCCATCGTGCTGGGGGACGTGGTCGGCAGTGAGATGCGGTGTCGATGGCGCTTCAGGACAGACGCGGAGGAAGTGGCCACCCTGTTCATGGAGACCCTGATGGGGTTCGTAGTCCCTTTCTCGATCTTGGTCACTTCTTACTTCTGTCTCCATAAGAAAGTGAACCAGACCGCCTTCTTTCACAGTCAGAGGATGACCAGGCTGGTGACCAGCATCGTGATCTCCTTCTTCGTTTTCTGGAGTCCCGTTCACGTCTCCAATATCCTGCAAATTTCTGCCGTCTTACTTCAATCAAAAGCTCTTAGGTCCTTTGTGGAGACCGTCGGGGGCTACGCTCAGGCTCTAACCTTCCTCAACAGCTGTGTGAATCCCTTCCTCTATGCCTTTGCCACTCGCAAAAATACAAGGAGTGCAGAGCCATCAGGACAGTCAGGAACATCACAGGGCATTACTACCAGTGTTCTGTAACTCCCACAGGGCCACAAATGAACTTTATGTGTGTGTTATCCAGGCTCAAATTCTTATTATACGCATTATGAATAATTTTAAGATTCAGTGTCATCGTTTTTAGCCAATTTGTTTATTATTCAGTTAATGATACAATACAGTGCAATGTTTACACATCCTGTTTTTACTATTGTCTTTTACATCAGTTGAAATTTGTTGTACTCTTTCGTATTGTTCTTAGATGAAAAGTTACAAGTATTTCACAATTTAGATATGAAATAAAAACTATTTTCAATAAAATACTTGTATGCACTCTTTTCAACAGTGGTTTTTATACTGTTTCAACACTTAGGAACATTCACATATTATGACATAGTGTCTTGAAATATATTCCCATTGCAACAGCTACAACATCCTGATAAATTCCCCTTTATACAGACAGGTTATTGCACCATATGGCATGCCATTTAAAGAAACCATAAGCATACCTGTCTGTAATATAGTATCCCATATATATATATCTTCTACTCATTACTGAGCTATGATATGGACATTTTGCCTGCAATGTCTAAGGTTGTGCTTTTGTCAGAGAAGTCATAGTTATCATGGATATCATGCATATTGGCCATTTTTTAAAATGTTTTTTTTATTATTTTTAACCCTGATTTTTTCCCCAAAAGTTATTCTGTTTTTTAAACAGAGGTGGTCTTCCTTTCAAGTCCTCTCCACAAACAATGGGGTCCCTTCGATGTTTATGTTTCTTGTGCTTTAGAGATGGGAGTTACATTTTCATATAGCGGTGAGCATCACCATCTATTTCCCCCTTAGTTGTATGAATACTCATGATGCTGGTGTATCAGCTGTTCAAACTAAACCCCAAGGGCAACTTTGGGAGGGGAGCTGCAAAAAAATGTGGTTGAGGAACTGAAGCATATTAAAACAAATATAGGCAACCACAACACATCAGACAAAACTGGAGTGTTTGCTGCTTAAACAACAGTTGCTGATCTCTCATTTCACAATGCAACATCTCAACACATCCATGTCGAACGCCACCGCCTTGAACACAGAAATACTGGCCGCCAGTGTGGTCCTGGGTCTGTGCTGTTTGGTGGGTGTCCCCAGCAACATCGCGGTGGTCGTAGCAATAGTTCAGAACTTTGAGAAGAAAGACTTCACCCTGAAGATAATGCTGAACCTGGCGGTCTCTGACCTGTTCTCCCTCATCACACTCCCACTGTGGATATACAACTGGCTGTATGGCTGGGTGCTCGACCTGGCGGCTTGCAAGACAATATCCTATCTGGTCCACTGCAGTCTCTACATCAGCCTGATGACGGTCACTCTGATGAGTGTGCAGCGGTACCTGATGGTGCTGTACCCTCAGTGCTGGGCCAGGCTACGTGGAACAGGTGAGAAGGTCCTGCTGGTTGTCCTGTGGGCAGTAGCATGCGTTCTTGCCTCCCCAGCTATCGCGATCCGGGATGTGGTTGCACACAAGGATAAAAGACAGCACCATTGCATCATGAACTACAGGTCAGATGGGGAGAAGGTAGCCGTGCTGCTAATGGAGAGTATGCTAGGCTTTTTTGGAACTTTCTCCATCCTGGTCATCTCTTACTCCTGCCTCCACAAGAGGGTGAATCGGACCGCCTTCTTCAACAGCCAGAGACTGACCAAGCTGGTGACCAGCATCGTGGTAGCCTTCTTTATCTTCTGGTTCCCCCTTCATTTCATCAATGTGCTGGACATATGTGCAATCTTGCTCAAATCCAAAACTCTGAAAAACTTCTGTATGGCTTCTTGGCACATCGCTGTGGCTCTGACGTTCTTCAACAGCTGTGTGAACCCTTTCCTCTATGCTTTTTCCTATCGAAAACTCCAACACGACAGTAATCAGGAAACTTGAAACCTGTTACTAGCAGGATTGTCTGATTCCCCTATATACTACCTTAATGTCCCATCCGTAGAGCTCAGTACCTCCACTGTTTTAGCCCCTCATTTTTCAGCTTCTTTTCCGTATGTTGATTTTTGATGTTGATTTTTATATTCCCGTAAGAAAAACATAGTGTAAAGAAATAAAGACAAAAATTGAACAAGTAAGTATAGCTGCAAAAAACAATTATGAGCATTAAGCCTCAACGAGCAGAGAATATGTGGTAACAAGTACATTTTTCTGTATATTTCTATGTTATCTACTTGTCGTCTACAAGTCAAGTACTAGACATTCTGCCATAAGGTTGAAGGGAAACAGTTGTTTCATCATGGTTTTGTTGGTCTGTATTTCAGTTATTTTATCAATAAAGATTTTGATCTCATTTTTTTATGTGCTGGTGCTGTTTGAAGGGCTGGGTGGATACCTGCAGTTTAGGGAAGGACAAAGTGGGGCGTGGAGACTGTGTTGTCAGGGAAACAAGGATGTCGAAAGAAAGGGGCGGGGGAAATGTGATTGCAAATGCCAATAGTGTACCTCTGCAGTTTTCGACTTTGTCCTGCAGAAATCATCACGCCTGTTTGTTATTGAGAGACAGCAGTTCTGGTGGTTTCAGGGCAAATTCTGGAGTTATATTTGTCTGTATATGAAACTGAAATGGATATGCTGATGACAAAATATATATCAACCTAGAAACAATATTTTTGTGGACCCTTCGCAGTGCTTTGAAGTAACACCTCAAAATGTTTGTTTCGCTTTTGTAAGAGAATTGTATGGTAATGCAAAGCAATAGAAGCATTGCTCAGGACCAACAAAGCATAGCATGACTGTGAGAAAGGTTTGGTTTACCACCACTTCACATGTGTAATAGCTGAAGACAAATATCCCTAACTGGGAGCTTTTCAGTTCTTCTTATTCTTGTTATAGTCCCTAGCTGGGGGATAGCTTGTGCTGTAAATTATCCAATTTCAACTTGACCATTGATGGCATGCCAGAGACACCATATAGTGAGACATTCCCACAAGGGAATTTCAGAAAATCCACAGCAGATCCTACCTTGACCTGTGCATTGGCAGGACTCTCTTTCAGAGACAATTGTGAGACCTGCTACAGTGCTTTTAATTGGTTGTTGGACCGCTGCAGGGAATTAGACAAGGCTATATACAAGTATAAAGAGTGTACTCACCTTAACTTATCATTAATACATCTGGGCTTTGAAGTATATATACTCATCTCTTCAGTTACCACCACACCACTTGCCTACTGCACTTTAACTAATATGCACTCATTGCTATTCTAATGGAAGCATTCTTTTCAATGTGATAAACACATTTTGTTTGAAGAACAGTAGACAAGTGGTTATAAGCCCTGGTGCTGGACCACTAGTTTTTTTTTTTTGGTGACCTTAATTGCATCCCCTATAAAACATGCAAACATGCAATATTGTGTCAGAATAGGTATATTCATGTTACAAAGTAACACTTTTATTCAGCCAGATAAGTTTTCAGACAAATAATGTTTTCATTTTTGTGATATAGACAGCTGATTCACTTTGAAAGAGATCACACACATGCACAACAGGAGTGAGTTAGTGGCTGTGCTAGAGTTCCCTTCTCCTCTGTGCTCTTTATCACTGGCCCTGATCGACACAGACTCCTGCCCCCATAACTCAACATAGCGCCACCCTTAGGAGGGAGGGATACAGCCAGCAGGATAGTCCATATATCTGGCATATCAATGATCCTTGCAGGTCATCTGCACAGTCTGCCTATGCAAATCACACATAAAGCTGCTTCCTCAGAGATCTGTCTATTCAAGCTCAGCTTGTGGACTATAGTATGGAAAGAGGCAGTGGCCCATGTCATGTGTTTGGGAGGAGAGAAGGTGTTTACCTGCACCTGCACTCTCCCAGACTGGGTGGGGGGAAAAAAAACCTTGAATGCTACTCTGAATGTTTTATAGACTAACAGTGTTTTAGGCTGCTACCTTGGCCAGTGCTCTCTTGAAAAAAAGAAGCCAATCCAGTTAGAATTTGAATGAAATGAAGGTTTATTAATAATAATAATAATAATAATACATGTGTAAAGTTGATCTGCAATGTTCACCTTCTGCCTAATATTAGCTAAATAGCTAACTACCCTTAACTTGGACCCATACAGCAAACCACAAGGTTCAAATAACTATTAAATAAAAGAGGCATTTAAGATAGCAACTCCCTTTGCAAACGTACTGAGGCATTAACAAAGCAGACATTGTGGTAAAGAGAAAAACTACATGAGAGTACACCCCTGTTCACTCAGATATGCTCAGAGCTTGTATTCACCATTTATATTTAGTCATTCTAATTTGCTGAGTCATGCATTGGGCACAACTACAGCACAGATGGAAAAAGAAGATCAAATTAACAACAAACTCTTTTTTCAAATGCAGCTTACATACCTACTTAATGGTACCTAAGTAGATATCTCAACTGTACCTAGAAAGAAAAAATACAATTTTCAAATACACATAAAGCATATGTTATATTTTAGCATAGTATGACAGTTTTACAATGTGTAAAAAAGGAATAGCAGGAAAAAAAATAAGAGCACACGGCCAACTGTGTTACGTGTTTACACTGAAATACATTGCTTTGGAGTTAGGGTGTACTGCTGGAATCTATATTTTGATAATGTTTTTAGATTAATGTACAAATACAATTATAAAATAAAATAATTTATAAAATAAAATCAATACAATTTCAAAACGTGGTCCACGGTTTGCAACAGACCCAAAGATTTGTAAATTGGAACAAAAAGAGAGACAGTCTTAATGTGACACCCTTTGCTTATTGACTGTTTTCAGCACATAACTTTCTTAATAAACTTGTTAGCTCATGGCTGGAATCTCTTGCCACATAAAGTATATTAGCATATGGCCTTAAAAAGTGAGGCTTGAATTGTATATGCCCTTAGAGACAGTTTGTTAGATTGGGTCCTGGCCTATAGAGTTCCCTCTGCAAGAATAGGGGCATAAGGTTCAAGTGGCACAACATTTTAGTTCTTACAATCATGATTTAAACAATATTTCCCATAAATCAGCATCTTTTCACTCATTTTTCACTGATTATGAGCGGATAAATGATAAAAACCCCTGTAGCATTAAGCTCAGTCTGTTTTAACACAGTATTTCTCTCCTCCAATCCTGGACACCCACAGCCCTATACATCAGCTTTCAAGCTCAGCACTAAGCTAATCAATCAATCACTCAATCAATCAATCATCAGTCATGTGATCAATTAAATCAGGAATGTCAGAGCTGGGATAGTACTTTGGCCCCCAAACCTGGAATTGAGAAACAGTCATTCAACGTACTATTACAGGTACAAACTATTACCAGTTGGTTCAGAAATCAATATCATGCCCCCTCTGGACTATCACGTTTTGCAAAATGGTGTAACTCATTTTTTTTGTTTGGCTTCTTGTTTGTGTTTTGGGTTTAGGACTTGTATTCCTTTCGCTGGATCCACCACACAGTTCAATTTCTCATAGTGTTCCAGCAGTTCCCTCCAGAGCTCATTGCACCTCAGCAAGTTCTTGTTTCCTGTGAGGAACCAAGCAAATATTAAACATTTGTGGGAACACAGTTGGAGTGTCACACCAAACTAAAATTAGCTTGAGCAAAAACTGAGACGGTTAACTCTCTATCAGGCCGCATATTTTCTTTTGCAGAGATGATACTCTGAGTCAAAGGAAATGTAGCAGGTAAACAGGTATGACAGGTTTATACAATAGAACAAGGAAGTCACCAAGTCAAATATAATAAAGCTACTATGTGTGGCGTGATGTATCACTGTGCAGTAATGTCATCCTGACAGAAAATTAATACATCACTGTACACTATATGATAGCTTTTACTTGACAGAATTTTTCTCAGCATAGCCCAAAATAAATCTGAAATTACAATGAAGAAAGAGTGTCAGTGAAGGGTGGGAAATACACCTCACCCTAAATAATTCACATGTGTCCAGGTTCACCAAAAGCAATGAATTTTTAAGGGACATTAAAATAGTTATATTAGAAACAGCAAATCTGCCTTTAGACCATGTGTTCTTCCTTCCCTTAGCAGGCTACATTGTTTCAACTATTTTGCTGCAACCATTTTGCTGTGCTGTAATATGCAAAAGTAACTAAAATGGTAGTGGGTGGTGGTATAGGTAAATTAGGAGCTAAGCAGTGGTTATGAACTAATGGAAAAGAACTCATTTTTAAAAAGTGTTTAGGGATTAAAATTGAGAATAGGGAGGTGAGGTTTTGGTACCGATGATGCAGAGGCCATCTTGAGCTCTGGTGATTCCCACGTTGACCAGGTTTGGATCTATGACAAAGCCCAGCCTCTTCGACAGCCATGCCTTAGTGGGCCTAGGGAGCTCTTTGTTAATGTCAGATATGGGACAGGACCGCACTGTGGAGAGGATGACGTAGCGCCACTCACTTCCTGTGGAGACATACAGAGTTTATCTGTACTGACGGCGAGCCAGCCCACTTCAAACACACACTCTGAGAGGAGTTGGAAGTTACACATTCCTGACTGCTTTCTCATATCTTTCTCAAGCATTCACATCTGGGTCATATTGCTCTCTGGAAAGTGGGGTTGTGAGTGGCAAGTAGACAACACCTTTCTCTACAGCCCACATTTTGTTTAGATAGTCTTTGTTCTTTATACCTTTGCTGCTGTAATTGCACTGGTGCAATACAGTGTAGCTCTTCTGTGCTTGAATCGAGTGACAGAGCTTGTCTATTATTGCACCACTGCAAATACAATTGGAGGTATTTCTGTGCTGTCACATTCAGTTTGTAGGATCTTTACACTTGCATAAAAGCAATTTCACACACATAATTTAGTCAATTATTCTCCCAGGATTTAACGGTAACAATGAACCTTGCACTCTGTTTTGAGTTGTTACTATGCATGAACTCCAAATTAAGGGACACTTGATCACATGGTATAGCTCCTCTGCTTGAACAGAATGACAAACCTTGGCTTTTCATAATGGTGCACACAGTAACATCCTTAACCTTCCTCTTAGACAGGAGTTCATTAACCTTTGACACCTGGGCATTGTAGGGTGTCAAGATGGCTATGCTTTTGGGTTCAATTCCAGCATTAGAGATAAGCAGACTGGCGACTCGGACCTGAAAAAAGAAAGAAAATTAAATCAGGGAATTGATAAATTGTAAATAAATTGACAAAATGATTTAAAAATTAACCTAAGCTAACCATACACTAGAAAACATCACGAAATACAGAAGAGATATGTGCCCAAAGTTAATTTAGCAGATATAAGCCCAATTTCTGTAAAAAAATTACAATGCTCTTGATGTAATATGAGTAAAATGAGTAAAGTATATATACATACATAACAATTAAATATAAACACCTTGCATGTGCAGTGAATAAAGCATTACTGTTTTAATTAGTCTGTCAGCCACTTTGGGTACATATTTGATTTACTTACACAACTATCAAACCTGAATTCAGGTACTTGATTGGATTAGTACTTTTTAGCTTTCTTGCAAAAATATAATTAGATATTCCAATTCATAAACCTTTATAATACTTTAGCTTCAGTCTGCAGCATTACTTATGTGATATGTTATGTTATTAAATGTTTGTGTTTTTCACAGCAATCCAGGTGTTACTGACCACTTCCTCTGCCTCTTCCACATTTGCAGTTGAGTTTTCATTCCCTTTCTCAGTAGAAACCAGCAGTCCCACTTCCCGCCCCTCCACATGACCGAAGAGGATAGGTGTTTGCTTATTGGAGGGAGAGCACAAGGCGCTGAGCTCATGCTCGCCCTCGGTCTTCAGGCTGTCTTTGTAAAACTTCCATGAGGGAAATTTACATATGCCTTCGTGCTTAACACACACACACACACACACACACACACACACACACACACACACAC
>JAFBMS010003137.1:0-18534 GCA_019788955.1 Albula glossodonta | reverse complement strand
TGTGTGTGTGTGTGTGTGTGTGTGTGTGTGTGTGTGGTATTGCTTGGTGTTCTGGTTGTGTGTGTGTGTGTGTGTTGTATTGCTTGGTGTTCTGGTTGTGTTCTGAACTGTTAGCTCCTCCTGTGATGCAGAGCCAGCAGAGATGAGCAGTCCTGAGGTGGCGCAGACACCAGGGGGCAGCAGTGCACCAGTGAAAGAGGAGGCCTCACCCAGCGGCCAGAAGGACAGCGAGCCCAACCCCTTCGCTGAGTATCTGTGGATGGAGAATGAGGAGGAGTACAACCGCCAGGTCTGTGCCACAAACACCACACCCTGCTCCCCAAATGCCCTGCCTGCGTCTCTGAAACGCTACAGGCGTTTCGGGACACACCACTGTTTCTGCTTTGTGGGCCACATCACTTCCTGCTGTCATGCCTGAACAGTAGAACATTGTGTGGGCCTTGTAAAACCACCAACCTAAAGACTGTGGTTCAGCCTGTCATTCACGTTACCATGGCAGTGTGTCATTCACTTTACCATGGCAGTGTGTCATACACGTTACCATGGCAGCGTGTCATTCACGTTACCATGGCAGCGTGTCATTCACGTTACCATGGCAGCGTGTCATTCACGTTACCATGGCAGCGTGTCATTGACATTACCATGGCAACGTGTCATTGACATTACCATGGCAACGTGTCATTGACATTACCATGGCAACGTGTCATTGACATTACCATGGCAGCGTGTCATTCACATTACCATGGCAGTGTGTCATTCACATTACCATGGCAGCATGTCATTGACGATACCATGGCAGTGTGTCATTCATGTTACCATGGCAGTGTGTCATCGACATTACCATGGCAGCGCGTCATCGTCATTACCCTGGCAATGTGTCATTCACTTTACTATGGAAGTGTGTCATTCACATTACCATAGCAGTGTGTCATTGACATTACCATGGCAGCATGTCATTTCATGTGGCATGTGGTTTCTCCCCCTAGTTTGGCATTTGTGTGGTTTCTGACTCCGCCCCTTGTTCTGCAGGTGGAGGAGGAGCTGCTGGAGCAGGAGTTCCTGGAGCGCTGCTTCCAGGAGATGCTGGAGGAGGAGGATCAGGATTGGTTCATTCCAGCAAGGGACCTCCCCTCAGGGGTGGGGCAGCTCCAACAGCAGCTGAACGGACTGTCCGTCAGCGACGGGAACGCCCAGGACATTGCGGTAAGCCCCTCCCACAACAGAAATGCAGCCAGGGTCAGTCAGAATATGAGCGGCATGAGTAGTGTCACAATGATTACTGTAAAAGACACATTAGTACTGATTGTGCGGACAGTAGTTATCTGTGTTCAGTTTATTGTGGACTAATCTTTGAATGCGAAGCCTGAAGAGATTTTGTAAATTGCACTGGACAGGACCGTCAGCTGAATAAGGTAACGGTAAATGTGTCAGGCTTTTACCTCTCCACTGCAAGGCCGGCCCAACCTGTTTCCCAACCAATCACCAGTCATGTCAGTGCAGTGTCTGCAGCCCAGCCAATCACATCAGTGAAGAGAGTGACTGACACATGAGGGAAGAGACACAGTGCACCGCAGGGTTTAGAGGTCACTGTTACACTGCACTGAAATGAAGCCCCGATGTACTGATGTGCAGAGTGATGATTCCTCTCTCTTTCACTCTCTCCCTCTTTCATCCCCTCTCTCTTTCGCTCTCTCCCTCTTTCATCCCCTCTCTCTTTCTTTCTCTCACAGCGCAAGAGCAGCTTGAACCCCGAGGCAAAGGAGTTTGTGCCAGGAGTGAAATACTAACAGCACGCGTGGGAGGGGCAGGTGGAGGGGTGCTGACAGAGACTTTTGGGGACCGTTGCTGATGGCGATCTCACCTGCGTACTCTCTGGGGTTTGGGCTGGGCGGGGCGGGGCGGGGCGGAGTGGGGTTGGGGCTGGGGGAAACTGCTCTGTGAGCTTTGCATTTTCATCTTTGTCTGTGTATAAGCAGGGTGGGGGTGGATAGGGAAATTTGGGTGGGAGAGGCAGTGTTTAGGGTGGGTGGGGGGGGGGTGGGTGAGCTTTGCATTTTCATCTTTGTCTGTGTATAAGCAGGGTGGGGGTGGATAGGGAAATTTGGGTGGGAGAGGCAGTGTTTAGGGTGGGTGGGGGGTGTTACTCATCAATGTTGCTACTGGTAACAGCTACAGGATGTTACACTATGTTACTTTGTAGAACACTTTACTTTTTCCATCAGAGAACAATCATGTGACTTTTCTTCATGGTGGGTCATGATTGGCTATGTTTTTTTTTTCATTCTTTTTTTATTGTCTTTTTGGGTTGGGCAGGAGCAAGTCCACAGAAAATTCTCATGACCTGGGGACAGCCAATAGGGGTCTGACAAGGAGTCTTTTATTTTGGGTCAAGTTGAGATCCTTTCACACAAAGTTCAGATTTCCTTAAAGGAAGAGAATAAATATGAAATAAAAGAGGAAAAACTTGTACTTGTTTGGATATACATGAGCCCCTGCAGTTTCCCCGTGTTTCCTTTGCTCTGAGTCCCTGGATAGCTGGATGTACCAAGAACTTTCTCCTTCACTAGTTTCTGATTCTACATAGTCGTGATTTGCAAAAGAATAATCAGAAGTACTTGACCACTTCACTATATGCTAAACTAATATAAAGCAATCGGGAAATGTAAAGGGTGAGTCCAGAGGTGGGTGGAAACATGGCAGATGACCTTCAGTACAGCTCAGTGTAAAGGAAATAAGAACTCCAGGCAGGAACGTGTCAATCTTTCAGTATTTTGAGTTTGGAAAAGTGTAGGTGTGCTGTAGTGAATAAGGCCAACAGGATGCTGGGATGTGTTTCAGAAAGTATTTAACATGAATCTAATGAGGTTCCATCAAAGTTCTGCAATACCATGGTTAGACCAAACCTGGAGGGCTGTGTGCAGGCACCACACTACAAGAAATGTTATTTTGATGTATTTTTTAAATGTACAATGAAGGGCAAAAAATTGGCTGCAGAATTTAAATGTAGAAGTTTTGGGAAGAACTCAGGACTGAATATGATCAGGCTTGGCAAAAGGAGAGGGGGGATCTAAAATTAAATTCATAAAAGCGTTCAAACGAGATGTCCTACAAAAGACCCCGTCCCCGGACCCAGCCCCAGACCCAGCCCCGTCCCCGTCCCCGTCCCCGTCCCCAAACCCAGCCCCATCCCTGGACCCTGTCCCCACCCCCGGACCCAGCCCCGTCCCTGGACCCTGGAACTGCCAGAACTGCTCACTGCTGCAGTGCCACTGTGTGTCCAGCTCACATCCTCTACCTGAGCCCTCTACATCACATCCTCCACCTGAGCCCTCTACATCACATCCTCCACCTGAGCCCTCTACATCACATCCTCTACCTGAGCCCTCTACATCACATCCTCCACCTGAGCCCTCTACATCACATCCTCCACCTGAGCCCTCTACATCACATCCTCTACCTGAGCCCTCTACATCACATTCCCCACCTGAGCCCTCTACATCACATCCTCCACCTGAGCCCTCTACATCACACCCTCCACCTGAGCCCTCTACATCACATCCTCCACCTGAGCCCTCTACATCACACCCTCCACCTGAGCCCTCTACATCACACCCTCCACCTGAGCCCTCTACATCACACCCTCCACCTGAGCCCTCTACATCACATCCTCCACCTGAGCCCTCTACATCACATCCTCTACCTGAGCCCTCTACATCACACCCTCTACCTGAGCCCTCTACATCACATCCTCCACCTGAGCCCTCTACATCACATCCTCTACCTGAGCCCTCTACATCACATCCTCCACCTGAGCCCTCTACATCACACCCTCCACCTGAGCCCTCTACATCACATCCTCCACCTGAGCCCTCTACATCACATCCCCCACCTGAGCCCTCTACATCACACCCTCTACCTGAGCCCTCTACATCACACCCTCCACCTGAGCCCTCTACATCACATCCTCCACCTGAGCCCTCTACATCACATCCTCTACCTCCCTCCACCTGAGCCCTCTACATCACATCCTCCACCTGAGCCCTCTACATCACATTCCCCACCTGAGCCCTCTACATCACACCCTCCACCTGAGCCCTCTACATCACACCCTCCACCTGAGCCCTCTACATCACATCCTCCACCTGAGCCCTCTACATCACATCCTCTACCTGAGCCCTCTACATCACACCCTCCACCTGAGCCCTCTACATCACATCCTCCACCTGAGCCCTCTACATCACATCCTCCACCTGAGCCCTCTACATCACACCCTCCACCTGAGCCCTCTACATCACATCCTCCACCTGAGCCCTCTACATCACGCCCTCTACATCACATCCTCCACCTGAGCCCTCTACATCACATCCTCCACCTGAGCCCTCTACATCACATCCTCTACCTGAGCCCTCTACATCACATCCTCTACATCACATCCTCCACCTGAGCCCTCTACATCACATCCTCCACCTGAGCCCTCTACATCACATCCTCTACCTGAGCCCTCTACATCACATCCTCCACCTGAGCCCTCTACATCACATCCTCTACCTGAGCCCTCTACATCACACCCTCCACCTGAGCCCTCTACATCACATCCTCCACCTGAGCCCTCTACATCACACCCTCTACCTGAGCCCTCTACATCACATCCTCCACCTGAGCCCTCTACATCACATCCTCCACCTGAGCCCTCTACATCACACCCTCTACCTGAGCCCTCTACATCACACCCTCTACATCACAGCCTCTACCTGAGCCCTCTACATCACACCCTCTACATCACAGCCTCTACCTGAGCCCTCTGCCCGAGTCCTGCTGAGTAATGTAGGGGAATAGAGGAAAGGTGTCTTTCCACCCTGAGAGGGGTTTGTATCAGATGCTGGCATACAGTGGGGACCTGCCTCAGTCCAGCACCCACATTACACTCAAAATTACATATCTGATCCCCAAACCAAGACAGCACAAAACTGATTCATGATGACTGTGAACATTCTCTGAGTTTGAAGGTCCCAAAGAGTAACAACTTTATGAAACTACACATTCATATTCATGTGCATGAGTTAAATTTGTTCTTTCTGTTCCCCTCTGGGCCTGGCCCTGACTTGGTGACCCTTAGGGCCTGGTGTGAGCTGGGCCCAGCAGCTCTTTGGCTTTGCTGTCCTAATAAACATTCTTCTCAACCATGCTTTTTAAGATCCACACTGCTGTGTGTCCATCAAAATGAATGAAACCAGTAGGGCGCTTTGAGTAACAGGTGCACATTAAACCAGTAATCAGAGCGTCCAGCCAATCATGAGCTTGAGTAGGTGTGGCCTCTGGTTGGATTGCCCTGCTAAATTGTTCCCATTTCCTCAAACCATTTGAATGCACAGACTGCCTGAAGTTTTACTGAAATGGCTTAAAGCAATAGGAGTCCTCAAACCATATGAGTGGACTGATCTTATTGGTTTTGACAATGTGGAGTGAGTATTCATAACAGTTATTCCATTGGAAAAGGTGATGTCATTTGCCACAGGGAGCAACAGTGATGTAGGTGCCCATAGTCCGCTGTAAGGTGTTCTGTGTGCTGGGGAACAGTGAAACAGTGAGGGGCCCATAGGCAGCTGTTCTGTGTGCTGGGGAACAGTGAAACAGTGAGGGGCCCATAGGCAGCTGTTCTGTGTGCTGGAGAACAGTGAAACAGTGAGGGCCCCATAGGCAACTGTTCTGTGTGCTGGGGAACAGTGAGGGGCCCATAGGCAGCTGTTCTGTGTGCTGGGGAACAGTGAAACAGTGAGGGGCCCATAGGCAACTGTTCCTTGTGTTGGGGAACAGTGAGGGGCCCATAGGCAACTGTTCTGTGTGCTGGAGAACAGTGAGGGGCCCATAGGCAGCTGTTCTGTGTGCTGGGGAACAGTGAGGGGCCCATAGGCAACTGTTCTGTGTGCTGGGGAACAGTGAAACAGTGAGGGGCCCATAGGCAACTGTTCCTTGTGTTGGGGAACAGTGAGGGGCCCATAGGCAGCTGTTCTCTGTGCTGGAGAACAGTGAGGGGCCCATAGGCAGCTGTTCTGTGTGCTGGGGAACAGTGAGGGGCCCATAGGCAGCTGTTCTGTGTGCTGGAGAACAGTGAGGGGCCCATAGGCAGCTGTTCTGTGTGCTGGGGAACAGTGAGGGGCCCATAGGCAACTGTTCCTTGTGTTGGGGAACAGTGAGGGGCCCATAGGCAGCTGTTCTATGTGCTGGAGAACAGTGAGGGGCCCATAGGCAGCTGTTCTGTGTGCTGGGGAACAGTGAGGGGCCCATAGGCAACTGTTCCTTGTGTTGGGGAACAGTGAGGGGCCCATAGGCAGCTGTTCTGTGTGCTGGAGAACAGTGAAGGGCCCATAGGCAACTGTTCTGTGTGCTGGGGAACAGTGAGGGGCCCATAGGCAGCTGTTCTTTGTGCTGGAGAACAGTGAGGGGCCCATAGGCAGCTGTTCTGTGTGCTGGAGAACAGTGAGGGGCCCATAGGCAGCTGTTCTTTGTGCTGGGGAACAGTGAGGGGCCCATAGGCAGCTGTTCTGTGTGCTGGGGAACAGTGAGGGGCCCATAGGCAACTGTTCTGTGTGCTGGGGAACAGTGAGGGGCCCATAGGTAACTGTTCTGTGTGCTGGGAAACAGTTAGGCTAATTCAGCCTGTGGTCAGAGACCCAGCAGCTGCAGAACTGGAGTCTCATGGAAAACATGGGTCAGTATGTGCATTTCCAAACTGACGTTTACTGTTGAGTGACTTTTTTAAACAGACATTAAACATCCTGATCAATCTGCGTGAGCTCTATGTCCAGGGTAGGGCCCGTCTGCATGGCTGGGACTAGGCTGTGTGGGCAGGGCTACCCATCATTACTCTGACTTGAGCAGTGCGTTGTGGTCCTCTCCACCTGGCCACGGTAGAGCTGAGTAGCCTTGTCAAGCCGTGCTGGGCGCACCTGCGTGGCTTTATCCATCTGCCTGGGCGGGGCCATGCTGTCCTGGTCCTGCAGGAGCTCCACTCCTGCCTCCTGAGCCGGGCGGGGTCTAGCTGGGTTCGCCAGCCTCTTCCTCAGGCAGGGGTGGGGCTGTGGGGCCGACAACAGGAAAACAGAGCTACGGCGCTAGCTGCAGGAAAACAGAGCTACAGCGCTAGCTGCAGGAAATCAGAGCTACACCGCTAGCTGCAGGAAAACAGAGCTACAGCGCTAGCTGCAGGAAATCAGAGCTACACCGCTAGCTGCAGGAAAACAGAGCTACGGCGCTAGCTGCAGAAAATCAGAGCTACAGCGCTAGCTGCAGGAAATCAGAGCTACAGCGCTAGCTGCAGGAAATCAGAGCTACACCGCTAGCTGCAGGAAAACAGAGCTACACCGCTAGCTGCAGGAAATCAGAGCTACGGCGCTAGCTGCAGGAAATCAGAGCTACACGGCTAGCCGCAGGAAATCAGAGCTACGGCTCTAGCTGCAGAAGATCAGAGCTAGAAGACACCAGAGGGTGACACAGAGCCGGAGCCCAGATTTCAGACAGAGACAGGTGTGACAGGCAGATACCCTGTGTAATGGAGACAGAGACAATGTTTGACAGACACAGAGTGTAACAGACTGCGTGTGACCAAGACAGCATGTAAAAGGGAGAGTGTAACAGATGCACAGTGTAACTGTGTAGCAGAGACAATGCGTAAGACACTTTACCATCCGCCGTGCGAAGGGTGAGGGCGCGTGCACAAGCTGGGGCACAGGGGGGATGATGGGAGGGGAGGTGGGTGTGGCCCTGAGGCGACCCTGCCGCTGGGGGGGTCTCTCTTCCCTCTCTCTGGGGCACCTGAAGTCATGCCTGTAGGTGCTCACAAACTCACCTGGACACCTGGAGCTACACACCTGCAGGAGGAGGGGATAGACACTGACCGAGGGCTACACCACATACTCACACTCACACACACACACACATGCACGCACTCACTCACACTCACATCACGCTGACATCACACATGCTACAAAATCATGCTACAATCACCTTTATTCAAATCAAAAGAACAAAACCACCCTCATTCAAATCAAGACCTCGCTGAAATCAAGAGAGCAAAAGAGCAAAATCACCCTCACTCAAATTTGGACAGAACAACATCACCCTCACTGAAATCTGAGAAAAAGTTACATCCAGAATGTTCACATGATCTGAACCTCCAAATATGACAGAAAGAGAATATATTTGTGTATGTTTGTGCCAGTGCGCAAAAAAACCTCACCACTTGAGTTTCTGACATCAGTATTCTCTTGTCTGTCTGATCCGTCTTGATTCACGGTAGCCGTGTCAGGGAATGAAGAGTGAAGAAAATGAAAAGAGGAGTAGAAATGTACCTACCGACTCACGTGTTTATCGGGGCTGTCAAGCAAACAGACGTGTCCCTCTGTTTGTGACATCACTCGGCTAATGGCATCACAAGAAATGTTTCCTAGCAACACGTTTTTTTCTTTGGTAGAGCTCTGGGTTACGTCATAGAACACCCCTCGTAACGAAAGTAGCCTCAAAGTCTTAATCTACATACAATCAGGTTATTCATTAATCTGATTGTTTAAAATAGATGAGTAATAATTATAAAATAGCCCATTATTTCCATATGTCGATTAGTAATCTGGTTCAAACATTTTCCAAGGCCACCAACAAAACCTGTGGCTGGTTGTCAGTGATGGACGGCCATTTATAAATAGCCATTTACACCGTAAACTGATTAGGAAACCACAAAAATAAGTCCATAAAAGTCCATTTCAAAGCATGTCCTCTTGGCATGCATCTCTTTCAGGTTGAATTTTAATCTGTGGGAATGAGTATTGGCCGTTTGTTTCCTGTAGTGTGATACAGTAGGTTGTATTGAGTGTGCGGTCCTGAGACGTAACAAGTCACCACTCAAAATCTGTTATCTTACCCATCTAATTTAACTGAAAACGTCTCCTGCAGCTATTGTGCATGACAAGTTTGATCTTGTGAATCTAATGCCTTTAAGTTACTTCAGCGAACCGCAGAATACTGCACTCTGAATCTCGCTCCGTGTTCAGTGATTTAACGGATTGCATTTGTTTGTCATGGATTTATTAATTGAATGGTTTTACTGCCATCTCCAATAAAACTGCAGTTTGAGGTAGCCCAAAGGTGATTTCCGCTGTAGGAGCTGTTTAATATTTGTGGCTTCAGAACACACCTCAGGTGTTTGAAGAGTGGAACTGGGCAGGAGCCAAACCGTGAGAGCACAGCCCTGAAGTTCGAAGTACGACTGGATACGCGAGAAACATTCAACCCTCCCTCCTGTTAGAGGGTAAAGAGAATGGAGGAGGGGAGACAGTGTCAGAGACCGGTGAATTGAATGCACATGTATGTTCTCCTGGCCTCTCTAATGGCATGAGAGAGCAGGTTACAGCGAGCGAGGGACCCGCGGCATAGGAGGAGGAGAGAGGGCGTGAGAGTTGGGAAAGAGGAAGGCAGAATGTGCATGACACACACACACACACACGCACGCACACACGCGAGCGAATTGAATGGCACACAGTCCCAGCTGGGAAGAGGAGAGGTGGCGGACTCCAGGACAGACTCGGGAAGAAACTCCTCCAGGGCATTTCAGCTGCGGGTTTGAGTTCTGTGAAGCTCGAACCGGAAACACAGTGATATACGACTTCTGGTCCCTTTTCAGTGTGGAGCTGTATGTTTGGTCTTAAAGGGAATCACAGTATAAACGACAGTCAGTGAAAGATAAGTTGAAGACCAAAATACCCGAATGCGGTTAGATGTGGTGTTGGATGCAGACGGTTTCAGATTGTGAATGACCAGAGGATGGACGCGCAGATCAAAGAGGGCCATCTGTACATGCAGTACCACAAGATCGTAAAGGTGAGGAACGTGGAGGTGCTTCCAATTGCTAATGTTTATGCAGGTGAAAAAAATCAGTGAGAAAGAAGGCTTAAATCTCTACAACACGTGAGCTCATGAAGGCATTATTTAAGATTTGAATAAGAATCGCTTAGCGGTCAGCTCGCCAGTCTGCGCTTCTGTCTGGCGAGGCGAGAGTGCGCGGCCTGATTCCAGAACAGTGACAGCGGAACTGATGCTGGGACTTCGGCAGAGGCAAAAACCCCACGAAGGCAATTCTGTCCATGGAAACACAGGGCAGTTTAAGTGTGTGTGTGCACGTTTGTGTGTAATGTGTGTGTGTGTATGTGTGTGTGTATGTGTGCGTGTGTAATGTGTGTGCGTGTGTGTGTATGTGTGCGTGTGTAATGTGTGTGCGTGTATGTTCTTGTGTAACGTGTGTGTGTGTGTGTGTGTGCGCGCGTTTGTGTGACACATTCCGCCCTGCTGCAGTGTGGAGGTGTGTTTGGGCAGGTCTGAGCAGAGCGCAGCTGTAGCACTGAGGGCTGATTCCTCCGCTGCGCATTCCTGCCCGCTGACGCAGCGTTGACGCAACAGAGCATAGAGTGGGACAGTGGGCGGGCGAGGCTGGTTCACACATGCTAAAGAACTCTCTTTCTCTTTCTGTCTCTGTCCCTCTCCCTCCCTCCCTCTCTCTTTCCCTCTCTCTCTCCCTTTCTCTCTCTCTCCCTCCCCCCTCTCTCCCTCCCTCCCTCTCTCTCTCTCTCTCTCTCTCTCTCTCTCTCTCTCTCTCTCCCTCCCCCTTCCCTCTCCCTCCATCTCTTTCCCTCCTGTCCTCTCTTTCTCTTGCAGAAGTGGAGGAGGTGCTGGGTGGTGCTGTTTGCTGACAGCCCTAGCGGAGTGGCTCGGTTGGAGGTGTTTGAGGGCGAGAGGCCAAGTAGTGGTGGGGGAGGGCGGAGGGCTGACAGGAAGGTAATTCGCTTGTCAGAGTGCGTCACTGTGCTGGCCACACCCACAGAGCCAGGCCCACCAGAAGGCCCTGCCTCTTTCTGCGTGCGCACGGATGAGCGCGCTTACCTGTTCGCTGGAGATGCCTGGGAATGCACTGGCTGGGTGCAGAGCATCTGCCAAATCGCCTTCAAGGTGAGGCTCACTCTGCCCTCACTGCACCCTCACTCTGTCTTCACTGCACCCTCACTGCACCCTCACTCTGTCTTCACTGCACCCTCACTGCACCCTCACTGCATGCTCACTCTGCCCTCATTGCGCCCTCACTGCACCCTCAATGCGCAATCACTCTGCCCTTACTGTGCCCTCACTGCGCCCTTACTCTGCCCTCACTGCACCCTTCCTGCACCCTCACTCTGCCCTCACTCTTTCCTCACTGTGCTCTCACTGTGCATTCACTCTGTCCTCAGTGTGCCCCCACTGCACCCTCACTCTGCCCTCACTGTGCCCTCACTCTGCCTTCACTGCACCCTCACTCTGCCCTTACTCTGCCCTCACTGCACTCTCACTCTGCCCTCACTCTGCCCTCACTCTGCCCTCACTCAGCCCTCACTCTGTCACTCTGCCCTCAGTGCGCCCTCACCCTGCCCTCTCTATGCCCTCACTATGCCCTCACAGTGTCCTCACTCTGCCTTCATTCTGCCCTCTGTATACCTTCACTGCACCTTCACACTGTGCACTCTCTACACCCTCACTCTGCTCTCCAGGTGAGGGTGACACTGCAGCTCTCAGTTCAGATTAGCTTGGTGTCTGTTTGACTGTCTGTCTCCCTGTCCATCTGGCCCAGGGGAACATGGACTCTCAGCAGCCCAAGATGGAGGACAACCTCATTTATGAATCCAGAGAGGAAGGTAAGGGAGTGTTATTACAACTGTGCTGTTTCAGTCATAGAAGAGGATAACAATATGGAGTGTTATTACAGTTTTATTGTAACTCTGCTGTAGTACGGCGCAGAGGGAAGAATAAAGAGAACACGGTGTTATTGCTGTCCTGGTCTGTTTCAGTCTGAGAAGAGGGGATGACAAGAGTGGGATTACAGTATTATTACTGTAAAACAGTAGTTTACAGTACTACATGGTATTGTGCAATCAGAGAGGAAGCAGAAAAGTGTACAGGGTTATTAAGGCGTTATTATAGTTGCGCTGTGTCTCAATCCATTTCTATCCCAATGATTTTCCCCCTTTCTTTACTCTGTGGTATAAGAGGTCACATCTATATGAACTTCAACTCACTCTGTATAAGAGCCAGACGAATGGCATATTCAGGAGTGGGTTTGTGAATCAGGAGTGAGTGTGTGATTCAGGAGTGAGTGTCTGAATCAGGACTGGGTGTGTGATTCAGGAGTGAGTATGTGAATCAGGAGTGATTGTGTGATTCAGGAGTGAGTATGTGAATCAGGAGTGATTGTGTGATTCAGGAGTGGGTGTGTGATTCAGGAGTGAGTATGTGAATCAGGAGTGATTGTGTGATTCAGGAGTGAGTGTGTGATTCAGGAGTGAGTATGTGAATCAGGAGTGATTGTGTGATTCAGGAGTGGGTGTGTGAATCAGGAGTGATTGTGTGATTCAGGAGTGAGTGTGTGATTCAGGAGTGAGTATGTAAATCAGGAGTGATTGTGTGATTCAGGAGTGGGTGTGTGATTCAGGAGTGGGTGTGTGATTCAGGAGTGAGTGTGTGATTCAGGAGTGAGTGTGTGATTCAGGAGTGAGTGTGTGAATCAGGAGTGAGTGTGTGAATCAGGAGTGAGTGTGTGAATCAGGAGTGAGTGTGTGATTCAGGAGTGAGTGTGTGATTCAGGAGTGAGTATGTGAATCAGGAGTGATTGTGTGATTCAGGAGTGGGTGTGTGATTCAGGAGTGAGTGTGTGAATCAGGAGTGAGTGTGTGATTCAGGAATGAGTGTGTGAATCAGGAGTGAGTGTGTGAATCAGGAGTGAGTGTGTGATTCAGGAGTGTGTGGATCAGGAGTGAGTATGTGATTCAGGAGTGAGTGTGTGGATCAGGAGTGGGTGTGTGTTTCTGGCTGTGTTTGTAGACAGGTTTGGGGTTTTGCTGTGCTGTCCCTGTAATAGTTGTGTTTCTGGCTCAGGCTCTTGTCATAGCTGTGATTTTGGTTGCAGTTACAGTGGTTTTGTGATCATACATGCTGTCATAGTCATGGCAAGGGTCATGTTTTACTGCGGGGATGAGTTGTATGCCCACAATCCAGATATGATCTACAATGTGGCTATACTCATAGTTATGATCATAGAGATGGTTAAGGTGGGCGCTGTTTCTATATTTGTCGTCATAGGGATTTTGAGTATGTGGTTTATAATTGTTGTAGTGATGCTTGTGTTTGGGGTTTTGTTTATAGTTGTTGTAATGATGGTTGTGTTTGGGGTTGTGTTTATAGTTGTTGTAATGATGGTTGTGTTTGTGGTTGTGTTCATAGTTGTTGTCGTAGTGATGGTTAAATTTGTGGTTGTATTCATAGTTGTTGTGGTGATGGTTGAGTTTGTGTTTGTGTTCATGGTTGTTGTTGTAGTGATGGTTGAGTTTGTGTTTGTGTTCATGGTTGTTGTTGTAGTGATGGTTGAGTTTGTGTTTGTGTTCATAGTTGTTGTTGTAGTGATGGTTGAGTTTGTGTTTGTGTTCATGGTTGTTGTTGTAGTGATGGTTGAGTTTGTGTTTGTGTTCATAGTTGTTGTTGTAGTGATGGTTGAGTTTGTGTTTGTGTTCATGGTTGTTGTTGTAGTGATGGTTGAGTTTGTGTTTGTGTTCATAGCTGTCGTAGTGATGGCTGCGTTTGTGGCTGGGTTTGGTTGTGATGGCAGCTGTGACTCATTGCTCTCTGCTGCCCTCTGCAGGTCCAGAGTTCAGGGTGAGCGTGCGGTGCACTGAGGCAGCACAGCGCTGTGGCCTGCATGGGGAGCACTGGCTGAGCATCGGGAGCCACGCCCTCACCCTGTGCAACTGCCACACCCACAGCACCATGGTGACCTGGCCCTATAAGCTGCTGCGTCGCTATGGACACGACAAGGTCAGAGGTCATTGGGTCTCAGAGGTCATGGATCTGAGCACCCCAGATTTACATACACTCCAGATATCCACTCCAGAAGTTTCAGTTTGGTGTGTAATCTGATAATTCATGTTGTGTCTTGCAGGGGGCATTCTCCGTGGAGGCAGGTCGGCGCTGTGAGTCCGGCCCGGGGTCCTTCATCTTTGACACACCGCAGGGTGGCCAGATCTTTGCCCGTGTAGAGGCTGCCATCCGGGAGCAGAGGGCACTGGTGGAGGAAGAGGGGCCTGAGAGGGGTGGGAGGAGCCCTGTTCCGCCAGACAGCGCCGCCCTGCTGGACGACCCTGAAGCTGTGTACTCCCAGCCATTCGACTGTGTGGACCGGCCCACCGTTCCCCCTGAGGCAGTTTACTCTCAGCCTGTAGACCATGTCACACCCACCCCAGCCCCCCAGCCACACCCCCCCTCCACCAGGCGTCTCCACGGCGACACGGCGGACCCGCTGTACTCAGAGGTATATCACCGGGTCGGGCAGGAGGGGGCCCCCGGGCCCGTTTGCAGAAGCAAGCCGGAGCGGCAGGGGGCGCTACGCGGGAGCCCAAAGTCCCTGAGGGCCCCCGGACACCGCCAAGACCCTGACGACATCGCCAGCCTGTACAGCCAGGTCAAAAAGCCCGCCCACCTGCCCCCCCCCTCTGCCTGGGGCCCAGACGCTGATGATGTAATTTACGAAAACCTAGGGGTCATTTAAGCCCCACCCACCCTGTCTGGACTCAAATGATACTAAGAGACAAAGCCTGAGGACTGTCCCTGGATTAACACTGCATTTCCACTGCATGCATGCCTCTGATTCACACTTCAGTGACTCTGAGTCCCACTCCAGTGTAACTGATTCACACTCAAGTGTCTGTAGCACAGTCTGGATTCAGTGTTTCTGTTCATAATCCAGTGTGTCTGAATCACTTTGCAGTGACTCTGAATCACACTGTATTCAGTATATCTGATTCTCTCTCCAGTATCTCTGAATGACACCGTACTCAGTATATCTGATTCACTCTCCAGTATCTCTGAATCACACTGTACTCAGTATATCTGATTCACTCTCCGGTATCTCTGAATCATACTGTACTGCTGATTTTCCTTCCCTCCACTCTGACCTGGCGCAGGGTACTTCTTTTCAGGGCTGGGGGTGGGGCAACTAAAGAAGGTGCTGTGAGGAGGAGCAGACAGGAGGGGGTAACGGGGCAGCTGTAGAAGGTGCTGTGAGGAGGAGCAGACAGGAGGGGGTAACGGGGCAGCTGTAGAAGGTGCTGTGAGGAGGAGCAGACAGGAGGGGGTAACGGGGCAGCTGTAGAAGGTGCTGTGAGGAGGAGCAGACAGGGGGGGGTAACGGGGCAGCTGTAGAAGGTGCTGTGAGGAGGAGCAGACAGGAGGGGGTAACGGGGCAGCTGTAGAAGGTTGTGAGGAGGAGCAGACAGGAGGGGGTAACGGGGCAGCTGTAGAAGGTGCTGTGAGGAGGAGCAGACAGGAGGGGGTAACGGGCAGCTGTAGAAGGTGCTGTGAGGAGGAGCAGACAGGAGGGGGTAACGGGGCAGCTGTAGAAGGTGCTGTGAGGAGGAGCAGACAGGAGGGGGTAACGGGGCAGCTGTAGAAGGTGCTGTGAGGAGGAGCAGACAGGAGGGGTAAATTAACCAGCTCTTCCACCCCCTTTCCTCCCAGGGATCAGCTGTAGATCAATAATCTAAAAGATCAAAACTCAAAATATGGTGGCCGATCCTGGACAAAAATATGATATCTGCCAGAGAAAATCACTGTATCCTCAGAGTAGAGATCATGTGACTGGCATATTTAGGAGCAAAATAATTTACTGCTGTTTTTATGCTATCTGTTTTAGCTGTGACAAAACTGTGCGTATGTATGTGTGAAATCTATTTTTGTCATAAATAGTAAATTAGAATGTGATCTGTGTGAGAATTAGAATGTGATCTGTGTGAGAATTAGAATGTGATCTGTGTGAGAATTAGAATGTGATCTGTGTGAGGAAGAATAAGCCTGTGGAGGCTGTGCTGTGTGGAGCTCCAATGCAGCAGTGACTGACCATGAGACAAACCTAAAAAAGCAACTCCAACACTCTCACACACACTCTCTGTGAAATATAAACATACACAAACCAATGCACACACACTCACACACTATGAAATACAAAGCAATCCAAACACACACACATACACACACACACACATGCACGCACACCAGATCCAAGGTACACGCAGTTTAGTTCACAGCCGATGAATACTTCACTTGGGAGCAGAGAGGGAATTTAATGAGAACAGCGCCATCTAGTGAAAATAAACATTCTGGTACCATGTTTACTGTATGCTTCTCTAACTTTCAATAATCAGTTCTTATATAAACAATTAATTACAAGTGGAAAAGTGTGACACACTGAAACTAAAAGCACGGAAAGCTATAATTCATACCTCAAATGTATTACATCATGTCAAATGTTCTTCAATACATATATGTTACAATGTAAGTATGACAATAGGAATATAGGTTTGCAAATGGTTAAAAGGTTATTTGATCATCTCCTGGGATATTATACATATTTTACAGTATTATTGTAATATCATGGTCTTCATTAAATATCACCATGCAGTAGTAATTGCGCCGTCACATGTCAATCTCGTTCTACATGTTATGACGCGTTTTCAGAGGGCGGGGCTTTGAATACCCAAACGCAGTGGTAAATTTTAGTTTCTAAACTACAGACGCTCATCTCTTTGTATATTTTTTAATACTTGATTATTATGTAGGGAAGAGTGGAAGCACTGAAAATGTAGACGTCTAAATTAACAACGCTTTTATCTGGGTACTTGCGCGTTCAAGTCATTCGGAGCAACGTTTAGACATAACGTAAATAGTAAGTTTGTATCAAGTGCTGATTGAAACGTTATGATTATAGCATGCAAAAACTCTCACATCGATATCAATCTGCCAGTCTGGTGACAGATACAAACTGTAAATCATTCTCTCGTGTTTTCATCGCATGCTGTTGATTGGAATAAAAGAAGCCTTGGAATCGCAACTAAACCGATGCGGGGCACTGGACGCTTTATTGCTTTTTTCAGTGTCATTTCTCGGAGAGATGAAGCCTGGAGCCGTGGGGTTTGTGTGGTTGTGTCTCATCGCCTGCAGTCGGACAGCCAGCGTCGAGGGCAGCACTGAAGGTAAACCCGGGGCGAGGGAATGAGCATTCAGCCTCTATAAAGATACCACGTGGAACAGCTCTTGGGCTGATAACCACGGTGTGCTAACACAACAGCTTATTACAGGGGAGGGCGCATCATTTGAGTACGACTGCCCTCGCACCCTCTCAGGGGGACCGACCACCCCAAGTCCTAAGTCCCATTCATGTGTTCCGACTGAAACTGCACATATCTGTCTAATACGACTTCTCCTTCCGACACTATGTGTTTTACACTAACAGAGTTAGCGTTCACTGTGTGTTTTACACCAACAGAGTTAACGTTCCTGACTTTCATTAAATGTTTTCCCCAGAAGATTTTCTTGTGATTTTCACTGAACGTAAGAGTTTTGAGGAGGTTTCTGATTGTAACGTTAGGTCATAACCTAATGGTGACCTGACCGTCCGTAGACTCAGAGCCTGAAGGTCATGGTTTCCAGCCCAGGGTGTAGAGCCCCTGCTGCTGATGGCTTGCCTTTGAACAAGACCAGTGGTGGTGAAGGAAATTAATATGAAGGTGTTACAAACTTTTGTTTGAAGTGCAGTGAAAATGTAGCACTGAGTCATTCTACTGCGCTAAGGCACCTCAGAAGTCACGGGCGCGGCCTTAACCTTTACTCCCACTTAAACTTCAGCTGCACAACAAAAACTCGGTGAACTAGTGAGTCACATTAAGGAATAAGCGCAGTCACAAATAAGGGAGTGTGTGCTCAGAGCTGTGAGGAACACCAGTTAAGATCTTGATGAAAAACTATTGCAAACAGTTTTATGAACTGAAATGATACTGTGTGAGGCGTCCGGTTTCAGAGCTAGGCTGTGACCGCCGATAAGGCGATTGTATTCAGTGCTTTACCGGTTCTCAATCACGTCAATTTGTGCCTCTGGTTCCAGCCCAGGCACGCCCATCACAGCGGGAGGAAACATACCTGAGAGATCCCACCTGAGTTCAGCTGTGACCAAACCTTGGGGTGTGATTACAGGAATACTTTTAGTCAGTGAACACTTTTTAAAAACTCAACGTTCTCTGAAAACATACCCAAAGTCTGTACATAGATAAATGTGTCAGTTTATTCAAAACTCTGAGCGACAAGAATTCGTGTACTTTCATGGAAGGGTTCATTACGGATCTGAAGATAAAGTTGAGCTCGACATGACTCTTGCCAGAGGCGCTGCCCACACACTGAAAACGGCGCACCGAAGAACTTGTTCACCCTGTCGGGCGTGAGAGATTTTTCTCTCCCGTATGTGCGCGTGTACAAGTATCTATATGTAGGTGTATACGTGCATTGTGTGGGCGTGTGTGTGTGTGTGTGTGTGTGTGTGAGAGAGAGAGAGAGAGAGAGAGAGAGAGAGAGGGAGAGAGAGAGAGTGAGTGTGTGTGTGTTTGTGTGAGTGCTGGTTGGAGGGAAGGCTGTGTGTGTGTGTGTGTG
>JAFBMS010003136.1:0-18559 GCA_019788955.1 Albula glossodonta | reverse complement strand
TCTGTTTCATAGTTATGATGTCATAGCTTGTCTGTCTCATAGTTGATTGTCATTTTGCTAGTTCAGACTCACAGGTTTGGGGGCGGGCTCTGGGGGTGCAGGTGGAGGCGGGGGCAGGGGCTCCCGGCTGCTGCGGTCCCGGCTCTTGGCACTGAGTCGCGGGGAGGACAGCGGCGAGTCGTCGATGTACGGAAGGATGTCATGGTGGCGGCGCTGCTCCTCTGCACGCTCCGCATCGTAACCAATCATAGCATACGGGGGCGGAGTCCCACCAAGCGGCCCATCTGAGAGACAGATGGAGGAAGAGAAGAGGGGAAGGAGAAGAGGATGGAGAGAGTGGGGTACAGGGAGAGATACATGAGCTTTAAAGAGGTTAAAGGTCATCACCTTTCCCACAGATGCACTACCAACCCTTTCGTACAGTAAGAAAATGCACACATGTGCATGGACATACACACAATCACAAATACACACATACAAATGCACAATGCACCCTCCCTTACCCATACACAAACCCACACACGCACATACATACACACGCACACACAGGCTCTGGAAAACTGTACTCAGGGGAATCAGGTACCCCAGTGAAATGGCCACAGCAAACAAAGGTGCAATATATCACTGTGTCAGGCATTTTTTAACTCTGCACCGACTGGCTTTCTGCAGTCCACCCAGTTTGAGTACAAAAGCATGTCATCTGTGCAGGAAAGCACTGCTTATATTCAGGCACACTTCGGTACCCCAGAACACCTACAGAGAGAGAGGGACAGATGGGGGAGAGACGAAGGGAAGAGAGAGGGAGGGAGAGAGATCGAGAAACAGATGGGAATTAGATACAGAGAAAAAAAGGGAGAAAGAGAGTGAGAGAGAAAAAGAGAGAGAGACAGGAGGGAAGAGACAAAGGGAAAAGAAAGGTAGAGAGACATAGAAAAAGATGGGGAAAGAGGGAAGGAGAACACAAGGAGAGAGTGCAAGGAGAAGTAGAGGAGATAGCAAGGAAGAGAGATATGACAAGAACAGAGAAAGTGGGGGCAGGGGGAAGGAGATGGAAAAAGGGCAAGGGAAGGAGAGAGAGAGAAAGAGAGACTGAGAGGGCAAGAGCAAGAGAGAGAGGAGGGAGGGGGGAAGAGAGAGAGAGGAAAGAGAGATGGAGGAGGGAAAGAGAGGAGAGAGAAATGGAGGAGGGAGAGAGGGGGAGAGAGAGAGAGGAGGTCAACAGGGTGAAGATTGAGCGTGGAGAGGGTCAAAGCATTGGGGGGTCTGGGTGAGGCAGATAAATTGGTTGTGCTCTGCTGTGTGTGCCGCAGGTTTCATTAAAATCTCAGGAAATAAAGGGCTGGATTAAACCTTCCCGGGAGGAAAGGGGGACAGCATGCCCAATGAATAAAAAAACTCACCCGAGTCCTCCCAAACCATAAAAAATCCGAAATATCTCATTTACAAGCAAATGATCTTAAGGGAAAAGAGGAAACTGCAAGTGGTGGTGACCTGAAGGTAGAGAAAACGCAACATAAATTCAACTGAAAAACAACTTAAATGTGAACTAAATTCAACTGAAATACAACACAATTCCAGCTGAAATGCGACATAAATCTACCTGCAATCCACCCAAAATGAAACTGAAATGTGACATAAATCCGACTGAAATACAGCAGAAACACAGCCGAGCTGTTGCCGTTGGCACAATGCTGAATCAGAGAGTCTCGGGCTGGAGGGAGACAGCCGGGCTTTGTGATGATCCCACGTTACCGAGCTTTGCGGAATACCGCTCCACAAAGGCTGTCATTGTAGGGCCGGATGGAGCTCCGCACAAAAGCCCACAGAAGGTGAAACCCACAGTACAGCTGCCCGTGGGTGATGCGCGGAACAGTCACAGGGAAACCCTTCCTGCTCGAGCAGCAGAACTGGGCGATGGCTGCTTCCATTCACAGACAATGCAAAAGGCAAGCCCATCCTCCACTGTGAAATGCCTTTTTTCCTCTCCCATTTCTTCCCACCCGTACCGAACTGTATTCCAACCCACAAGGTGACTCGCTCACACAGACTGGGCAGGAAGTGGTCACACACATAATTCCTCTGATCCACGTGATGACCGGCTTTTGCTTTTTTTCCCCCACACACCAGATGCCTACGCTGTCTGAGGAACACAAAGTCAACAGATGCTCGGTTCACCGACCTGCAGTTGCCTGACTGGCCAGAGGAGGCCACCAGAGAGCAAAGAGAGAGCATTTTAACCATCTTAAATCCCTCCTGTTCCTGGTGAGGCTGTTCCCTATACATGTGGACTGACCTCCAAGCTGTAGGAACCACAGCTGCATCGCAATCAGGTGCACCACACAAAGGCCTCAATACAATACATGAATGTGTTGATGACAGGAAGGACAGAAGATCTGGAAACACAAACTTCCTTCCTTTACAATCCCATATTTGTGGAAAAATCTCAGTACGAGTGAATGAAGCCAGTTTACCAAAACTGCAATGACCACTTGTTGTGAGCTTCTTAGAGATAATCTCGGTTTACCATAACCCAGGACAGGCCAGGCTCAGGTAGGCTCACCTTTCTTGTATCTGAAACACAAAGAAGTGAGACAGACACAGGAGGCTAGCCCTGTAATAGCTTTGCACGCCGGGCTTGTCTCTCTCCAATACAGACCAGGCTAAAGGAGAGCGGTTCCACGAGACAGCATTACATTACATGTCAGTCATTTACGAGGGGCCCTTATCCAGAGTGACTTTATAACATGAGAGAAAATAAGTGCATCCACGGCAGTTTAAGAGCAACAGTGGTGCAGACTTGAATAACAGCGCGTCCCAACCCAAGAGTGCTGGTACAACATCACTAAAGCGCTTAGGCGCTTGACCATGCCAGCCACTCACCAATCCACTCGCTTTCAGGGCGCAAGTGATATTTTCCAGCCAATCGCTTCAGCTTAGTGAAGGTGGGCCTAAAAAGTAGGTAACGATACAAACGGGCACGGCAAACACTCATGTAACAGGATGCTGTAATACATAGGAGATAGTGCCCCCTTGTTTCCCCATCTGAATTAAAGTATGTGTAATTCATGTGACACCAGCTGCAGGTATCTTTAATCTTTACCTGGGAGTTTGACAGATTTGAGTGACTGATAGGTTTTCCAACCAATGGGGCTTTTAATATGGAGGTCTGAGCCTACTCATTATCACAAATATACAAAGAGTCACAGTAGGAAAAAAAACTTTAATTGTATTCATGTCAAATACAACATGAATACAATAATATGCTGGTTTTAAAAGGGCACTTTCATTTAAACAGTATGTGGTGGCAGCGGTGGGATCCACGGTAATTATTTATTTATTCATTACATTTAAATACGGGTAGGATCAGAAAAAGGGGATTATCGGACTGCACAGAATTGAGTGGAGGAGAAGGAGAGGGATAGAGAGAGGTGGGAGGAAGGAGGGAGAGAGGTAGAGAGCAGAAGGGAAGTACAGGTAGAGGGAGAGAAATGGACAGTGAAAGGGATGGAGAAAGAGAGAGTGGAGGTAGAGAAACATGCCAGGTGGAGGGAGGGAGAGGGGGAAGGAGAGAAGAAGGGATGGAGGGAGGAAGGAAAGGAAAGAAGACGTGCTTGTTCCTGTAGATCGGAAACATGTAACTAGTCTAAGAATGAGAACAAAAGTCCTATGTATTCCTGAATTTTAATACATAAAAATGTATATGGAAATTACTACTAATAAAAAACAATAAGAGCACATGCATACTGAGCCTATTCTGGCTGTTAGAACTGTAATTAGGCTGCAGGATGTGGCAGCAACATTCACCGAACGCAGATCGGTGACGATAAGTATAATTAAAACATGTCATCTCCACCATGCTGATAAGGCAAAAATGCTCAGTGAATTTAAAACGACACAAATCGGTGGAGGAGCGAGTCATTTTACAGCAAAGCTCAATTCAGCCCTGCGTAACCGCAAACACAATTTGTGGATCAAAGCAAAGAAAAAAAAAAAAAAAAAACAGAACAATTGGATCATTTTTTTATTGTTATCCCATTTTCCCAGACAGGCTTTGAAGGAAAAATGACATGGTCCTGACCTCTTTTGTTTGTCTGTTTGCTGTTTTTTTCTCTTTCTGTTAGATAATAATGAAGATATAATCAGTAAATATGGTAATTAGGTTGTAATGAGAGGAGTGAAAGGGGGATGTGAGGATTATGAGGCTGTAGGGAAACGCTCTGTGCGGTCGGTCACATGGCAGGCGATTGTCTTTCTGGGACGGGCATCACAGGTGAAGAGGCACATCAGACGAAGCTGCAGAAGACCCACAAAGGAAAATAATCTCACCCCCCACCCCCACCCCCAAAATCACCCTCCCAGCAACAATCTCCACATAATCGGGCAACAAAATCACTCTCCCAGCAACGATCTCCACATAACCGGGCAACAAAATCACTCTCCCAGCAACAATCTCCACATAACCGGGCAACAAAATCACTCTCCCAACAACAATCTCCACATCACTGGGCAACAAAATCACTCTCCCAGCAACGATCTCCACATCACTGGGCAACAAAATCACTCTCCCAGCAACGATCTCCACATCACTGGGCAACAAAATCACTCTCCCAGCAACAATCTCCATATCACTGGGAAACAAAATCACCCTCCCAACAACAAACTCAAAGTCTGTGCAACAAAGTCACCCTCTTACCAATAATGTCCCCCTCTTTGCAACAAAATCACCCTTCCCTCCCCATCACTGCAACAATCTCCCTCTTCTTCCAGCAATTTCTCCTTCAGTGCAACAACCCTACCCTCCCTGATATTGCATATGTACTGCAGCTCAACATCAACAGCCCACATCTAATTCACCTCTCTCTCACCATCTCTCGTTTCCTTACATCCTTCAACTTACTCTCTGTCCCTCTCTCTGGTGGTAGTTAATACAGTGGCTCTGTAGTATAGTTTCTCTGTAGTACAATGGCACCATAGTATAGTGGCCACACTATAGCACAGTAGCTCTGACTCTGTCTTACGGTGGCTCGTTAGTATAGTGTCTCTGTTGTATAGCGGCTGTTCTGTAGTATAATGTCTCTGTAGTATAGCTGCTGTTCTATAGTACAGTGGCTCTGGGCAATACAGTGGCTCTGTAGTATAGTGGCTGTTCCATAGTACAGTGGCTCTGTAGTATAGCGGCTGTTCCATGATACAGTGGCTCTGTAGTATAGTGGCTGTTCCATGATACAGTGGCTCTGTAGTATAGCGGCTGTTCTGTGGTACAGTGGCTCTGTAGTATAATGGTTGTTCTGTGGTACAGTGGCTCTGTAGTATAGCAACTGTTCTGTGGTACAGTGGCTCTGTAGTATAGCGGCTGTTACATGATACAGTGGCTCTGTAGTATAGCGGCTGTTCCATGATACAGTGGCTCTGTAGTATAGCGGCTGTTCTGTGGTACAGTGGCTCTGTAGTATAATGGTTGTTCTGTGGTACAGTGGCTCTGTAGTATAGCGGCTGTTCTATGGTACAGTGGCTCTGTAGTATAATGGTTGTTCTGTGGTACAGTGGCTCTGTAGTATAGCAACTGTTCTGTGGTACAGTGGCTCTGTAGTATAGCGGCTGTTCCATGATACAGTGGCTCTGTAGTATAGCAGCTGTTCCATGATACAGTGGCTCTGTAGTATAGCGGCTGTTCTGTGGTACAGTGGCTCTGTAGTATAATGGTTGTTCTGTGGTACAGTGGCTCTGTAGTATAATGGTTGTTCTGTGGTACAGTGGCTCTGTAGTATAGCAGCTGTTCTGTGGTACAGTGGCTCTGTAGTATAGCGGCTGTTCTGTGGTACAGTGGCTCTGTAGTATAATGGTTTTTCTGTGGTACAGTGGCTCTGTAGTATAATGGTTGTTCTGTGGTACAGTGGCTCTGTAGTATAGCGGCTGTTCCATGATACAGTGGCTCTGTAGTATAGTGGCTGTTCTGTGGTACAGTGGCTCTGTAGTATAACAACTGTTCTGTGGTACAGTGGCTCTGTAGTATAGCGGCTGTTCCATGATACAGTGGCTCTGTAGTATAGTGGCTGTTCTGTGGTACAGTGGCTCTGTAGTATAATGGTTGTTCTGTGGTACAGTGGCTCTGTAGTATAGTGGCTGTTCTGTGGTACAGTGGCTCTGTAGTATAATGGTTGTTCTGTGGTACAGTGGCTCTGTAGTATAGCAGCTGTTCTGTGGTACAGTGGCTCTGTAGTATAGTGACTCTGGGCAATACAGTGAGGCTAGTGGGAGGAGTGGCTGGTTAATCTGTCTGTGTGAGCCACGCAGGGGGTTTAATCTCCATGACTACCCATATTCATTCAATTAGCCAAACATCAGGGAGAGAGAGAGAGGGGCATGAGAGGGAGGAAGGGAGAGAGATAGAGAGAGAATGGTAGAGAACGATGGAGAGAGAGACTTGACTTTTTGTTATCCTCTCTATTTAGATGTGGTTATATTTTTAAATCAAAACCTCAAATAACCTTGACTATTCACTTATCAACCCACATCAATCAACTATCTCTGAAAAGGCAGTTAAAAGTGAAAAGAACATAAAAAATAAGAGAGAAAAAAGGTGAGTGTCACATGATGAAGGGATTAAGCTGTAATGGATCTATCGCTGTATCCGCTCAAAGGAGTAAAACACTCCTCTGTTAACATATTACAGCAAAACACATTAAAACAAGCAGATCTATCTGTAATCCCGGAAAGATGAAGCTTAGCTACACCTGTAATACCTGAATCAGGGATGAAGCAGGTGAATCTATCCTCCATTTGCCATGTCATCGGGCATGGAGGTAAAACCGCACGCTCTTCTCCTGAGGGCTGCAGTGTACGCAGGTATTTGCTCCAGTCTCATACTACACCACCTGATTTCACTAATTTACTCACCTGCTGGACTAACAAGGTAAATGAATTAGCAAGATCAAGTGGTGTAGCGTGTGGCTGTAGCAAATGCCTGCTCATGCTGTAGCCCTCAGGACCTGGAGATGAGCATGCTCTAGACTGTGGCTGGATGACTTCATTATGTAGCCAATGGGATTGTAGCCGGTCAGGCGATGTGGCCAATACAAAGCAGAGAGCCACACCCACCTGCAAAGCAGTCCAGTTTAGCCTGCACTGATCCCTGGCAGACAGCAAGGACCTGCAGGTAGGCCCTTATCATGAGAGCACGGTACATTACCCAGCATGCTCTTCTAGTAAACAGTAATGACCTGCAGGTAGGCCCCACGGTACATTACCCTCCCAGTCTTGGCCCGCTGGGTAATTTGCTCACTGAGAGGCAGTCCGCCAGTGCTGGGGGGAGGGGGGGGGGGGGGGGGGGGGGCATGGAGTTACCGGGGCGATGACCGTGAAAAACAACAACAGCAGCAACAATAGTGAGGGACTAAACCCTTATCATCTGCAGAACAGGAGACTTGGCTAACATGGGAGAATCTTTCCCTCGCTCTTGGTAAACAATACAAGCACAATTATTAGGTGGTCAGCATTTTTTCCTCTTTGTCTCACACCCTCTCTCATTCTCTCTCTCTCTCTCTCTCTCTCTATGCACTCTCGCAGTTGTGCCTTTTCTAAAAGGCGGTTTTCGAGGATTTGCTCCCTCTTTTCTCCTGAGTTCTGTTCTCTAGGGCCATCTCCTAGGTTACCTTGAAAAACAGGAAGCAGGTCTCATTCAGAACATTGATTGGTTGCCAGTCATGGGCAGAGAGAGGGGGGGAGGAGCTCTTGAGATTGCAGACCTCACAAGGGAAATGGTCAGTCAAACTACCACAGCTCATTTTGCCCTTGACTTTCATAAAAACACATTCATGGGGAGAGTCTGCTTGCAGTGATATTACACTATCGCCCAAGTGGCCAGCATAGCCACAAGAAAAAAACAGTTAAATATATAAAACGTAAATTTTAGTTGAAAAAAAGCCTTTTATGAGCAAAATTATTGCAAGAACATGATACCCCCTGATTCTAACACAGTGCAGGTTTGGCCCACTGTTGTTTGCTTTCCTCATGGCATCCACACTGATATATCAAATGGACTGGTCTCAGTGCCCAGGTGTCCGCACTTTCACTAATGAGGACTCCACTGATGCACCTGTCTGAGTATAATTTAATCAATCTCCTAAAGAAAGCATGTGCCTTGGCACAACAGAAGGAGGAAAGCATTCCTACGTCCTTCACCTGGCTGATAGTTTACCTGCCATGTCTAAATCAGAATAATTAACAACTTATTATAATTCACATATACCTGCTAATTCTGTTGACCCAACATTAACAAATACCTTTGTGTACAGCTAGAGTATATATAGCTATATAGAAATGTTATATATAATCTTATATAATCTGAAAGGTTTTTAAGTGTTCGTTTTTCCTTGCGGTTGTTATTCTAAAGGTTGTCTGTGAAGGATTTTCGGACAGGGTCTGCTGGACAGTGTATTGTGTCTAATGCTTTGTCAAATGAAACAAACTTCATTTGATTTGATTGGTCTCGAACGTGTCAGACCTGACATCTCTGCGGTCCTCCAGACACGCACTGCCACTGTGAAGCCCCGAACAAAGAGAACCCAGCGAACTAGGTCACAGAATAATTAGGAAGATTAAAAAGGAAAAAGAATATGTATTTTAATGATGCGGCACGATCTCTGCACTAACATGACTTTACGGGAGCAGCACTTTGCCTCATTCAGACTGACCTGCACAGCTTACAGTCACACACCGTATCCATTATTACAAATGGATATTTTACTGAAGACCTAAAGGTGAAGTACCTTGTTAAACAATAAACTGACAGTACCTTACCTGAGAATAAAACATGCCACCTCTGAATTACAAGCCCAGCTCCCTAACCATTACACAACACTGTAACTTCTGAGTTACTAGCCCAATGTCCTAATCCTTAAACAAAACCACTGCCCAAATAAGGCAATTTCTCTCCTCCGCACAGAAAAATGAAGTTAGCGATAGGCTAATTTACACCTGCATTCTCCATCCAGGTAGCAGGAGAAAATACTTATCAGTGTTAGCAAAATGTGGCTACAACATTTAATATGTGAAGTATTACAAGCTGGTGTCACAGTTACTTTTGTTGCATAACATAAATTGATAACATTTATTGTGTTCATGTTTTAACATGTTGCTCTATGCTCCATATTTACAAATGAATTTTCTTGTACATAAAAGGTAAAGAATCTTGAATCTGAATTAGTAACAATTATTTCTCTGGGTTTTGTCATTATCTTTTGTATTTTACTTTTTCCTTATAATATTCAAATTTTTTTTCCTTTGTCTGCACCCCACTAGGGGGCGCCACGTAATAAGCCCCTTGAATTCCTTACACGCTCTGTCCTTTTTACACATTTTATTTGCCAGTTCCTTGTAATGTATATTGTTTGCAAGAATAAAGGACATACCAATACAAATATAGTTACAAATGGCTACACATATCTATCAGTAACATCATTCTTTAAAAGATGGAGAGGGCTCAGACAAAGACCAGACAGCTGGTTTGGTAAAAAAAAAAATGTACTGCTGTTCGGTATTCAAGACCTGTGCCTTAAAGATCTGTAAAACGCCTCCCGAGAATTTCAACAGTTTAGAAAAGGGAACGGAGCGTGCTCTGCAATCCTTCGCAGTCCCATCAAAGCGCGTCATCATTGGTATGGAGATGAGGCCAGGGGCAGACGAACGCTGGCAGAGCCGGGAGGACGCGCCTCCTTTGTCATGGAAATGGTGGTCGGCCATTTCTGCGCTGAGCGAAACGAAAACCCCACTCCTAATTACAGGGGCTTCTCCTGAGGGGTGGTCTCCATGACAACAGGGCCCACCGTTCAGGAGGCACCGGGAAGACTTGGCAAGCCCGCACAACGAGTGTACACACAGACACACACACACACAGACACACATATGGACACACACATATATGCCAGACAAACCCACGCAAGACTGCATGCGCACACACATACATGCACACACAAGACACACACAAACACATATACACATACATACACAAACACACACAAAAACAGATACTGTACAATCCCTATGCCACACACATACACACACACGTGCATAATATGCACAACAATTCACAAATTCAAAACCCCTTTGTCTATGCGCATACACACGAGAGAGCAAAGAAAGACACACGTTAACAAAAGATACCCACACACACATATACTACACACACATTCATGTACACAGGCCAAATGCACAGGCACTTATGCACACACAGACACACATGTCAGGAACCACGATTCACAGCCTGCGAATAAACAATAAGCAACATAAATGACATATAAGTAAACAGTGTTGCAGAGCCTAATGTGGAATGTGTGTTTAGAGGATTTGTTTATTTACAAACGGAATCTCGCTAACAGCCATTCCGCTCCTTCCTCTGCCAGCAACCCTAAAATTAACTCCAAACCCCTGTCCAAACGCTTCAATGTGATTTATGCGCTAAAAGTGGATATAAAGGCTTTCTTTCACACTGTGGCTTTACTGTGGAAAGCAGCTCATGTGACCTTTGAGTGCAATTACACCATACTTACAGTGTGATTAAGCGTCACTTAATGAAAAGTATGTGACAAGGTCAACCTCATGTACCAGGCCTGTATGCTGTGTCACTATAAGCCTATAAGGAGGGCCTAAACAGTCAACAACCATTCACCAACCAAAAAGAAACCAATCAGAGACCATATGGCTGCCAAAAGTCAACCACCCTGAAGCTCTACATCAACCAAAAAGAAACCAATTAGCAACCATACACCGACCAAACAGCCTGAAATCAAACACCAACCAATAAGCAACCACTTAGCAACTACTTAGTAACCAAACCACGCTCCACCCAAACAGAAGCCACACAGCACTGCATGTCCCCGCACTGGCTGTTAGTCCTACTGACCCAGTCAGCGGCTCGTTTAGTGCAGCTGCAAAGAAAAAAACAAAAAACAAAACAAAAAAAAAACACTGGCTGGTTATAATGAGCCAGTCTCTCTCTATATATCACATGTATTTGTACACTCTCTATTATTGTCACATTCAGTATCTGTCTCTCCATCTTAATCTCTCTCTTTCTCTCTGTCCCTCACTACTTCCTCTTTCGCACACACACGCACACACACACAAACGCAGCCTACATATGTACGGCATACTCCGTTTTGTCTGCATCTGCATCTAAGCCGATAACGGCATCAGGGATGTTGAAGAAAAGTGACAGAGATAACATTGTTACAACATTATGTAACATATCATAACCCCGCTCCACCCCCCTCTGGCCCCCAGGCTGGCAGAGCAGAGACGGGCAGAGAGGAGGCAGCCTCCATCTGGGCATGTGCTGAGCTGCTGTCCCTGCTTTCTGCTGACCCAGCACAAAGGCCAGGGACACTGCAGGGGCACTGGCACAAACTGGGGGAGCTAAGGAGGTGCAGTGGGCGGAGTATCACACTGGGGGAGTGTGGAGGTGCCATGGCCGGCATATCACACTGGGGGAGTGTGGAGGTGCCATGGCCGGCGTATCACACTGGGGAAGTGTGGAGGTGCCGTGGGCGGAGTATCACACTGGGGGAGTGTGGAGGTGCCATGGCCGGCGTATCACACTGGGGGAGTGTGGAGGTGCCGTGGGCGGAGTATCACACTGGGGGAGCTAAGGAGGTGCAGTGGGCGGAGTATCACACTGGGGGAGTGTGGAGGTGCCATGGCCGGCATATCACACTGGGGGAGTGTGGAGGTGCAGTGGGCGGAGTATCACACGGACTTGTATTGTAGGTGAGGCAGGGGAGATCTAGCGGGAAGCTAATCAGGGACAGACCCCAATGCGGACACAAAGCATGACAGGGATGGAACTGGAACCAGAGGGTTGCAGGTTCAGCTCTCTAGTGTGGCACAGCTGTTGCATCATTAAGCCATGGTTCAGACTTCGATGTGTGAGAGTGAAAAGGTTTTATGTGTGATGTAAGGGTTAATCTGAGCTACAAACCAGGCGCCCCAACCATTATTCTACACCATCACCGCAGTTCCCCCTCAAAGCCTCCTCTCTCTCTCACAGTGAGGAAGGCAGCATAGCAAAGCCCAGAGATTTCCCCAAGCGTGGCCAGTCTAAGAGCACTGTGTGTGTGTGTGTGTGTGTCAGCCTGCAGTGTGTGCGCGTGTGTTTGTGGAGGTCGTATGTGGGTGTGTGAAGGTCGTATGTGGAAGGTGGGTGGAGTGAGTTGGCCAGGTGTGTGTGTATGTGTGTGTGTGTGCGTTCATGTATGTTTGTGTGTGTGGGTTTGAGTGTGGGGAGGGGAAGGGAGGGAGGGGGGTCACTCTGCAGTTACTCGGCACCTGCTAACATACTGCTGACACACAGACTTTCAACAGAGACAATGGAGAGCACAGGCACACACAGGCACATACACATACACATACACACACACACACATACACATACACACACACAGGCACACACAGGCACACACACATGCACACACAGGCACACACAGACAGACATATGCACACACTCACACACACACACACACACATGCACACACAGGCACGCACACACACATGCACACACAGGCATCATACACACACACACACACACAGGCACACATAGCTCACATGCACTCATGTTTACACCCTCCCCCCCCACACACACACACACACACACACTGCATGCACAGACACACACTCATAAAAATATATTTTCTCACATGCACCCACACACACACACACACATACACACACAAAACAGAGAGAAGGGATGCAGTGTGCAAAAACCATCACCGACAGAAAAGCAGCCCATCCTTCTCCCTACCCCAGTCTCTCTCACTCGCTCTCTCCCTCTGACTAACTCTCTCTCAAATCACATAAATGATAGAAAGAACAAAAGAGAGATCAACGACAAAGAAAAGAAATGCCACTCTCATTCTCTCTGTCTTTTTTTATCAGTCTCCAAAAAGATGGTTCCAGACAAGGAAGGCTGCCTGTTTCTGTGGGAAGTACACACAAGCGAGAGAGACAGATGGATGTGTAACTGATCCTAGTGCTGTAGATTAAAACTAACAACACACATTGTGAGATACACAGGCAGATTCGTAACTGATCCCAGACCAGTAGATTAAAGCCTGATTTCACTGACACTTCTAGATGTCATCTTTTGACCTTTCCACAATCTATACATAGGAAGAGATATGAAAAATACAGCTGTATCTATGTTCTATTGTATTGTTTTTGGCTGTTTAAGCTGCAGTGCATGTCTCTTGGCTTGTGTGCAAAGCTGTCTTGGAAGCACTAAGAGGTTTTTATCACAGAGGCAGCACGGGTCAGTCTAATCTAGGCCCCCCGGTTCTGCTCTCCTGCCTGTCCACGCCACGTGGGCCCCCCTCTGTGCTCGGCTCGGCTCAGCGTTTCCTGCTTTTAGCCAGGGAGCTTTGCCACTGTAGCCCCAGGGATGGTCTGGGAGGGTGTTTTTGGGATCTATGCACTATGTAAAGATGCTTTGTGAAAATGTCCTTGTAAAACACGCAATCGAAAAAAAAAATGTGAAATAAAATAATTGGTTAAATTTGACACATAAAGGGCAGGAATCCATTACTATATTTCCCCCACGGCCTAATTTTCTCGCACTGCCATGCTTGATTCCTCTGGAAGGCAAGAGCACACTCAGTGAGAGAAAGAAGCAGACCGGAGACACTGAGATAACGCATGCACGAAGGTGGACCAATCAAAAGCAGCGGGTGATTCAGCCACTCAATCAGCACCTGTTCTAGACCAATAATGACTGTCAACGATGAGTCAGTTTCTTGTACACTGCACCCATGATATAAATGCTAACGATACAATGGATGTCTAAGCAGACCCAGGCAATGCTCGGCTAGCAAACACCTAGCTTAAGCTGTTATTATTCCTCTCCTTCACTCTTATGTCACAGTAATGAAGCAAACAGAGAGAGAGAGAGAGACAGATGGAGAGAGGAGATCTCAGCACAGACCTTCAGGACAGCTGCAGATTACAGCGCCTTCTCACCTGCTGTGTCCGTGACACCCACCACCGCAGAACCTTTCCCTACATCTGCCTTCCTCTCATCACATCATCATTACCATGGCGACTGATTACATCTTCATTATTGTCTAATAATAAAAAAAAAAAGTTCATTTTTTTCTGCCATTTTTTCCGCATTCCAGAAAACATAAATTTTCAAATTAAGTTTTGGTTTTTTGAGTTTGCAGTTACAGACGCAAGCCATAGAGCACCTCAGACACACAGCCAGAGAGAGGGATGGTGAGAGAGAGAGAGAGAGAGAGACAGTGAGAGAGAGAGAGAGATGGCTGGGGATAGCTGACGAACAGTTGCAAACCCATGGGCTGCAGATTTGGGTAATCGTGGCATTAGTGATTTTGATTAATTCATCGCGAGTCAGATTAAAGCGATCACTCCCTGGAATATTAGCTCTCAATTTAACTGTAAAAAAAGTAGATAAACAAACAAAATGAAAGCGCTTGGCTAATCCCACCATTTGGAAATTGTGGGCTGAGGAATAAGACACTCTTTGACTCAGGAAGTGAGTCTCTCTCTCTCTCTCCCACTTCCCTTCTCTCTCTCTCTCTCTCTCTCTCTCAGATATTAATAGATCTGACCCCTCATGTGCCACCGGCTGCAGTGTCACCTCCATTCTGCTCATCCCTCGTTACCCATGATCGTTTGCATATTCAGAGCATGCATCAATCGCAATATTCAACGATAAGCCAGGAGTGTGGACAATCTGTGAGGGATGAGTTGAGAGGAGAGGTGTGTGTGTGTGTGTGTAGGGGGCGGGGGGGTGGTATCTCCATGCTCTTCCAACTCTGCTGATGCTGATTTTGGCTCACAAACAAACATAATGGAGAACAGAGTATACATGGAAGTGTACTGTGTGTGTGTGTGTGTTTGTGTGCATTTGTATATGTGCAGGTACATATGCTTGTGTTTGTGTGTGTGCCCACTCCTGTATATGTATACACTCTGAAAATGGGCAGGTTTATTGCTCTGAGCTGCACTGCAGTCGCCAAGTTTCAGCTGGGTAGAGGTAAGCTGACCCTGGAACAGTCTGAAGACTTTTCCCCATACAGTGATCGGGGGAGTGTTGGCAGGGAATGGCCTGACCCCAGATCAGGCAGATGCTCCTGTGACGTGATGAGTAAGCAGAATGTCGCTGCGTTACATAACGCCCCGTCCGCACGGTGAAAAGGTCTGCTGGAGGCAGGCTCCAGAACGTTCCGGCAAAAACAGACACTTGTACTCAGCTGGCGAGGAGGGGCATCCCTGTATCCCACGGCAACCCTGCACATACTCACAAAACACGTCTGATTGCACACTGCCACCGCGCTTAGAAATGCCCCCTAATTAAAGTGGGGGGTGTTTAAAAGTGCTGCTAATTAATGGGAGTGTGCAGAAAATGCTGTAATTAATGCGCTCAGTAATGTGTCCCGTAACAAGCCTTACACACACAAAAAAATGAAACAGTAAGGTTAAGTGAGCAAGGCTGAGTGGGGCCTTCCCCTTGACAAACACGTGGTGTGACTTTCTGTGCGTGCACGTGCACACACACACCCACACACACACACACACACACACACAATTACACATGCAAGTCTGTCAAACACAAAACCAGCAGAAGCATTACCTCACTTGAATCTGTCTCTCAAACATCATCACCTCTCAAGTCACCACACCTCATCTGCAAGGTATTCTGGGATTTGTAGTCACGCCCCCCCACCACCACTTTTTTTTAATGGCAAATGATCATAATATAACAATACAGATCACAGTACAGCCATACATTTCCCCATGTCTGACATGCTTCCTCATATCAGAGTACATACACCCCACACAGAGTGCACACACAATGCACACAGATTACACACGGATTACACGCGCACAATTGAAAAGCACACAGATTACGCATTCCCAGATTACACGCCTGTCTTTGCTCGCCCCCCAGCTGTGGGATGAACTCCCCTTTGGGGTGAAGGACAGCAGAATCACGGGGCCGTCTTCCAGCGCAGTCTTTTGCAGAGTGAGATATTTATCTTCGGCTGTCCCTGGGTTGTATGATGTCATTGTTAACTACATGAGTGCTTTATTGATGCTGCAGATATCTACACTCTCTACGCCAGCTACCCACCCCCACAAAACCAAAAACACAGCTCATCCTTTGAGGGCCGAGCGTTCCTGACACTTGTATTTTGGTATTCTGCAATGTTTCTGGGTATCCACCTTTTGGACAAGACAGCTGTGGAAATGAATGTTGGAATACTAGACCATTTAAATATGTTGGTAGGTGGTAGTCACTGTAAATCCTATTGCTTTGCAACGCGATTGGTTGACAATATATATGCAAGAGGATGGAGGTGGAGACGATTTTCTGAGTTGTGATTGTGACTCTTGTAGACACGGGGAGAAAATGCTGCATAGTCTATACAATAAGGAATATCACACATCAAAAAAATAAATAACAACAACCACATGAATAACTAAGAATAAAAAAGAAACCCCTCAGGCTTGATAAAAGACTTACACATCACTCACTGTCACAATCATCACACTCCAAGAGGGGTTCGCCTTGAGTTAGCAGCTGTTACAGGAGCGTTTTGAGAAGCGGAATGAAAAAGGTACCGTTCTGTCTACATTAACTACTGTTCAGACTGAAGGAGGGTGCAGCCATTTTTTTTTACAAAGACAGTTGTCAACATTTGGAACAGGCAGGGTCATGTCGTAGAAGCTGGGACTCCAAGGTTCTTCAAACCCGAGCTCGATGCAGAGCTGGATACTGAGTGTCAGAGTCCTGGGGGACTGCAGTATCTGCTGGTTTTTGGGGTTGTTAAAATTCTTCAGCCCTTCATTTACACCATTGATTGTCTCCAGATCATAAATTAGCCAATGAATGAAATGAATCCATAAAAACAGACAGACAGATAGTGTAGCCTTCCAAGCACTGGAGTTTAAGATCCCTGCCCTGGACTGAGGGCCAATAAGGAGCCTGCAGGGCCTGAACGGCCTGTTCTTATGTAATGGGCTCTGAGCCGATGGCCAATCATGTGGGTCCTTTATTTCTGAGGCCTGACAAAGCAAGAAAAAAACAAAACAAAAACAAGACAGATGACGACGTTCTGGGTTTTTTTCCTCCTCATGGTTTGAGGAGGCATGGGAAGGAGGTGTGCATGACTGCACCGATAACATCTTGAGGGAAAAGGGTCTGCTTACACACTGGCATTTCTTTCTTTTCATCCCTGCGTTCTCCTAACTGTGAATGGCCTTTTAAAAGGATTCATTCTCATTACTCCACACTGACAGAGACAGGCTCTCCTCTGCTTCACTGCCACAACACACATTGGGCACGGAAGTCAGTTATGTCCTATTTTAATCTGTGTTACAAAACTAATAATAATAGAATATAATAAAGTATAAAGAACAAAATCATGGAGGGATGTAAGAAGGGCAGGACAAAGAGGGGGAAGGAGGCATGGAGAAAGAGAGGAAGAGAGGGAGGGAAGGAACGAGGGATGGAAGAGGAGAGTAAGAGATGGAGAGAGGTAGGAAGAGAGGGGGAGAGGGAGAGAGGGAAGGAGGGATGGAAGAGGAGAGTAAGAGATGGAGAGAGGTAGGAAGAGAGGGGGAGAGGGAGAGAAATACTGAAGAGAGGGAGGAAGAGTCAGATAAGACTGAGGCGATGCAGCGAGGGCTCTGCAAGGACACCAGGAGAGAGGAAGAGTATCAGGACATGCCAAAGTGCGTAGGTACACTGGGCGTAAAATATGCCACGCTGGAGGTAAGGGTCACCTTAGGAAAGGAGAGCTTTTATTATAGTGTAAACAAGAGGACAGATTTGGGATCTTTTCTCCACCTGTTACCAGACTCATGGGGACTGGAGTAGAGTTTATGCCTCCCAGGCTGTGGAATGACATTCGGGACAAGATTCCACACCACCTCTAGAGGTAGCAGATGAGGATGCATGAAGGATACCCCCCCCCCCCCCTCTCCCCCCCCCCCCCGGCTGGCCCCCTGTTCAGAGAAGTGTAAACGCAATCTCTCGCCCAACGTGTCCTTTCTGATACAGCTTCCTCTTGAGCCCACGCATGTCTCCTTCAAGCAACCGACAAAAACACCTCCACAGAGGTGTAAAGGCTGAGAGAGAGCGCAGATTTCACCAATGTCAATCTCACATAATAAGTCACCAATTCATGAGCCCAAAGCGTTGTTGGGTGGGGGGGGGGGGGGGGGTGGCAGTTGAGGGGATAGGATGGAGGTGAGTCCCCCACCCCTTCTGCTCCTAAAACCCAAAAGGAGAGGCATGTTTCCCAGGCCTATGGGCCTCATTTCTCTTAAATCTTCCCCCCGTTTGGAGGGAGAAGCAGAGAGGCGTTTGTCTGTGCCAAACCAGCCCCACACGCTCCAAACCTGCACAGCTGCTGGATCCATCAGAGAGAGTGAATCTGCTACCTGGAAAGCCTCTCTTTCTCTCTCTCTCTCTCTGTCTCTCTCTCTCTCTCCCTCTGCTGCAGAAGTGTGAGAGCTGATTTATTCCATATGAAGAACACATCAC
>JAFBMS010003135.1:10000-18564 GCA_019788955.1 Albula glossodonta | reverse complement strand
AGTACACCTCAGAGCCTCAAACCGTGCTGGGACTATCGAATTACAGACTCACCAGGATTATGTACGATTATAAATAAACAAAAGGCCCCTGCACCATCCTACAACTGTCATAAGGGGGGGGACATACAAAATGAATGGAGAGTTAGAAGCCATTTTTATGCTTTTATGCTTCGCACTTAATTCTTACATTCAAATTCAGTAACCTTGTAATAGAGCCTACTGTTCCGTTGTGTTTATTTAGTCTTGGCTTGGTTCCCTTCTCTACAGTACTGAGTAAAGCAGGTTGCATTATTCTGACACCAGTAACTTACACTTTGGTGGTTGTGGGTAGTCGGGGAGAGTGGATTGTCTGACAGCCTGACATTCACGCAACCCACGTAATGCGATCCAACGCATTCAGGTCTCAAAACAGTTTAATTACCTCTGTGTGGAAGAAACGTAGACTGCCCACACCACAGGCAGTCAGCGCAGGTTACAATACAGTTGGAAAGACTGGTGAAATAATGCAAAACCTCATTAAAAAAAAAAAATGTAAAAATAAAAAACAACATGGTAGTTAAGGCTACTCTCTCCATGAGAAATTAAAAAAAAAAAAAAAACAAAAAAAAACAAAAGGCTGGTATGAACACAGGCAAAAGCTTAGGCACAAGGACCTCAAGCAGCAATTCACCAGTCAGAAGACCATCAACACACAAAAGAAAAACCTACAGCTTTTTCCCCATTCATTTCCCCAGTAACCTTGCAACCACTATTGCCACCATAATTAGTAGACCAAGCAAATCACTTTTTTTTTTTTTTCCTGGAGATGACAAGTCAGCTTAAAAATTCTGAGTGATTAATTTCCCTGAGCAGCTCACAGCTTGACTGAGAAACAATGGGTTTGATCTACTGGGAAGCTGCACTGCAATGAGGTAGGTATGATGGGAGTGGGAGTACTGGGGGTGGGGGTGGGGGTGGGGGTCCAGGCCGCACACGACATGGTGGAATATCCCTGGTTGCCAGCAGAGGCTGTGTGTGTGTGTGTGTGTGTGTGTGTGTGTGTGTGTGAGTGTGTGTCTTTATTGTTCGTTGGAGTTGAAGGGGCGGCAGCTTTGTCATGCCACTGATAGGAAAGGGGTTTGGTGGGGGGGGGGGCGTGTTTGAGGAATTGAAGGGTGGGTTCTGTCTCAGAACTATTCAAACCATGCAATAGGAAAAGGCCCTGGGCGCGCGCTCACCCAGAGCTTTAAGGGTATCGTTTGTCAGCCAAATACATGCCAAAAAAATAAATAAAAAATAATGGCCAAAAGTTTGAATGAAATGGTGTTCTGCTCATCATTCAAGTCTGGGGTCACCGTTCACAAATAACCACCCCCTTACCCTCACTGCCACCATGTTCATGACCGCCTAAAATAACTCACAGAGTCTAATGGATTCTCAGCAGGGCCCATTTCTTAAGCATGTAGAACAGTTATATAATTTACTCAATCAGATTCATCAATTGTTTCAATTTTAATTGTTTTAAAACAAATTAAAAACTGACTTTCCAACATGCAAGACCTGTCCACAATAAGGGGTTAAAATCTCAAACCCTAGCATATATACACAGTGAAAATATACTATACATCTCTAAAGTATGACTCACAATCACTTGTCTTTTTATCATGCTCTGTTGAATTATTTAAAAAAGTATTCAACACATGACTGTACCTATAAATTGTTGACTATAGAATATACATTAAAGTGGGCAGGCAGAAATTTGAACAATGGAACCGAGCAAGCTATGGACCTCTGGGTCTAATGGGGGTGGAGCTTCAGGGAGGTGTAATAAACATGAATAATGCATCCACCCGTATATTATGGCCCTGCAGGTTTTTATTACCTTCCTAGTCTGTTTACAGCTGCAGCCATTAGCAACCCTGTAATCCAATACCGACGTCACCCTCTGTGAGTGACAACACATGGAAGCCAATCCCAGATTAGGCTTGGTTTATCACCATCCAATCCGTGTAGGCAGAGGGAGGGGCAGATGGGTTACCACTGGTTTAAAGAGCTCAGATTACACTACACCAACAATGTGCCAGGCCACAAAACGATCACTACTAACTGTGAAGAGAGCAAGAAACAGGACCTGTCTAACACATTTTTTTAAAAAATATATATAAAAAAAAAAAAAAAAAACTACCAGAAAACAATTCAATGAAAACCATGACTATTTTGCCATTAAACAGAGACATGAAGCTAGTGAACAGCCAGTGGTACAGCAATTACATTCATCGCTATGGACATGAATACTACTTTGCCTTCAAGCCACAAAACCAGAAATCTTAAACATGACTCCGACCTCACCTGAGCATCCGCGGCTCAAACAGGTCTTAAGAGAAAAAGTAGTTAAAACACACCAAAATAAATGGTGGAATGCTACCTATCAACTTCGGGGCAGAGATGTTTGAAAGATAAGGGTTCAGGTTAACCAGAACATTTTGAAAACAAAAGCAATTACAATGCCTGTTAAATTTGTGATGTAGGCCATTAGAGGCATTTTAAGCTCACAGCCAGATTCATTGTTCTTGTGCATTTTGAACATAATACATTGATCAGTTTCATTTACTAAAGAGACAAGTCATCCTCATTATATTTATTCAAAGTTAACCCAATAACCAGTGAACCTGTCTCAGTGTATCTGATGGTGTCACATTTGCTATGGTGACTGCCCCGTGAAAACATAACTTCATAATCGAATGCACTTCCAGACTACAAGAGCCACCAAGCACCTACTCCAGGTATCCATATAGCCCTGGAATGGCATCTATTCCAATACACAGTTTGGAGCCAAATTAGACCAGCAACCACCTTGTTATGGCCTGAGGCCATAACAAATGTAGTGTGAAAAAGATGCATATAAAAGAAAAACAAAAAAAAGCATGACTCACTCAGAAAAGTCAGATGGAAGATGCCAGCCATGCAGGTAGTTAAATGGGTGAGCAAGGATCATTTTCTCCATCTCCCAAAAAAAAGGGTAGTTCAATTGTTACTTACGTCAGCAGCCTTTACCTGTGGCTGTTTTCTCGGTCTTCCGCGTCCCCTTTTCTCTGCTCCATCCTTGTCTTTCTGGGCGGCAGCCTGATTGCCCTTGGTCGTATCACTCATTGTGACTGATAGCTCTACAAAAACAAACACAACATATGTATATTCATAAAAAAAAAGGTTTTAACGTGATTGCACAACTTCAGAGGACCAACACTTAAGCAATTAAGTACTTCACTGAGCTCAGTAATTCGAGATACAAGGATTCAAATGCACAATCGGAAATGGACCACACATATGAAACAGAAGTTACAGTGGGGATCAGGGAGGTCCATGCACCTCTTCCATACATTTGACAATTTCACACTTCAGCCAAAAATCCTTCCACGGCCGTAAAGGACGAGCAATGGGAGCCTAATTGAAGTGAATCAAATGTCGTTTGTTCAGTGCTGATTGGGGAAAGTACACTTCACAAACTCTGCCGGCAACTCCACCGTCCATCAACTGGGGAGGGGGGGGGGGGTCATTGTTTAAAACGGAGGAAAAAGGCGCCACGCACAAACACGCAAAAGTGCGCGCTCTACCTCTATAAATGCTTATCACTTGTAGTTGCACACATGCGGACGTTGAGCCTGTGGAGGCGGTTTACGTTTATAACTTCGTATGTATACCACCATTAATCATGCACTACCACACACTACAGTGCAGCTTCACACGCGTGATTAACGGCTACTGTTTTGACAATTTTCACCCCTTTAATTCATAGAAGTACCGCCTCCCGCATTAACACTACTGTATAGCATGACACAGACGAAGACGTTAGCAAAAGTAATATTCACAAATCCTACAAGTATGCACTCATTGTATTGCATAGTGTATAACTGGATTAGCATACTAGACATGGAACGAGACCGGGCAGTTAAAACACAAGGAACTGAAATGTGGAGCATGCAACGTGAGGTGAGAGAATGAGCGAGACACCGGCACGCTGAATGTTAAAAACATGTTGCAAAAGGCCGAAACCCTTACACATCGATACAATATTTGTGAAACGTAACACCATGTGCGAAATACAGCGAAACTAACACTGTTGATATCGAAAGCGTTCAAGACCCGCCATGTCTATCGGAGACTTACAAAAAAGGATATTTTGTTGCTAGCTGATTGTGATAATTCTTAAAAACATTGTCGCTACGGATGCCCCGCGGTTTCAGCACGAACAGAAACATGCAATATAACAAACAGAAATAGACAAGCACAACATGCACACTCAATAACAAAACGCGAATATCCAACCGCTGTCGGCCTTTTAAATGCAACCGAGGTCAGTCGGTGCAAACGTTAAAAAAATCTCCAAACGGGACGCGAGGGAACATGTGGCCTTAAAAAGAATAACAGTGATACATGTGCCGACCCAAACGTACAGAAATGCATAACTCGTAATCAAGGTAAATTTTACCAACAGCAAATCCAAAAAAGGTGGCCACTCACATTCAGGCAAGGCCGGTTTTTGCTCTCGCAAACACACAAACAGCCGTGTTGGATTCCCTGCTTCGGTGTCTGTCCTTACCCCCACCCCCACGGTAATGTCCTCTGATTAAATTAAAACAAAAAGCTCCCTGCTTGTCTGTCTGCCTGCCTCGCCGGTTTAAAGCCTTGAACTGCTGCTACCGCATATAAGGCTGAGGAAATAAGCACACAACCCAGCCCTTTAAACCTCTGTTTTTTTTTTCCTCCTCAGGAAAAAAAACAGAAGTGAGACGCACAGAGGAAGTAAGGAGATAGAAGGAATAAATAAATAAATTACCAAAATTTAAAAAATGTTGCAGGTCCTGGAGCCAGTCCAAAGTGTGCTATAAATAGCGCGTAGTGCCCTCCGAATGGAATAAAAAGCGCCAACCGGGGGGAGTTTTAGGGCAATTTAAGGAGGCTCCCGCGCGGGGAATATAGCAACGGAGGGGCGGAGATATGATAAGTAGATCCGTCTCTTTAGAATCCTTCGCATATTTAAATATTTAAGAACATTAAATACGAACCACGCATCGAGCATAGATGTTGGTGTTAACACAGTGTGTGTTTATTTGTTTTATTGAAATCGTCCATACATTTTGAATAACTTAATAAATATTGGATAGTGATTGTCTCTCATCGCCGGTCATTTTTTGTACTCTCAAATTTCAATTTAAAAAGTTAGCCATCTGCCATTGACATTTACTTACTTAATGAGGTTAAATAATGAAATAGTTATTTATACATAATTGAACAAGATGTGCACTTGTTCGTTAATTTAGATGTTTTAAATATTACTGTAATACCTTTCTAACGTGATGTTCATCAATAGACATCATACAGAAATGATATCAAACAGAAGATAAAACTCTCATGTATCATGCTATGTTTAAAGCTGTTGGAATAATCATGAAACAACTCTTGTTTAAGATCGAGCACCCTAATTATAATTTCAAGGTAAGGAGTTATTTTCTTTCGTCTCATTTATGTTCTCCATTGAATCAATATCATGGGTGCAACTGCATCTAATAAATCATTTGATACATTATTGTTTTCCCTGTAAAGATAGCAAACATTTCAGTGGACTGGTAGAATAAAAAACAGCAGTCACAAGGCTGCTATTCTGTCTTATACATGTCTCAAGGGAGACAAAACATTTGAAGTAGTGCCCATAGATAACATAATGGGTAGAAGTTCATGAATCTCGAGTTGATCGAATGATTAAACATATATTACAAGAGGCATGAAGAAAAATACTTGAAAACTTGACTAAAGAAAGCAAAAGCATGTTGACCAAATCATTATTTTATCTCTTTCTAATCTCTAAATGTATGATGTTTAAGCTATGTAAATAAATAAATGACTGATGAAAGAAGATTTGTTGTGGGACAAATTTGTAATGTAATGTATCAATGGACATCCTGGTGCCTTGCAGTACAGTGGCTTCTGGGAAATCTACTAAACAAGCACTTTCCTTTCAGTGAGAACATGAAAAGCAGTCCCTTTCAGTCCGCTTAAGCCATTATCATCCTCTGACACCCGATGGCGGGCTCTGAAGTAAGAGGTTCAGATAGCTGGAGGCACAGGCATGTAGACTTACTAAAAAAAAACCCCACATCCACATTCATTATACCTTTGCAAGGAGAGATTTTACTTTAAGAAAACCTGGCTCAAAAACAAGAAACTGTCAATAAAGCCAAATCAATACATAATAGATCCTCTCCATTACCTATTTTGGAACATGACACTTTATTCATAACAAGAGAGGAGAAAACCATATTTTTTAAACGGTATGATACAGGGTGGAATTTCAATAATTTTTTGGAGGGCTCTGCAACAGTGTTGAACTTATATGACCTTATAAGGAGTACCTGTGAAAGAGCCTCACCAATTCTAAACCTTGGCAAATAGAAGGACAAAGACCCATCAGAAACTCTTGGAAGGGGGGCACAGCTAGTGGAACCCCACCCCCCAACACACACTCACACACAGAGGAGGTAGGTCTTTGTCACCTCAGAGTATTCTGTGAGTACAGGGAAGAGTTGTCACACCTTTACTGTGTGACTAACAGTCCACTGGGGGCTCAGCACCCCAGGCCAGGAGATGTGGTCACAGGTGACAATGGATCTCTCTGAGACCGAATGGAGATGTGTATTACCTGGCAAGCTCCCCCGTAGCTTATCTGGAGCGAATGAGCCTTTAAAACCATACGCAATCACAGACCCAGTGTTTACAATGCAGAACAGTGGTGGCATGCCACGTTTTCTGAGAGTAAAGCAGCTTTGCCTGATGTGACATTGTATTACTTTGATGCTACTTTCTTTTCTTACACAGGCAGGTAAACTTGCATGCGATTACTCTCCAACCAAAAAAAGAGATGCGCACACATTTAGTTTTATCATGTGTGCAAGATAGAGGTGTAGTGGCAACTAAAGAAGTGAGCATACTATCTGAGGAGACGAGTATACTGCAACTCCAAAGCCCATATGTATTGATTTTAAAAAAGGCTAGCAGGTTGATTCATGGTGCTTCATCAGATATTAAAGTACCTGTACTCCACATACACGCATATACCCTCAACCCGACCACAACACAGCTGGTGCAAGCTCAAGGATAACTGAATAACATGTTCGTTATTGAATGCCAAAGCTGCCACCATTTAGAGCATTATTGGGTTCCTCATAAAGAATCTCACCGTTCACAGGAGGCACTTCAGTGTGTGAACATAACTACAGACATATATCACACAGGACATGCATTACAATACTGATACTGCCACCGCCAAGTGCTAATGTATGCAAAACGTATGGCGTATGTGTAAAATCATCTGTTGTTTCTTTTGCTTTTTGCTTAACATGTCTGGGTCTGCCAGTTTTTTTGTTTCGTTTTGATTTGTGTTTTTTTTTTTGCTTGACTGAACAGCTCTTAAATTAAGGCAAATACATTTTTGCATCTTTTGCCAGGGGAATGAATGGACGTTCTACCTGAGATCTCCGCTTACAGCGTTCAGTCTGTACTATCAGCTTCAGAAACATTTACATGCCAGTTCTGTTAGCTAGGGTTGGTCATTATCATGAGTGAATGCTACAGCTGCATCGTATGCTTTTTAATGGAAGAGAAACACACAAAGTGTCTCCACTCAGGTGGGAGTTCAATGACAGAGGTCAAGTACAAATTTATTTGTAATAAAAAGTAAAGTTCTTTTTGATTCTGTTATACATGATCATGTAATTATGGTGACAGACTATAATGATGTGCTCCAATACCCACCGTCAAACCACATTGTATTTACCATTCTAATTCCATTCTAACCACTTTTCAACCATGTTCCGGCGTTAATATAAACACATTCTAACCACATTCTAATCTCCGTTCTAGCCACATGCTAATCTCATCCTAACCACATTCCAAGCATATTCTAAGCAGATGCTAATCAGGCTTTACCCATATTTTATTCAAATGGTTTCACATGCCAAATTTACTGCAAAAACAATGGGACGTAATTAACATATGTTTTTATCCTGCACTTTGACCCCCATTTAAAACTTCTTTTCTGCAGTTAAATCTCTTTAAATTAAAAGGCGAACCTTTACCTAAATAATCACTATTCATCTGATGACATTAAGACTATTAAACTGTCTATGAATCATTTAAATAAATATTTAAAATATATAAGTAATGATTTAATTGTTTTATATTGTGTTTTTTCAAATAGTTTTTATAACTGCCCATAAAGAATGAAAAAGATTTTATTTTTATATTTATAATATTTATAATTTATTTATATGATTTTATATTTAATCAAAATATTTAATCCCATTTTATTATCAGCATATCTTTTGTATGCATGAATATTGTGAACTTAATTTCAGTTACACAATAAGATGAAGTTGATCAAAACCAAAAGGTGATGCTTTTCTGTAAGTATAGACTTATTTGGTGTAAATATCCATGCTATTTTTCATGTTTTATAGTCATACAATAATATACCTCATCATGGTAAGGATAAAGCAAAATACATAAACCGAAGTTGTTCATTTATTTATTTA
>JAFBMS010003135.1:0-5000 GCA_019788955.1 Albula glossodonta | reverse complement strand
GCTTGGGCTTCTCCCTTAGTAGTAGCTACTCCCTCAGAATCTGGAAGTGAGTCACATAAATGTCCTGCCAAAAGAGAGAGAGCAAGGGGGGGGGGTAAGGAGGTGAGTAACTACAGGAAAGAGACAGCCAAGCTCTGAGACATGCTTACGAGAGAGAGAGGAGAGAGAGAGAGAGAGAGAGAGAGAGAGAGAGAGAGAGAGAGAGAGAGAGGAAGAAGGAATAGGCGTGGAGGAGGCTGAGAGCGATGGACTGTGTGTTTTTTTCCCCCTTTCTTTCTAATGGGGGTGGGGCGGAGGTGGCGGACAGCGACGAGGAGGCGGGGGCAGGGATGGGGGCGGGCTCACCCATTTTTCGAGGCTGATTCAGCGCACATGAGTAGTCCCTGACTCACTCCAAACAGGAAGCAGACCGTGTGCTCCATTCAACAAATAACACCGCGTGTTTATGTCAAACCGAAATACACCAAGAAATAACAGAGCGCTTCACCTCGTCTCACAGCGATGCGTCACTGTAGGGGAAAAAAAAAAGCAGTGAAAACTTCCTGTTTAACTCAAAGAGCTGAAACTGGCCCAAATCACCTCTGCTTTCTGGGTCAGGCTTTAATGACTGCTCCTAAAACGTATTGCTGAAACTGTGACTCAACATTATGTAATCTGAGGGGAATAACTTTGCGATGATAAGACAGATCCAGCCATCGTATTTAAAACAGTCTTATCCGCTTGTTTCTTTAAAACATTTTTTTTAGAGCTACGGAATTATATTAGGCCAAAGTTCATTTGAGTTTTGCAATGCAAATGAAGGGGGATTATCAGGTTGCTGACTGAGACGAAACCAATGTTAATGTTACCGCCATACATATGTATATGCCATAGCTGCAGCTCACAAGCTACAAGCTAGTGAACAAAATACATTGCAATGAAGTGCTAGTAGGTTTTCCTGGGAGTCTCCTGGAAAGCTGATGCTCAAAAGAGAGTGAACAGTGGAATTTCAGGAATTCTGGAGTTTGAGAGACTTTGAGTGTTGAGGTTGATTGACAGCTGAAATTGGAGTTCCAGTGTCGGTTATCAGTGTTAAGCTCAGGCTCAATTTTAGAGCAGGTGTCAGAAGTGGGAGAGCATGAGTCAGCCGCGCTTGAGTTTTTCAGGGCTCTATTTGAATGGTCCAAATTCATGACACAAGAGGCGAAGCAGAGTGCATTACCTTGAGTGCTTGCTGCCATGTTTATTTCAGAGCTATGCAGCATCAATTTCACACGAGTGGAATGTGACAGTTATGAGACTGCAATGGTTACGTTCTAAATGTTATAACTGTTAAAATTGAACTTTGCCCTGACTCAGATGTAACACTGAATTGGATTTTCAAATAAACAACAACACAGAGTGTAGAGTTTGAGTGCAGAGTGTCAGGGCAGTGTAGGGTGGGGTACCAGGACAGGATATGTGCATACATGCACTGCACAGTTACATGACTGCGCCAGCAGTGTTGAAGACCACTGAAGAGGAAAAGTCAGGGTCAATGGAGAGAGGAACTGGGGAAGAGGGGGTCAGTGTGCAAGGGAAATGCCATTCTGAGCTGAGAGTGTCAGAGAGAGAGAGAGTGTGTGTGTGTGTGTGTGTGCATGCATACATTGTTGTTGTGTGTGTGCGCGTGCATGTGTGTGAGAGTTTGTGTGTGTGAAACAAGTGTGTACATGTGTGAGTTTGTGTGTGTGTAATGAGTTTGTGTGTGAGTATAATGAGTGTGTGTGTGAGTTTGTGTGTGTGTAATGACTGTGTGTGTGTAATATAATGGGTGTGTAAATGTGAGCGTTAGCGTGAGGGTTAGCAGTGTTTCAGGCTCCCAGCGTAGCGCTGTGCTGCAGCACACGGCCCCTGGGGTGAGCTAGCGGTGACTCAGCACTCTGGGAGCAGGGCAGGAAAGTACCTGAACTTCACTCTGGGCCCGCGTCCGCTCTCTCTCTCTCTCTCTCTCTCACACACACAAACACGCATGCGCACACACACACACTCACTATACACACACATACACACTGTATACACACTACACATGTACACACACTATACACACAAACACACATATACATTCACTATGCACACACACACAAACTCTACACCCACTCAAGCTCCTCACTGCCTTCCATAAGGGAAATGCAATACACATACCGCAGTACATGCAATTCAAATATGTCTTTAGAAATGACAGGGCCTACAGCTACAAAATAAAACATCACAAGCAAAACAATGGCATTGTCTTCTTCCCTGAACATGCTAATAACAGCATGGTTAATGCTGATGTGATGCACAGTTTTTTTAAACTACTAGAGCAGCTTACATATAGACTAACGTCACTGCATCCAAGGCCATTCTCTTTCCTGCCGCATGAGGCTCTTACAAATACCAACTACTGCACTATAGAAAAAACAGCATTGGTAAGTGAAAACAAACAAACAAACAAAAAAACAGACAAATAAGGACTCTGCATGTTTATTCCCTCTAGTGTTCTCCTGCCTCTAAAACTGAATTCAGCTTCTGTGTATTTATGCATTTATTTATTTGGCAGATCAGAGTGAGTTACGAGGTTAATGTTGCATGATCCAGTAAAAAATATATCACAGGAGCTCCAAGAACAACAACATATGGGTGCAAAGCAGTTAGGATCGCAGCAAGATGTTATCCGAGCAGCTGGAGAGAACACATAACAATCTCGAAAATCTTTGTATTTTTTTCTGATAAAAGCGTAATAAGAGTGTTATTTTTCCGTCTTGTTATTGCAATGTCATTAATGCGTGATAGTATTTATTTTGATATGGCTTGCTTTCCCTTCCAGAACTTCCTCAGCCCTCAGGGGTTTATGGGAAGTCAAATAACCTGCTCAGCTCACCTGGGGAGCGGCAGAAACCTTACATGTGATCCAGGCCAGAGGCATCAGATGCTCCAGGTCAGATCATTTTTTAAAAAATAGTCTTTCCCTGATCGTCATACACTGCTGCATCAAAACAATGCAAAGGGATGGTACCCATGATGCTGTGCGTTCACAGACATCCATCACTCTGCATTCTCATTTCATTCCAGAAGTTTAATTTCACTTACTCGCCTCGAGATGTTACAGATTTCAGCGCGGATCCGTGCAATAATACCGCAGTAGCGCTCCGATTGTGAATTATTATGGTGATGATGAATTTTAAAGTATGATTGATATGATGGATGGATTATGAAAATATTTTGAGCAATAATTTTGAGTTTAGTGCAGAAATTAAATTTCCAAAAGAACCCCCAAAGAAGATTCAGTTGCATTTCGTGCTCATAAGAGGACATTTTCAATCAACTGTGACATGGCGCCATCTTGTGGATGTAAAAAAAAAAAGAAAGCAAATGAAGGGATCAATTTTAAAGGTCCAGGTTTATGGCACAGCACTGAAAATAGACTGTACCACCTTCAGTGAGTGATACCGTGTTTATATGAAAACTATATGAAATCAGTCTCACACAAGAATATGACAGTTACTTACCTACAATCTGTAAAATCTGTTTTGACACAGTGTTGGCCCTACAGAAATCTTGGTTTTAAAACACATTATGCTCCAAATATATTTAAAATAATACAGCCTATTTTTTTTTTTTTTTTTTACCACTTGTTTTGGCTGTCAGAATGAAGCCAGAAAACTCCAAGATGCAAACAGCGATATGAACCTCCTGAAGATCCCTTACAAACCAGAAAGCATGACAAACTGATACCCAGAAACCCTCCTCATTTACTTCAGATATCCTCAGAGTGTTAATACGCCCCTGCAGCCATTCAACAGGAGTTTAACTTCCTGTCACAGAGAACACAAGCCAACAGTGGTGGTTCTTGCGTCATCGTTCGATCATCTCCACGGCGATCTGATCCGGTAAGAGGCACCGTCGGGGATCGATCGGGTCATGCGTTGTGAGGGTTTTCTGTCATATTGGGTTGTGATGCTGTCAGGTCCAGGGTGCCAGGGCGGGTTGCAGAGCGCTATGGGAGCCGGGTCCCTGCTGCCCTGGGCAGGAACCCTCCATCGCTGGGGAACAATGTGGAAGTGTGGATTACACTGTGCTAGGCTGCCAGGAGCACGTCTTCCTGGATCGAAACGGAGGGATGCAGGCGGTCGATGGTCTATAGGAAGCAGGATCCGTTCCTGAGCCTGAAAAGAGGAAGCAAGCGTGGAAACAAGGAGCACCCTGGGAGGAAATTGAGCTCCCTGCTTGACAGTGATGAGAAACCGATGGGGGGGGGGGGGGGGGGGGGGGGGGGGGGGGAAGTTTGGTCTCTGTGCCGGCCATCATTTTGAATTCGAGTGGCCTCATTTCTCAGGTTCATTACTATGTGCCTGACGAGTTTCTCACCCTGCCATGGTGTGACTCTATCTATCTACGTATCGGTGACATAGTACAGAGTCAGGGGCACATCGAACTCTCACCTCCATCAGCCTTTGAACTAACAAGCACTGTACAAACAAAAGAAAAGTTTCCAACATTTTTGTCATCCTGAAAGCACCTCAGATACATAATGACAGATGACTGTACTCCCAGAGGCTAAAACAGGACACTGATTACAATGCAGAAGGATGTATGCAGTGACCCATACACCATCAAATCTGCTATAAATGAACAGATGCTAAGAAAAAAAATGGTTTCATTTTATACACTGCCAGGAATACAGATCATTTGACAACTTTTTTTTTTACATAAGAAGTTGAGATGCATGAAAAGGGGCTGAAATACTGGGAAAAGTGGAGTCTGTAAAACTACACATTCTGGGGTTTTGCAATGGTGATGGACTTCACTTCCCATCAGGCCCCTGTGCAAAACATTCTATGGCACTCTCGTTCTATGACAGCTCAGGCTGTCATCCCAGTATTTGCTTGTTAACATTGACATGTTTGGGAACAGACTACTGCGTTTGCCCTTATCCAAGTCACAGCACGCTCTGCCGAAACCACACTCACGATCAGCTCCGAAAGGCATAATAAGGCTTT
>JAFBMS010003134.1:0-18609 GCA_019788955.1 Albula glossodonta | reverse complement strand
GTGATGATAAGCAAACTCTAGAAGAGTCTAGAAGAGTGAGCACATCTGCTGTTGTCTAAATGCCGCTTGTAGCCGATCCCCTGTCCTCTTTCTGTGAGCAAAATACGAGCCTAATCCCTTCAATCCTCACATGTTTTCCCATTTAATTCTGTGTGACTGGTTGGGCTTGTGGTGTGTGATGTTGCCTTTATGCCATGTTGTGTGATTGGTTGGTGCTGTGGTGTGCTGTGTAATTGGTTGACACTATGTGACTGAATTATGTAATAACTGGCTGATGCTGTGTAAGGCTCTGATTGGCTGATGTTGTGTGGGGCTCTGATTGGCTGAAGCTGTGTGGGGCTTTGTCTCAGCTTTGCCTCCAAGCCTGATGAGAACTATGAGGACCCAGCAGACGTTCGGGCCGTGCAGTTCGCTGTAGAGAACATGGGGACTTTAAGCTGAAGACAGCCAAGGACTTCACTGTGCCCGAGCAGCAGAGGATGAACACAGAGAGGAAGAAAGCGCAGCTGGTAGCCCTGGAAGAGGAGGTACGTGAGAGCCCCAGAAATGGAGGAGAGAGAGAGCCACCTACAGGATGTTATAGCAGCAGCGACTCACACTTGTAGCAACAAAGGAAAGAGTGAGCTGAACTGAAAAGTGTGTGAAATGTCTAGAGCAATCAGGGCCGTTCTATTTCCATCCAACATAACAGCATGAGGAACTAGTAGGGCCGAGACAGGAGGGAAGCTCAGTCACAGGGGTTAAGTTAATATTTATTATGTTCTGTTTTCATCCCTTCACTAGTTAACTCTTCATTGTGAGTGGTGGTTTGGAATAGTTCGGGAATCACTCCTGATGTAGTTGTAGATGATGATGATGATGGTGGTGATCCGTTATACACAGATTATGAGAGGAAGATGAAGATGAATGCTCAGGTACTGACCTGCGGGATGAGAAGGTGCAGATGATGTGCAGCTGGAGCAGCTGAAGGAGCAGCTGCTGGCTGTGCAGTCCCAGCTGAGCCCTGCTAGGTGGCGCCAGATCCCAGCCCTCCCCTCACTGCAGGCGGAGGAGACCCAGAGAGGAGGCTGCAGTACACTCAGGCCACTCTGCAGAGGTTCGCCACGCTCCGCGCCCAGCGCTCCCTCAGACATGCCGCAGATGGACAGGAGGAGCCCAGTCTGCTCGACCAGCTACAGGCCGACAGCGAGGACCGCGGCCAGCCCAGCCCGCCCCTCCCCTCCATCCAGCCCCCACGCCCGACGGCTCCGAGCTCTCGTCTCTGGAGAGGAGGCGCAGCTCACCCAGGAGATCAGACTCCTCTACCTGCAGGACCACTGCTGTCCCAGGTACCCCCAAAACAAACGTGTTTGCCACGTTTTCAAGTTGATGGAGAAGCCTGTGCTGTTGAAGGCCAGTGTTATACTTTGCGCATCCTTCAGTATGCGAGGGTCTGCTAGGGGCCGAGAGACGTAGATTCACCATCAGAGATGTACACAAGGCTCTGTGTAGACATCCATGTACCTCAAATTTTTGTGACCCCGTGGACTTATCTAGGTCTACAGGGAAACCATTTTGCTGACAGGCGAACTAGAGCTAACAGTAACAAGTTATGTTCCAGCAATTTATAGCCAGGTATTTCCATTTCAGTTTGTTGAAACATGGAATCGACAGTTTCATTTACAATGCAGCATAATCTTACATCGGTTAATATGTTAGACTGGGCCTGAAACGCTGGCACTTTCATTTAATAATGTCAAAGTCTCTTTCCATTCGGATCTTCCATGATGCACATCAGTCACACACAGACTCTCATATGGAACACGGCCTCCAAGCAGACTGGAAAGTAGTATAATAAGAACAATTATGTGTCCGTGATGTCCGCACAGTGTCTGTGTGTGTCCACAAGGGGTATAATCAGGAGGAGGAGATGGAGGGTGTCTGTGCTGTTTTGGGTAGATGGAGGTGTCTGTGCTGTTTTGGGTAGATGGAGGAGTCTGTGCTGTTTGGGGTAGATGGAGGTGTCTGTGCTGTTTTGGGTAGATGGAGGTGTCTGTGCTGTTTTGGGTAGATGGAGGAGTCTGTGCTGTTTTGGGTAGATGGAGGTGTCTGTGTGTTTTCAGTAGATGGAGGAGTCTGTGCTGTTTGGGTAGATGGAGGAGTCTGTGCTGTTTTGGGTAGATGGAGGAGTCTGTGCTGTTTTGGGTAGATGGAGGTGTCTGTGCTGTTTTGGGTAGATGGAGGAGTGTGTTTTGGTTAGATGGAGGTGTCTGTGCTGTTTTGGGTAGAGGGAGGTGTCTGTGATGTTTTGGGTAGATGGAGGAGTCTGTGCTGTTTTGGGTAGATGGAGGAGTCTGTGCTGTTTTGGGGTAGATGGAGGTGTCTGTGCTGTTTTGGGTGAGATGGAGGTGTCTGTGCTGTTTTGATAGATGGAGGAGTCTGTGCTGTTTTGGGTAGATGGAGGAGTCTGTGCTGTTTGGGTAGATGGAGGTGTCTGTGCTGTTTTGGATAGATGGAGGAGTCTGTGCTGTTTGGGTAGATGGAGGAGTCTGTGCTGTTTTGGGTAGATGGAGGTGTCTGTGCTGTTTTGGGTAGACGGAGGTGTCTGTGCTGTTTCAGTGATGGAGGTGTCTGTGCTGTTTTGGGTAGATGGAGGAGTCTGTGCTGTTTTGGGTAGATGGAGGAGTCTGTGCTGTTTTGGGTAGTTGGAGGTGTCTGTGCTGTTTTGGGTAGATGGAGGAGTCTGTGCTGTTTTGGGTAGATGGAGGTGTCTGTGCTGTTTCAGTAGATGGAGGTGTGTCTGTGCTGTTTTGGGTAGATGGAGGTGTCTGTGCTGTTTTGGGTAGATGGAGGAGTCTGTGCTGTTTGGGTAGATGGAGGACTCTGTGTTGTTTCAGTAGATGGAGGAGTCTGTGCTTGTTTTGGGTAGATGGAGGAGTCTGTGCTGTTTTGGGTAGATGGAGGGTCTGTGCTGTTTCAGTAGATGGAGGTGTCTGTGCTGTTTTGGGTAGATGGAGGTGTCTGTGCTGTTTGGGTAGATGGAGGAGTCTGTGCTGTGTTTTGGGTAGATGGAGGACTCTGTGTGTTTCAGTAGATGGAGGTGTCTGTGCTGTTTTGGGTAGATGGAGGAGTCTGTGCTGTTTTGGGTAGATGGAGGACTCTGTGTTGTTTCAGTAGATGGAGGAGTCTGTGCTGTTTTGGGTAGATGGAGGACTCCATGTGGCAGTTCGATGCAGAGCTGCAGATCCTCCGGGATGAGAAGGAGAAGCTGGATGTGCAGATGAAAATGGCGGACCTCCGGCACATCACGCTGTTCCAGGAGCTGCTGCTGTTGAAGGACTTTGAAAAGAGAGAGAACACGCTGCAGGAGAGGCTCAACTCCCGCACGCAAGAGGAGAGGAGCATCAGGGTGAGCTTCCTCCTCCCAGCCCTGCAAGGGCGCTGTGGTCTCATCACCCCAGCCGTAACCTCGCTTAATCCTGTAATTACCACATTGTGCCACTTACAGACATGCACTTAATTAAAACTAGAAGAATACATATTAAAATTGGAAAACTGAGACATACATCTTTACTGTCTTGTTCCCTTACTCCCAAAAACAAAATCACGGTCCCCTGATAATGACATTGATTACATGTCATTGTGAGTAGGGATACCTGTGCATATGGTGTGTGTATGCACATGAATGCGTGTTTACCTTTGCATATGTGTGTGTACATACAGGCTAAGTGGGAGGACTGTAAGAAGCAGCTGGAGCAGAAGCAGCAGTTGATGTTGAAGCTGCAGCAGAAGGAGAAGGCGCTGCATGCATCCTTCCAGTCTTCTCTCGGAGAAAACAACAAATTCGCAGACTTCCTCACCAAGGTCTTCAAGAAAAAGGTGAAAACGCGTGAAGAAGAAGAAGGAGAAGACTGGAGATGAGGGTGAGCTTATGAGTGTGCCTGTGTTTCAGTGTGTTTGTCTGTTTGGTGTGGTGTGCCTGTCTTTCAATATGTTTTGTTTGTTGTGTGTGTGCCTGTGTTTCAGTTTGTTTGTCTGTTTGTGTGTGTGCCTGTGTTTTAGTGTGTTGTGTTTGTGTGTGTGCCTGTGTTTCAGTGTGTTTGTCTGTTTGTGTGTGTGTGCCTGTCTTTCAATGTGTTTGTCTGTTTGTGTGTGTGTGCCTGTCTTTCAATGTGTTTTGTGTTTTGTGGTGTGTCTGTTTCAGTGTGTTTGTCTGTTGTGTGTGTGTGCCTGTGTTCAGTGTGTTTGTCTGTTTGCGTGTATGCCTGTGTTTCAGTGTGTTTGTCTGTTTGTGTGTGTGCCTGTGTTTCAGTGTGTTTGTGTGTGTTGTGTGTGTGTGCCTGTTTCAATGTGTTTGTCTGTTTGTGTGTGCCTGTGTTTTAGTGTGTTTGTCTGTTTGTGTGTGTGCCTGTGTTTCAATGTGCTTGTCTATTTTCTGTTTGTGTGTGCCTGTGTTTCAGTGTGTTGTTGTTTGTGTGTGTGCCTGTGTTTCAGTGTGTTTGTGTTTGTGTGTGTGCCTGTGTTTCAGTGTGTGTTGTTTGTGTGTGTGTGCCTATCTTTCAATGTGTTTGTCTGTTTGTGTGTGTGCCTGTCTTTCAATGTGTTTGTCTGTTGTGTGTGCCTGTGTTTAGTGTGTTTGTCTGTTTGTGTGTGGCCTGTGTTTCAATGTGCTTGTCTATTTTTGTTGGGTGTGTGTCCAGTGTTGTTGTTTGTGTGTGTGTTTCAGTGTGTTTGTTTGTTTGTGTGTGTGCCTGTTTCAGTGTGTTTGTTTGTTTGTGTGTGCTGTTTCAGTGTGTTTGTGTGTTTGTGTGTTTTTGTGGTTTTGTGTTTTTTTGTTTTTGTTTGTGTTTGTTTTTTGTTTGTTGTTTGCCTGGTTCAGTGGTTTGTTTGTTTGTGTGTGTGTCTGTTTCAGTGTGTTTGTATGTTTGTGTGTGTGCCTGTGTTTCAGTGTGTTTGTCTGTGTTGTGTGTGTGCCTGTGTTTCAGTGTGTTGTCTGTTTTTGTGTGTGTGTCTGTTTCAGTGTGTTTGTATGTTTGTGTGTGTGCCTGTGTTTCAGTCTTGTGTGTGTGGCCTGTGTTTCAGTGTGTTTGTCTGTTTGTTGTGTGTGTCTGTTTCAGTGTGTTTGTATGTTTGTGTGTGCCTGTTTCAGTGTGTTTGTCTGTTTGTGTGTGTGCCTGTGTTTCAGTGTGTTGTTTGTTTGTATGTGTGTGTTTCAGTGTGTTTGTATGTTTGTGGTGTGTGCCTGTGTTTCAGTGTGTTTGTCTGTCTGTGTGTGTGCCTGGTTCAGTGTGTGTTTGTTTGTTGTGTGTGTGTCTGTTTCAGTGTGTTTGTATGTTTGTGTGTGTGCCTGTGTTTCAGTGTGTTGTCTGTCTGTGGTGTGTGCCTGTGTTTCAGTGTGTTTGTTTGTTTGTGTGGTGTCTGTTTCAGTGGTTTGTCTGTTTGTGTGTGTGCCTGGTTTCAGTGTGTTTGTTTGTTTGGTGTGTTGTCTGTGTCTGTTGTGTGTGTTTGTGTAGGGTTGTGTATGTGTGTGTTATGTAGGATTGTGTGTGTGTGTGTGTTTATGTGTTGTGTATGTGTGTGTTATGTAAGGTTGTGTATGTGTGTTTGTGTAGGGTTGTGTATGTGTGTTATGTAGGTTGTGTATGTGTTGTGTGTTATGTAGGGTGTGTATGTGTGTGTTATGGGGGTTGTGTATGTGTGTTTGTGCAGAGGAGCAGGAGAACAGTGATGAAGAGTCTGATGAAGAGTCTGACTGGGATGATGAGGAGAGCGATGAAGAGTCTGATGGCGGCTGCCCTCTGGATGACAGCGTCTGCCCCCCCTGTAAGTCACCATATTCAGCACAGTCTATCACCCCCCATTTCAGTGCAGGTTGTATGTTCTGGGTGCAGATTGTTCACTCTGGGTGTAAGACTGTACATTGTGGGTGTAAATTGTACACCTGTGAAGTAGCTTGTGTTGTGTTGGTCTGCAGCCTGTGACCCGGAGCTGTTTGAAAACACCCTGCAGCTGCGCAGTAAGAAGCTGGACCTTGAGGAGCTGCTGACAGAGGAGAGGAAGACCTGCGACACGCTGAAGAAAGAGTGTGATGCACTGGCTAAGAAGGTGAGGGGTCCAGACCTGCTCCTCCTGCTCCTCCTGCTCCTCTTAATTCAATGCCTGGTCATCCCATGTTCTGCCACAGTGTGTCCTTCTGTGCCCTAATGCCCTAATGTTATGTTATAATGCTGTGTTATACTGCCCTAATTCTGTGTTATAATGCTGTGCCCTAATGCCCTAATGTTATGTTATAATGCAGTGTTATACTGCCCTAATTCTGTGTTATAATGCTGTGCCCTAATGCCCTAATGTTATGTTATAATGCAGTGTTATAATGCCCTAATTCTGTGTTTAATGCTGTGCCCTAATGCCCTAATGTTATGTTATAATGCAGTGTTATACTGCCATAATTCTGTGTTATAATGCTGTGCCCTAATGCATTGTTATATTGCCCAAATGCTGTGTTGAAACACTATGCCCTAATACTGTGTTATAATGCTGTGCTCTAATGGAGTGTTATACTGCCCTAATACTGTATTATAATGCACTGTTACACTGCCCTAATATTGTGTTATAATGCAGTGTTATAATGCCTTAATGCTGAATTATAATGCATTGTTTATAATGCCCAAATGCTGAATTATAATGCAGTGTTATAATGCCCTAATGCTGAATTATAATGCAGTGTTATAATGCCCTAGTGCTGAATTATAATGCAGTGTTATAATGCCCTAGTGCTGAATTATAATGCAGTGTTATAATGCCTTAATGCTGAATTATAATGCAGTGTTATAATGCCCTGGTGCTGAATTATAATGCAGTGTTATAATGCCCTAATGCTGAATTATAATGCAGTGTTATAATGCCCTGGTGCTGAATTATAATGCAGTGTTATAATGCCCTAATGCTGAATTATAATGCAGTGATATAATGCCCTAATGCTGAATTATAATGCAGTGTTATAATGCCCTGGTGCTGAATTATAATGCAGTGTTATAATGCCCAAATGCTGAATTATAATTCAGTGTTATAATGCCCTAATGCTGAATTATAATGCAGTGTTATAATGCCCTGGTGCTGAATTATAATGCAGTGTTATAATGCCCAAATGCTGAATTATAATGCAGTGTTATAATGCCCTAATGCTGAATTATAATGCAGTGTTATAATGCCCTGGTGCTGAATTATAATGCAGTGTTATAATGCCCAAATGCTGAATTATAATGCAGTGATATAATGCCCTAATGCTGAATTATAATGCAGTGTTATAATGCCCTGGTGCTGAATTATAATGCAGTGTTATAATGCCCTAATGCTGAATTATAATGCAGTGTTATAATGCCCTGGTGCTGAATTATAATGCAGTGTTATAATGCCCTAATGCTGAATTATAATGCAGTGTTATAATGCCCTGGTGCTGAATTATAATGCAGTGTTATAATGCCCTAATGCTGAATTATAATGCAGTGTTATAATGCCCAAATGCTGAATTATAATGCAGTGTTATAATGCCCCAATGCTGAATTATAATGCAGTGTTATAATGCCCTGGTGCTGAATTATAATGCAGTGTTATAATACCCAAATGCTGAATTATAATATAATGCCCTGGTGCTGAATTATAATGCAGTGTTATAATGCCCTAATGCTGAATTATAATGCAGTGGGTTAATGCCCTGGTGCTCTGTTATAATAGTCTGTTCTGATTGATGTGTCCAGGAGAAAATTGTGCAGAGTAGCCTCAAGGCAGCGGAGGCAGATCTTGAGCTATTTGACCGTGAGAAGCAGCAGAAATTAAATGAGTTGGACGTGGTTGTTCCCGTCAGGCTACACCAGGTGTGTGTGTGTTCAAGGTCTGTGCATATGTGAGATTCTGCGTGCATTTGAGTATGTGTTCTGTTGAGATTCTTGTATTTTCGTGTTTGTGGTGTGTGTGTGTGTGTGTGTGTGGGGGGGGGGTATGTGTGCGTGAGTGAGTGAGTGTTTGAGGTTCTGTGTGTGTGTGTGTGTGTGCGCGTGAGTGAGTGTGAGGTCTGTGTGTGTGAGGTGTGTGTGTGTATGAGTTTGTGTGTGTGTGTATGTGTATGTGTGTGTGGTGTGTGAGTGTGTGTGAGAGAGTGAGTGTGTGTGTGGGAGGTATGTGTGCGTGAGTGTTTGAGGTTCTGTGTGTGCGTGTGTGTGTATGTGGGTGTGTGTGTGTGTGGGAGACTAAACACCCTGGGTTGTGTAGGTTTCCTCTCTCTAGATAGAGTTCTTGAATAATGGGGTGCTGCCCAGTGACCTGTCCCAGGCACTGGTGCTCAACACACAGACAGTGCTGAGCCTGCAGGACCGCATCGGCAGCTGCTGGTGGAGAAGCACCAGCAGGGGGAGCTGTACCGCCACGCCCGCCAGCGCCACATCCAGCTCGCCCACGACCGCAAGGACATGGAAACCAGGATCCACGGTACTCTGCCTAAAACTCAGGCCCCTGAGGTGTCTGTGTGTTTGTGTGTGTGACCCTGTGTGTGTGTGTGTGTCTGTGTGTGTGTGTGTGACCCTGTGTGTGTGTGTGTGTGTGTGTGAGCGTGTGACCCTGTGTGTGGTGTGTGTGGTGTCTGTGTGTGTGTGTGTGTGACCCGTGTGTGTGTGTGTGTCTGTGTGTGTGTGTGTGTGTCTGGTGTGTGTGTGTGTGTGTGTGTGACCCTGTGTGTGTGACCCTGTGTGTGTGTGTGTGTGTCTGTGTGTGTGTGTGTGTGACCCTGTGTGGTGTGTGTCTGTGTGTGTGTGTGTGTGACCCTGTGTGTGTGGTGTGTGTCTGTGTGTGTGTGTGTGACCCTGTGTGTGAGGTGTGGTGTGTGTGTGACCCTGTGTGTGTGTGTCTCAGAGCTGGAGGAGCGCTGTGTAACCATGATGCTGGATAAGTTTGGGCGGCTGGTGGATCTGGAGGCTCTGCAGACGCTGTCTGGGAACAGGGTGGTGGAGGAGCTGAAACAGGACAGCAGAATCAAGGAGGCCAAGCACACTCAGGAGCTCAAATACTGGAAGGTACTGCTTCCAGTCTGTGTGTGTCTGTGTGTTCGATGAAACCTTTCGGAGGTGAAGCTGATGGGTCTGTGAGTGTGTGTGTGTGTGTTTGTGTGTTAGACGAAGCTGACGGAGTCCAAACGGTCCCTGATGGATGTGAGCAGACAGCACACTGATCGCATCTGCACCCTCAACTGCCTACTGAAGGAAAAGAAGAAGCTGGAGGCTAAACTTGACGCCCAGCAGAGGAGAGATGGTATTGGTCTGGGGAGGGCTGCGCCCGGAATGAGCCCCCTTCTGTAGCATGTGTAGCATTTTTAGCCTGACTATGCTCCTGATTTTTCAAACCCATCATCATCCAGTTAGAGAATCAGGGCTGCCCATACAGAGAGTTATGAGCATTGCTGGTTCAGTGCAGTCCTAGTTGTAACCCTGTGTGTGTGTGTGTGTGTGTGTGTTTGGCAGGGCGCTCAGTTCAGGGACCATCGCAGTGAGGAGAGAGGAAAAAGCGCAGGTTGCTGAAGGTGGTGGAATCTCAGGCTCAGCAGATGGAGGCTCTGAAACAGGAGATCGCCATGCTGTCCCGCAAAGGGGGGCACATCCTGCCCCCTGCCCAGTCCCTCCCCTCCCGTACCGCTACAACCGGCCCCACCCACAGCTCAGAGCTGGAGGGATTCTGCCCACCATGCCCAGCAGCAGCGCCAGCGCAGAGTAACCTGAGTGTGCCTCTTCACCCCAACCGCCCGTCTCAACTCCTGCCTTACTTACTGTTTCCCCACTGTCTCACCCTCCATCTTACCCCAACCCCACCCAAACACCCGTCTCAACTCCTGCCTTACTTACCGTTTTCCCCACTGTCTCACCCTCCATCTTACCCCGACCCCCATCCAACCACCCGTCTCAACTCCTGCCTTACTTACTGTTTCCCCACTGTCTCACCCTCCATCTTACCCCGACCCCCACCCAACCGCCCGTCTCAACTCCTGCCTGACTTACCGTTTCCCCACTGTCTCACCCTCCATCTTACCCCAACCCCCATCCAACTGCCCGTCTCAACTCCTGCCTGACTTACCGTTTCCCCACTGTCTCACCCTCCATCTTACCCAAACCCCCATCCAACCGCCCGTCTCAACTCCTGCCTTACTTACCGTTTCCCCACTGTCTCACCCTCCATCTTACCCCGACCCCCACCCAACCGCCCGTCTCAACTCCTGCCTTACTTACCGTTTCCCCACTGTCTCACCCTCCATCTTACCCCGACCCCCACCCAACCGCCCGTCTCTCCCCAACCTCTGTCACCCCCCATCTCAACTCACCTACCTGTCTCACTCCTCTTTCCCTCTCCAGTCTCTTACCCTTTTCTCTCTCTCTGTTTCTCTGGTTAGTTTCCTGAGTTCTGATGTTATTGTTATTTATAGCTATATTTGAAATGCTGTACTGAGTTTAGCTTTGATGTTCCATAATTAAAATGGTGTCCTGTAAAACAGTGTGGCTGTGTGAAAGTGAGGAATTCCCTCAGTGGGTGTGGGTGTGGGTGTGGGTGGGGGTGGGGGTGGGGGTGGGGGGGGGTGGGGGGGTGGGGGGGGGGGGGGGGGTGGGCGCTGGAGTTTTTGGTGTGAAGGGGGTATCAGACGAGAGTAAATATTGCACATAATAAGTGTGTGTTGTGGTAAAGGGCCTGGAGCAGCGGTGCTAAGAGGCGGGTGAGGGGTCGTCACGCTGATCCACCATTGTGTGTGGAGCGCTTTGTGCAGAGAGGAGGACGCCTGAATGGGGATTTATCCTGAGTGACTGACTCTGAAAGGGCCCACCCCCCTCCTTACCAGCCCCAAGCCCCCCACCCAGCCCCTTTCAGTCCCTTTCTGCTGCCATGGGGGACAGCACACATTTCAATTTCAATGAGTCTAATTTAAATCTGCTCCCTCTCCACCTTAATGAGAGCTCCCCACCGCCCTGAGGGGCCGCCCGGCGTAAAACACACACTGCAGCCCTTCACACCTCCACAAACATACAAATCTGCTCCCTGCCAAACATCACATCATCTCACTGTGAAAGCCCACCACAGATGCACAGCACACTCACTGTGAAAGCCCACCCACAGATGCACAGCACAGATTCACAGCGCACTCAGACATACCACCTCTGCAGAGCTGCGCTGCCTCAGGGCAGCTCACTGTGTGCCCCTCAGAAACGAGCCAGCCAGCATGCAGCAGGTGCTGAAGACTGAGGGGTTACAGTGACCCCTCTGAAGGAGCTGAGAGACCAGAGAAACACTGAATAGCGTGATTGTCGCATTTTCAGTACTATGTTTGTTAGCCGGGTGAATCTTGACTTTTGGCTTGTGGAGTGATTGTGACTGCAGCACTTAGGGATGTGTTTGAGTGTCATGTGACCTCTGAGGGCTTGGGCTCTGACTTCAGTGCAGTGCAGTTTGAGAGCCCCAGCGCGCATCCTGTTAGTTTTGAGTTTGTGGCGCTTATGTTCGATGCATGCTTTCATCACACACCTAAATCAAACTAAACAAACTGGTTCCACAGGGGAAATGGAGGGCCTGGTGCAGCGTCAGTGGCCCCTGTGTACTGGCTGCAGTGAGAGAGAGCGGCCCCTGTGCACTGGTTGCAGTGAGAGAGCGGCCCCTGTGTACTGGCTGCAGTGAGAGAGTGGGCCCCTGTTTACTGGCTACAGTGAGAGAGCGACCCTGTGCACTGGTTGCAGTGAGAGAGTGGGCCCCTGTGCCTGCAGAGAGAGAGCGACCCCTGTGCGCTGGCTGCAGTGAGAGAGCGACCCCTGTGCAATGGTTGCAGTGAGAGAGAGTGGCCCCTGTGCACTGCAGAGAGAGAGCGGCCCCTGTGCGCTGGCTGCAGTGAGAGAGCGGCCCCTGTGCGCTGGCTGCAGTGAGAGAGCGGCCCCTGTGCACTGCAGAGAGAGAGCGGGTCCCTGTGCACTGGCTGTTGTGAGAGAGCGGCCCCTGTGTGCTGGCTGCAGTGAGAGAGCGGGCCCCTGTGCACTGCAGAGAGAGAGTGGGCCCCTGTGCACTGGCTGCAGAGAGAGAGCGGGTCCCTGTGCACTGGCTGCAGTGAGAGAGCGGGCCCCTGTGCGCTGGCCGCAGTGAGAGATCGGGCCCCTGTGCACTGCAGTGAGAGAGCGGGCCCTGTGCACTGCAGAGAGAGAGTGGGCCCCTGTGCACTGCAGTGAGAGAGCGGCCCCTGTGCACTGCAGTGAGAGAGCGGGCCCTGTGCACTGCAGAGAGAGAGTGGGCCCTTGTGCACTGGCTGCAGTGAGAGAGCGGGCCCGTGTGCACTGGCTGCAGTGAGAGAGCGGGCCCCTGTGCACTGGCTGCAGAGAGAGAGCGGGCCCCTGTGCACTGGCTGCAGTGAGAGAGCGGGCCCCTCTGCACTGGCTGCAGTGAGAGAACAGGCGCCTGTGCACTGGCTGCAGTGAGAGAGCGCGGGCCCCTGTACACTGGCTGCAGTGACTGCCCGCAGAGAGAGAGCGGACCCCTGTGCGCTGGCTGCAGTGAAGGAGCGGGCCTCTGTGCGCTGGCTGCAGTGAGAGATCGGGCCCCTGTGCACTGCAGTGAGAGAGCGGCCCTGTGCACTGCAGAGAGAGAGTGGGTCCCTGTGCACTGGTGTTGTGAGAGAGAGCGGCCCCTGTGCGCTGGCTGCAGTGAGAGAGCGGGCCCTGTGCACTGGCTGCAGAGAGAGAGTGGGCCCCTGTGCACTGGCTGCAGTGAAGAGCGGGGGCCTCTGTGCGCTGGCTGCAGTGAGAGATCGGGCCCTGTGCACTGCAGTGAGAGAGCGGGCCCTGTGCACTGCAGAGAGAGAGTGGGCCCTGTGCACTGCAGTGAGAGAGCGGCCCCTGTGCACTGCAGTGAGAGAGCGGGCCCTGTGCACTGCAGAGAGAGAGTGGCCCTGTGCACTGGCTCCAGTGAGAGAGCGGGCCCTTGTGCACTGCTGCAGTGAGAGAGCGGGCCCCTGTGCGCTGGCTGCAGTGAGAGAGCGGGCCCTGTGCGCTGGCTGCAGTGAGAGAGCGGGCCCCTGTGCGCTGGCTGCAGTGAGAGAGCGGCCCCTGTGCGCTGGCTGCAGTGAGAGAGCGGGCCCTGTGCGCTGGCTGCAGTGAGAGAGCGGGCCCTGTGCACTGCAGAGAGAGAGAGAGGGCCCTGTGCACTGCAGTGAGAGAGCGGGCCCTGTGCACTGCAGAGAGAGAGCGGGCCCTTGTGCACTGGCTGCAGTGAGAGAGCGGGCCCTTGTGCACTGGCTGCAGTGAGAGAGCGGGCCCTTGTGCACTGGCTGCAGTGAGAGAGCGGGCCCCTGTGCACTGCACCTGTTGGCCCCTGTGTAGTGCACCCATGGGCCCCTTGTTCCTCCATTTCAACTTTCCACCCATGAACACTCCTGACATTGCGAAAGTTGACGTTTTGTTTGGGAAACGTTGCTGGCCAAAGGTTAGGGCACTGATCATCATGATAAGTTGTGCCCCAGTTGTGCCCCAGTGTCATTTCTGCAGCTTTACTGTGTTTTGTGTATTTTAATGTAATAATACTGTCTGCATTTGTGTTTTAACATGTCAAGAAGCAGACGTCAAACTATGCCTGAATGTGAGAGCCTTGTTGCTGAATGTCCACTAGGTGGTGTTGTAGCTTTTAGTGAGTAAATGTGTAGTAAGAGTGCATTATTAGGAGTTTTTTCTGTGTTTTGTCGGGTGTTTTTGTTCAGTGACCCTACGCTGTGCCTGAGCCGGACCTGTTTTTAATGATTACACACCACAGTCCCTCTTCACATCTGTCACATTTTCACTCTTGAAAGCACTTCTCTGCCCTGCACAGGGCCAGGCTCGTTGACCCGGCTGGGAGGTAAGGCTGTCGGCACCACTCAGAACAGACCTGTCTCAGTGAGGTCCAAACTAAGTTAGGCCCTCTCTCAGTGTTCAAACACTGCTAGCTTTCCTGGGCTGCACAGCCAGCCACACTGAGCTCTCCTGCAGCAGAGCTGCCATGCTCTCCTCTGTCTGTGCCAGATAACACAGACTGGCAGCTGCCTTCATTTTTCATAAACTGGAGAACATTGCATATTTCTGACAGTCCAGCAGGGGCCACCAGAGAGCAATGGGCCAGCCAATATTGCCGTTAACAAGATCTGAAGTAAACATTCGGTTATTCTTTCCACGTAGTCTTTTAAAGTAACCCTGTCTTGGGTGGTTTTGATTAATTTTTCCAGTTTCCTCAGAAATAGTTTGCATTCATCACTCCTAATTCTTTCATTTTAGTGTCAATCTTTTTTGGCGTTTGTTTGGTTTGATAACTATTTTGGCATTTGTCTTTTATCTTGAGTCAATTTGTCAAACACCGTCTGTCTCCATGTCCTGTGAAGGCTGCCCGTTCTCGTGCGGTAGTTCTTTATACATTGAGTGCTATGCTATGGAGTGCCCTCTAGATGGTGCTGTGCTGCAAGCCTGGATGAAGAATTCAGTACGAGACACCATCTACTCTGAGAGTGTGACGTCAGCTTCACTCTGAGCACTATATCTGCATCAAGTGTGGTGTATGTGATAGACACTGTCAAATATGTATGTGCGTATTTATTATTGTACAAGCACATACACCATTAAGCCAAGATGAGGTCACACTGGGATATGAGGTTTTCAAGACTGTCCACTGTGATGTTGCAGTTGGTAAGTGGCTCTACCCTGAGGCTAAATAAACTTATCATAACCACCACAGTTCTGCACTTTTAAAATCTGTGTTTTCCCAGTAATAACAAATTTGATTAGTATTTTATGCTCTAGTTTGAGTTTATGGTATTTACAATTCTAAACACACTTTTGAGAGCATATGCTTTTATAGTTGAACTTTTTCTGTTACATTTCTTGGGTTACTCACATTGCAGTTTACTTTGACAAACTGAAATTCTTGGGCTTTGCAGGTACTGTGACTATTTAAAATAGCACAAAAGACAGATGTAAAGTACATTAAAAAGACAGGAGCAGCAGGCAGTTATGTGTATGTTTGTGTGAATGCACGCATGTGCAAAATCGAATCTGTATGCATATGTAAGCATCTAATTGTGTGTGTGTCTGTGTGTGTGAGAATGTGTGTGAGTATGTGCGTGTGAGTGTGTGTGTGAGTGAGTATGTGAGTGCGTGTGTGTGAGAGAGAGAGGGGCACTGGGCAGGCGCTGGCAGGAGTTGTGAGGACCCTAACCCGCCTGCCTGATCCCTCTCAGTGAGTGCGATGTGTCGGGACGAGAGAGAGGGGCCTCGGCTGTTGATCCCTCGAAGCCTCCCACTCTCGCTCTCTCTCTCGCTCCCTCCCCCTCTCTCCTCCTCTCTCTCTCTCCCTCTCCCCTCTCTTCCCTCTCTCTCCCCTCTCTCCCTCTCTCCCCCCCTCCCCCCCCCCTCATCCTCTCTCTCTCTCTCTCTCTCTCTCTCTCAGGCTTGTGTTGGCAGTGAAAATATTATTCTTACTTCTGCGTCAAACAGTGTGTGTGGGGGGGGTGTCTGCCTCAGCCCTGTTCCCACAGCCCGGCCCCCCAGGAGCATGCTGGGTAAGAGGGGGGCTGATTAGTTCCGGCCGAGCCGTGGATTCAGCTGTGACAGGTCTGAGAGACGAGCCCCTCCCCCCGCCTGCAGCCGCTCCAGCACAAAAGCCTGTAAAACAAAGCCAGCCCTGCATAAAGAGCTCATGGAGGCAAGGTATGCTGCTGTGTGCTCACTCTCACACTGAGGCCAACACCAACACTGCACGAACACCACACTAACACACTAACAGTAATGCCACACAAACGCTGCACAAACACACACTTTAACTCAAACAATAACACATTGTTCTAACACACACGTTAATGCACACACTAATGCCGCTCCAACTTTTATACTAACAAACTAACACTGCATTAAAATACACTAACAATAACACCCCACAAATACGCATTGTAACACAAACCGTCACACAAACAATCACTCTCATTAATATCACTTTAACACACACATTAACACACTCTCTCACCAACAATGCATGAACACAATGCCTGACCAGGCTGCTCATAACCTTAGAGCGCTATGAGCCTGACCAGGCTGCTCATAACCTTACAGTACTATGAGCCTGACCAGGCTGCTCATAACCTTACAGCGCTATGAGCCTGACCAGGCTGCTCATAACCTTACAGCGCTATGAGCCTGACCAGGCTGCTCATAACCTTACAGAGCTATGAGCCTGACCAGGCTGCTCATAACCTTAGAGCACTATGAGACTGACCAGGCTGCTCATAACCTTACAGCACTATGAGACTGACCAGGCTGCTCATAACCTTACAGCGCTATGAGACTAACCAGGCTGGTCATAACCTTAGAGCACTATGAGCCTGACCAGGCTGCTCATAACCTTACAGCACTATGAGCCTGACCAGGCTGCTCATAACCTTACAGCGCTATGAGCCTGACCAGGCTGCTCATAACCTTACAGCGCTATGAGTCTGACCGGGCTGCTCATAACCTTACAGCGCTATGAGCCTGACCAGGCTGCTCATAACCTTACAGCACTATGAGTCTGACCGGGCTGCTCATAACCTTACAGAGCTATGAGCCTGACCAGGCTGCTCATAACCTTAGAGCACTATGAGTCTGACCAGGCTGCTCATAACCTTACAGCACTATGAGCCTGACCAGGCTGCTCATAACCTTACAGCGCTATGAGACTAACCAGGCTGGTCATAACCTTAGAGCACTATGAGCCTGACCAGGCTGCTCATAACCTTACAGCACTATGAGCCTGACCAGGCTGCTCATAACCTTACAGCGCTATGAGCCTGACCAGGCTGCTCATAACCTTACAGCGCTATGAGTCTGACCGGGCTGCTCATAACCTTACAGCGCTATGAGCCTGACCAGGCTGCTCATAACCTTACAGCACTATGAGTCTGACCGGGCTGCTCATAACCTTAGAGCACTATGAGCCTGACCAGGCTGCTCATAACCTTACAGCACTATGAGCCTGACCAGGCTGCTCATAACCTTACAGCACTATGAGCCTGACCAGGCTGCTCATAACCTTACAGCACTATGAGCCTGACTAGGCTGCTCATAACCTTACAGCGCTATGAGCCTGACCAGGCTGCTCATAACCTTGCAGCACTATGAGTCTGACCGGGCTGCTCATAACCTTACAGCGCTATGAGCCTGACCAGGCTGCTCATAACCTTACAGCACTATGAGTCTGACCGGGCTGCTCATAACCTTACAGCACTATGAGCCTGACCAGGCTGCTCATAACCTTACAGCACTATGAGTCTGACCAGGCTGCTCATAACCTTACAGCGCTATGAGCCTGACCAGGCTGCTCATAACCTTACAGTACTATGAGCCTGACCAGGCTGCTCATAACCTTACAGCGCTATGAGACTAACCAGGCCGCTCATAACCTTACAGCGCTATGAGCCTGACCAGGCTGCTCATAACCTTACAGCACTATGAGTCTGACTGGGCTGCTCATAACCTTACAGCGCTATGAGCCTGACCAGGCTGCTCGTAACCTTACAGCGCTATGAGCCTGACCAGGCTGCTCATAACCTTACAGCACTATGAGCCTGACCAGGCTGCTCATAACCTTACAGCACTATGAGTCTGACCGGGCTGCTCATAACCTTAGAGCACTATGAGCCTGACCAGGCTGCTCATAACCTTACAGCACTATGAGCCTGACCGGGCTGCTCATAACCTTACAGCGCTATGAGCCTGACCAGGCTGCTCATAACCTTACAGCACTATGAGCCTGACCAGGCTGCTCATAACCTTACAGCACTATGAGCCTGACCAGGCTGCTCATAACCTTACAGCACTATGAGCCTGACCAGGCCGCTCATAACCTTACAGCACTATGACTAGGATGCTCAACATCCTATCTGTAATGTTGTCCCTTCCAGTTTTCCCTGTTTTTCTCCCCCAAACTGCACCCCTCAGAGTCCCCCTCCTCCCCCCTCCCTCTGGGTGTCTGTGATGGGGGCATGCAGGTGATGGCAGGGAAAGCTGTTCCACACTCCCCCTTAATCAGGACCAGACATGAGCTCAATCTCAGCCTCCCTGCCCCTCCCCCAACCACTGTGCAGCTAAAGGTGGACCTGCGACCAGAGCCGCTAACAGTGCTGCCAGACACACACACACCTTACACACACACTGACACACTCTCACACATTTACACACACACACACACACACAGAAACGCACTCCCACACCTTACACACTCACACACACACACTCCGTACACACTCACACCCACCTTATACACTTTACACACACACACACACACACACACACACACACACAGTTGTACTTGTTTTATGGTTCCAGACTTGTCACACACCTGATCCAATAAAGCTGAGTGTTTACGCCAGGAAAATCCATTTACTGCCCCCCCCACCCCACCCGCCCCCGGCAGCCTGATGGCCTTGCCACAGCTATAAAAACCACATCTGGAATTACACTTTACCCCAACAACAAACACAACACACACTGCGAAAACTGGGACATACCACTGCACAACAACACAATTATTTAACAACACTGAGGGCAGATTTAAATATCCAAATAAATCCCT